>LPNX010749112.1:582890-642575 GCA_001517045.1 Pseudotsuga menziesii | reverse complement strand
GACACATTCCTTCTGATACTGGGACCTCATTTTTCTTCTATCATTGGATCCCCAACATCATTCCCAACTGTTTCAATGATCTTTTCATCCCATTTATGTTTTTGATTTGGAATAGGAGCTGGATCTGGATTTGGATCATCTTGAGGTACAATCTCAATAGAAATATCATGCTGATTTTGTTCCTCATCATCTGAAATGAAAATACTAGACAACATATCATTATCTACAAATGGATATGAAAGGGAGTTTATACCTCCCCTTTCGAATAGATGCGAATATTGTGCTGGAGCTGAGTATGACAGAAAATGTGAGAATTCATATTCCTTGGAGGCATGGTTTGCAACACCCTTCACTATAATATTCCCAGTTGAGATATCTGATATCTCCATCGAGTCAGGACCAAATACAACTTGCTTTGGTGAGCTAGTGTGGGTCATCTAATAAACAAATAACAAATTTGTTGCAAGAGAGGTCACATAGAGAACATTCTTGAACTCACCATGATGGATTTTAATAGAACCTCTCCCAACAGTTGGGATTTGGGAGTCATCTCCCATGTGAATTCTAGGTCCTCATGATAGAGTGAGAGTAGTGAAGGATTCCCTAGAGGCAACGTGCATGCGGTTGGATGCTCTAAAATCTATCAAATAATCCTTCGATGGAGTAAGGCTTTCCTTTAAGGAATGGCACCTCTCATGATCTTCTGTTAGTTTTCCAACATTAGACTTATTTTCTTCTTGTGGAAGGGAAATATTGTTATGTTCAAGGAGTGCTGATAGTTGGTAGATTTGCATCTTTATGCGATGGATTTTAGGATGAAATCCTCTCATATAGTATGGACATCTAGTCTTTTCGATTTTCTTCTTTTTCTTGGAACCCAAGGCTCCTTTGGAAGATCTATGATTCTCTTTTGGATTTGAATTAGTGGCTTTGGGATCCTTCACCTTGTGCTTCCCTTTGTCTTACACATTCTTTGAGTTTGAAATCAATAGTGCTTGATTCTTGGAGGTTTGAATCACTCCCATTTGAATCAATTTATCCTGCTCTTCTATTAAGGACTCACAAAAAGAATCTAGATAAGGAATCTTCCAACTGGGGATGGAAGCTCCTCTGGAATGGAATGTAGAGACAAATACAGAGTACTCAGAACCAAGATTTCTAAGTACAAATAGCACAAGTTTCTCATCTTTCCTTTCCAATCCACATTGTTTTCATTGTAGTACTAGAGACTTATACTTTGTGAAGAATTGCTGAACAGATTTGAAATTTCTAGGCTGTAGGGATATGAGCTCATTCTCCAATATGTGCCCTCAAATCTCATCTTGTTTTCCAAATAAGAATTCAAACTTTTTGCAATATTCCTTTAGAGTCCTAACTCCCTCAATATGGAACAAAAGATCCTAGGAGATATGAGTGCACATGAAGCCTAAATCCATATCAAGCCGATTCAAAAAATTATTCTTTTTAACATGTTGTTGGGGATCAGTTTCTCTACCCATAGTCATCCTATACAGGCTAATATTGTGCAAGGCTACCTGCATACCTTCCCTCTAATATGAATAGTAAGTATTTGGGGTATGAGAGATGATGAATCCATATATCTGTATGCTGAAACAATTAACTCCTCAAGTAGCTACATAGGTACCTACAAATATCACTGCAAAACCAAAATTGATTTGAAATCATGTCGGTTTCAAGCCTTTCCACCTCGGCATGTACACTTTCTCAAATTCCGTCACACTTGGATAGAATTCTCTGAACAAATTTCAAAGGGAGAAAGAATATAATTTCAGGATTTATGTGGAAACTCAATTGGTTCTCATGTACGATGGAGATCAAACAAGACTTGCTTCTAGCCTGAACAAGGCTCTAATACCATGTTTGAATTATTGAACCATTGATCTACAGGAAATTAGAGGAATTGAAAGGTATAATTATGAAGTGGAATAGTAAGAACAATGTACCCTGAACAAGACAAATTTCAGAGAAAAATGATAAGAATTGATCAATAAATTACAACATTAATATTCACTATTTCCAGCAGTATATAATCGTGTTACGATAAGTAGTATTCAAATCATGTGGTTAAGATTTGAATATACCAACTAAACCTGGCTGACTAGCTAACTAGGAGTGTCTAAATCATTGCATGGGAGCCACTAGTATAACTCTGGATAACTAAATTAGTGTGACAATTATTTAAAATAGTTAAACCAATTAAAGTGACAAGGTAGGTGGGAAAAGGCGCCACCTCCCCATGCAACCATGCAAAACTGGCACTAGACTAACTGAAAATGATCTAACTGAATGTAATTGAAGGTTGACTCAACATAACTAGTTACCAACCACAACCAACTAATGGAGGCTGATGCTGGCACTTAGAGTGGCTCCTAAAATGTAGGGAATGGTCCTAGAGGCACTTACACTCATGCATGAACATGCAGTAAGTGGAAATTAACCTCTATATGTGTTACACATACTCTAGTACAATAATAATGTCTCCCTATGCTAGACAAGATGATCAATAGACTATATATGGACAAGGGAGGATTATAATAATCCTAACATATACCTGTTGAAATTCAAATATATTGTAATCGGTTGATAGTCAAAGAACTCTTTGACTTATCAAAACTACAAAAATCAAATTCATAAATTAAGGTTTAAGGTTTGACTTCAACATTAGGAAAATTATAATTTTTAATATTAAATAAATTACAATTGTTCGCTTTGTTATTAGTCAAATGTGTGAAATGACCGCGAAAAGACTGTTTTTATGTTATTCTTGTTAGAGTTTATAAAAATAAATAAATTAAAAAATATATTTAACATGGTTGTTCCTATATCTGACTGATATGGATCCGACATGAACTATTATGACAATAAATTGTTTCATGCTCACATGTAAGAAACAAAAGAACAACCGATAGGTAGTACCGGATTATTATCATGACATGTTCCAATTTTCCTTCTTTCGAATGAGAAAAAAGGTGTGTTTCATTACTTATAATAAAACACACTGTACATGAACTAATACCATTCATATCTATCCCTTTTGTCTCATATAAAGAAAAGTACATATAGACATGCATATGGGATAGAACCCACAATATTGCTCCTGCATAAGAATAAAAGAAACTCAGAACGGTACAAGATCACAAAATCTATCAAAGACTCAAAAAGACAAGCAAAAGTGTTAAATCAAGGAAATACTGCCACAATTTGAATTAAAAAAGTAGTGGTTGCAGATACGCAACTAGAAAACCTTGTCAGTAATTTTTTAATGTTGTGTATTGGTGTTCAAAGATGAAAATCATCTATAACTTTTCTTATACATATCACTTTAAAAACCAATTTATAATCTTATGAAAATGCTTATATTCTAAACTAGAGCAAGTTATATCATGTAAAACTTGACCATTTCTGATCCATGAGGCCACAATTCAAAGAGTAAAAGATTTGTTGTATCATAACAACAAACAAAGAATAAAATTTAGATCCAACTAGTACTTGCACACTACTTTATTTCTTGTTAACATTCGTTTACAACAAAATGAGACTAATGTTTTACTATCGGGCAATAAGAATCATGTTTGACATAATTACCGCAAAATAATTTTTTAGTGCCAATTATTTATATTGAAGTGCACAAGGTATAAACTACATAACTTTGATATCTCAAGGAAAACTCTAATAGAAAAGGATAGAAATAACTAACAAGAAATGTTAAAATTTGGTTTCAGATGACACAATAGAGTTGGTTTAAGTCCAATACCAAGTCACTTATAAGATGAAACATCGTGCAAATTCTAGATGACTTCTAAGGTGAAATACAGTGCAAATTCTATAGAACAGAGAAATACATGCAAGCCCTGCTGAGAGAGCACTTGGAAACAAGCAACAAGCCCTCATGCCCTGGACACTTGCAAGAGAGATTCAGTTCCGTGGAGTACCTGAGCATGTATCAAACTTATTGTATCTACTAAAGAATTGAATGTCTTCATAAAGTAATATGCTCCCCATTTGATGATGTATTTATCACGGTTTATCTCTCTTGCAGCTTCATACTTGGCAATGTACTCAATATAACTCCAATTAATCACAGTCACAACAAATGCAGTGCGAAAATTGAACTTGATAGCATCCCCTGCATCATAAAACCAAATGAACAAATTGGCGTTATTTGCTCTAGGATTAGATATTCCATCACATATCCTAGAATTCCTCGCTAGGATATGTTGTTGTGTCTCAGAAGAGGCCTAGTTGCAAGACACAAAAACCATTTCTACGATACCCAATAATTCAAATTAGCAGGGTAATAATTCAATAGTCAGTAATATGTTTTAATACCGTAAAGGTCTAATTTTCTGTGATATATAGTGGTGCATGGAACTTGGAATCCATAGATCATTTATGAGATGCACAATAATTCAAATAGGTAGTCTTTAATAGATCTATATCTCATATTGAATGAAACTGTAAGCCAATTTAGAAAATACAGGGGATATTTTTTGAAACAATCTTCTAACTCTCACGATTGAGATTAAGGAACTTAAATTTGTCATTACAAGGATCCATTAACACAATTCCATAAAGTCGTTATTTGGTTCCTTTGACTTAGAGTAAAGTATCCCTCAAACGGGGTATTTAGTCAAATAAATCACCCAATCGCCCAAGATTTGGGCAATTTCCCCTGAAATCCTCAATGGGGTGCATAAGCGAGCCAAATCCTCAAGTGCTAGCATGTCTTGCAACCATCCACAAGCATTAGCATGTCACTTGTTAGGATTGAACTCTGACAAGACTAAGAGTATTTTAGCTATGGATTTCACTAACTAGACAAGCTACAATATATTAGTTCTTCATGATAGCCACTTCAAGAGAAATGCATATCAATATGGAAATACATAACCATATTACTTTCTCAGGAAAACACTGCAAATTTTGGATATTCAAGACCATTTGTGACACAACAACTCACTTGCAATGGAAACAAAACTTAAAACCGTATTAAAAAATTGGGTATCTGAACTTTACATAACTGGGCATTAAATAGCACGAGAGCCTTGTGAAGTGATTTGGTGTAATCATCAGGAGGAGAAGCAAGATGGCAATGTCTAGGAACCAATTTGACAATGAGCATCACTAGCCCCATTATTGAGCCAAACATCAAAAGAGATATAGAAATCCACTTGAACACAGTCCTTCTGATGACAATGCATCCCATACCCACATACTTCTTCTTCTTCTGCTCCATAGGCCCCAAAATTTTACTCCGTTGGGTCTCATCTAGTTTCCTAGAAAGAGAAGATGTGTCAAAGTCCTACAGGTTCATGCCCCTGTCATCATCCGAGTCGCTTTGAACTTGGCTTGGAAGGCTCTCTTCCAAAAGAAGCAAAAATGATTTCCAATAAATGCCAGTACGACTGCTTACTCTAGCTCGTTGTCGGGTCTTGGGACACAAAATCTTAGGCTGACGTCACCTGCACTGGACTAATAGAAACCAAGTGAAATCAAAATTTAAATCATTTCAAAAATAAAATCTAATTCAAATTATGCCAGAGATTTCATGTAATTCTCATATCAACAGTCATGTAGCGGTCATGTAACTCGATCCACTAGGATTTTTGAAAGCAAACAATGACAGTAGCATAAAACCCGAGGATGGTCCATACTTTCCCGGAATAATAGATCGACGGTTCCCTGGATCCATCTAAGACTATAAGGCCATCACTGACTACAAATTTGGATTCCTACTCCATACCAGATATGCTTCCTGACCAGTGGAATCATATACTACCGGTCATCACCCTGTATCGATGCACAATTATGCACGGTAGAGTTTCAAAAACTAGATCAGTGTATTCTTCTATGGATTCCAATGACTACTACAAGATGGGGGTGTTTAAGATGTGTTTTTAAAGAAAAAATTAGCATTTTGTCTTAAAAAATTTTGTTAGATTGATTTTATATTTTGTAGGAATGTTTAACACGAATTTTTAATACCAAATTAGTACCTCCTTTTAAATATGAATTTTATATGGGTTTTATTTCTTTTTGTATTTATTAGGTACTATTTTTTTTATAGAAAATTGATTTTATGAAAGAGGGAAACAAAATTTAATTTTTGCATGAAGATTTTCTAGCTTATACTTATTTTTCATCTTGTTCTTGCAAAAACCCTGAGGTGAAATCAATTGTCATTGTTTGAAATGGGTATCCGCAAAAAAAATTACTCGGATGTCATTCACATCCAAAATTAGCAATCTATTCCCGCAGGCATCCTTAGTCGGGCTCATGGATGTTTATGATCATGAGGATGCCTTTAAGGTCATAAACTATTTGTAGATATTATCTTATATTGAAATCAATAAGCACTTCTTTGTAAAGAATTAGTGACAATATATGCTTGAATTCTCTTTTTCATGCATTTTCAATTTCTCATATTTTCAATATCAAGTGGTTCTCAGTGCTCCCTTTGGGTTTTAGGGTCGGGCCTTGAGAGCTCCGGTTTATAAGTCTCCTTTACCAAAAAAAGAATAAATCTATTTTTGTGGCTCTGTCTTCATAGAAAACAGATTTTCTAAGATGATGTGAGATCCTAAATATATTGTAGTCCCATCATTGGGAGGGAATAGCCCATCATAACAATAATTTCTTATAGTCGATAATTGTAAGGTCATAGCTGGGTCAGTTTGTTAGAAAATCAAGTAACAATGAGACGGGGGGTGAATCGGTATCAAGCAATCTATTTAAATTTTTATCACTTAAAACAAAATCAACAATGAACACATAACACCCAATATTATCATGGAACCCTAATTGGGAAAACCACCAATACTTCCTATTACTGCATAACTATATTTACAAATAGTTTGCAAGCACCAACTTGTTGAATACACCAACACCCAAGTTTTTCATCTACAACTGAAGGATTCACCAACACCCTATTTACCAACAACAAATGGAAGGAGGCTACGAGCCCCTACAACCTTGTAGCTCGTCCTTGCACCTCCCAACCTCCCTCTTATGATAATTTCATCTCTGAATTTTGTACACCTTTAGATATTCCAATGAATGTATAGAGATGCATATATGAAGGTTTAAATTTTTTTTATATACCCTCAGTTGTGCCTCTTCATCTAACAATCACGTATCTTCATCGCAACTCTTCATAAATTTCTCGCGTGATTGCAAAGTGTCGAACAAAAATCCTTCTGCAATTACCTCTCCAAAAGGATCTTTTCACATTTATCTTTCCACAAACTATCTTTCCACAATTTGCAAGCATGCCTTCCTTCCGTAATTGAGGGTACACTTTCACATCTGCCTTCCACAATTAACCTTCCACAATGATATTTCCACAATTTCCCTTTCCGCAATATGCATGAACTCCTTCCTTCCGCAATTTTGGGTTCACTTTCACATCCTCCTTCTGTAAAATCCTTCCGCTACGAAATTTCTGCAATCACCCTTTCCACAATCTACGATAAATTCTTCCTTCCGCAATTGTGGGTTGTAGGTTGCAGGGCTACCTTTCAACTTTTTTGAAACAGGCTTCTGTAAATTGTTTCCTACAAATTGTCTTCCACAACTCCTTACAGCCTTCAGATCTACAAGTGGTCCTTTTGTATTCTCTGTTGGCCATCAGATCCACAATCTATGATAAAATTTGACCTTTGTTGCTAACTCCTCATCCATTCAGGAAATTAAAATCTGAACACTTTCTCCCGCGGAACTCTTTGTGAGTGGTTGAGCTCTTGCAGCCTCCTTCTCGTCCATCAGTCTATGATCCTTGCAGAACATTTACTTTGGCTTTGGGAACCTCTATCTCCTGTGCAATTTTACTTCATGGATCTATTCCTCATGGTTCTCTATTTAAACGAACCAATTGCAAACTCTGTGGTTTTTTGTTGATCTATGTTGCCAACAATGTCAATTTAATCAACAATCTCTCCCTTTGGCATTGATTGGCAACACCTTCCTTTAACATTGGAAAGGATATTTTTCTCCCCCTTTGACAACAATGAAATTTTTTAGAAATGAAACCTCCCCTCCGTAACGTTGATCCATTTTTTATATATCTTCATAATGTTATAGTTTATAATCATATATAAGAAACACAACAAAGGTGTACTTGCATTTCTCTTTGAACGATGATCTCGTTCTACTTTTATTTTTCAATGATCTGAAGATGTAAATATTAATTCCATGGACCATAACCTTTAACACAGTAATTTCAGTACAAAACAACAGAAATCATAAGTATTACAATTTCATATCAGCAACATCAATCCATCTTTGAGATGATCAAAACCACTCAGAATTATTTACTAATGAACCATAGATTTTAAAATCACTCCCCATGTGAGTGTGTCTCCTCCTGTCAATATTTATCCTCTTCCTATGATAGTGTTTTAATCCTTTTAGTTAATTTTTAATCATGAGGGATAACCCCAATTTATTCCTAAGATAGGAAAATAATTCTCCAGGTAATGACTTAGTAAAAATGTCTACAGTTTGTTCCTTCGTATCAATATACTCCAATTTGACGACTTTTTGAGATACTTGCTCTTTTAAAAAATAATATTTGATTGGAATATGTTTTGTTTTATAGTGCATAACATGATTTTTGGATATGTTTATAGAACTTGTATTGTCACAGTGTATAATAATGCGTTCCTCATATTTTACAAGTAAACCTTCCAATGTTTTCTTCATCCAAATGACTTGTGTACAACATGATGCAGCAGCAATATAATCGGCTTCTATTGTAGACAATGAAATGGAAGAATGTTTTTTTCTTAGCCATGACACTAAGCAGTATCCTAAGTAGAATGATCTTCCACTAGTTATTTTTATGTCATCAATAATTCCTACCCAATCTGCATCAATGAATTCCCTTAGGGTGAAGTTATTGATTTTTGAATACCATAATCCAAAATCCACAATAGCTTTTAGATATATAAGAATTCATTTTACTATAGCCACATGTGTTTCTTTTGGGGATGATTGGAATCTAGAAACCAAACCTACAGTCTACATTATATCTGGTCTTGTAGTTGTTACATATAATAAAATACCAATGATTGACCTATACATAGTATGATCTACTTCTAAAGATTCATCATCGTTGCTCAATTTACAACCAATGACCATATGAGTACTAACATGTTTGGATTCTTCCATTCTGAACTTTTTCAACATCTCTTTGATATACTTAGTTTGAGAGATGAAAATCCCTTTTTTTGATTGAGATACTTGTAAACCTAGAAAGAATTTTAGTTCTCCTAACATTGACATTTCAAATTCCTTCTTAATTTTTGAAGTAAATTTTACACTCATAATTTGTAGGCCACTTCAAAATATGATATCGTCTACGTAGACTACAACAATGATGATATTTTTTTTCAAACTTTATGTATAAATTATTGTCAATGTCCCCTCTTCTATATCCTTGTTGCTTTAAATACTTGTCAAGTCTTGAGAACCATGCTCTTGGAGCTTGTTTAAGGCCATTGATTTTCTTCTTAAGTTTGCAAACATAATTTCTATTTTCTGATAAGAGAAAACCTTCAGGATGCTCAACATAGACTTCTTCTTCAATTTCTCCATTACGAAATGCATATTTTACATCCATTTGGTACACTTTAAAGTTCTTGTAGAATGCAAAAGCTAAAATCATCCTAATGGATTCAAGTCTTTCCACAGGTGCAAAATTTTCTTCAAAGTCAACGCCTTCTACTTGAGCATATCCACTGCATACTAATTTGGCCTTGTTTCTTGTCACATGACCATGCTCATTAAACTTGTTTTTTAAAATCCATTTGGTTCCAATAACATTCATGCCCTTAGTTCTTGAGACAAGTTCCCAAGTTTGGTTCTTCTCTATTTTATCAAGTTCATCATTCATAGCATTGATCCAATCGACACTTTTGCAATCTTCTTTAAAGATTTTGGGATCTACTATCAAATTAGTGCTTGTTCTTCATCATAAAATAATTGTATTCTTGTTTTAACTCTTGAATATTTGTCACCAATTATTTGACTTTCAGGATGATTCTTCTAAACCCACCTAGATGGTTTCTTTGTGTCTGATGTTGGAGAGTCTCAATTCTTATTTTCATGTTACTCTTCTTTATGTACTTTTTCTTCTTCCTCTTCTTCAAAAATATCCTCTTCATGTGAATTTTTTTTTTTTTTTATCATCTATTTCTTCATCATCCGTTTCTTCAACATCCACACTTTCTTGGATTGTATTCTTCTTGGTTTAGTATCATCAACAATTACATTTGCAGTTTATATGATTTTTTGAAACCTTAGATTATAACATTTGTATGTCCTTTTGGTGGAAGAATATCCAAGAAATATGCCTTTATATGTTATAGAGTCAAACTTCCCTAGATTATCATCATCTCTTTTTATGTAGCATTTACTTCCAAAAACTCCAAAATTTTTAACTAAAGTTGGTCTTCCAAACCATATCTCATGAGTCTTGTCACTATTCACTCTGAGTTTTCCTTTGTTTTGTAAATATATAGTTGTATATACTGCTTCTCGCCAATATCCATCAGGAATTTTTTCTCCATTAAGCATAGTTCTAGCTGCTTCTTGGTATGTCATGTTATTTCTCTCAACAACTGCATTTTGATGAGGAGTTTTTGATGTTGAAAACTGCCCATGAGTTTCACAAAACTTATCGAATTTATTTGAGGTGAAATCTGTTAGGATTATAACGAGCAATACAATATAATAATGAGCGAGAAATAAACATTATCACAACATTCAAGATAGACACACAATATACCCTGGAAACCCCATGCAGGGAAAACGAACACCAATGAAGATCTTCATTACATGGCCAAAACCGGCCATCTGGGCCAAGCGAGCTAGTCACCGCTCACCTCCAGACCCATACAGTACAATTACAATGGAGCCTCCTCAAGCCTTATAAAGGCTTAATCACATGCAATACCATGGGTCGATACCATGGGCTACAACAAACCATGTGCCCAAACCATGTGCTAGACCTAACCACCTTTGACTCAATCCCGAGTCAAGGTTAACACATGCAATACCATGGGACAATACCATGGGCTACAACAAACCATGTGCTAGACCTAACCACCTTTGACTTGATCTCAAGTCAAGGTTAACTCTAACAATCCTCCCTTTAAACTTGACTTGGAGTAATCACCAACTCCCCTAAAGTATTTACCGAGGAATCTTACATACACCCCCCTATCACCTAGGTCTATCTCCTGAATTTACCAATGAGTTACCAGGGGTATGCATGCCTTACCAGGTCTTACAGCCATATGCCCATTTACATGCAAACCGCTCCATTACATTTTTTTTTTCATGTGCCTTCATGGTGACTACACCATCACCATCCGTTACTTCATCCTCTCGCTTTCCATGCTCACTTCCTTGCTCGTCTTTTGCCATGCTCCCTTTTTACCTACATCCAAACTTTGTCATTGATGTCCATATAAAGAAAAACCCATCTACCGGATTACATGGGTCATCGGCCGCTGTAACCGCCAGTTCTCTAGGAATTCTCTTCACATACATGGCTCATCAATATTGGTCCCAAAACCGAGATTAAACCATCTCACATTTCTCCCGCAATAAAAGACTCAACCTCTCCGATCCACATCAAGCTAGGCTACGAGTACACCTTCCAACCTCGTACCTACCTAGTGGTTCATTCCACACTTGATGCAACATCCCTTCTCTGTGTATAAGAGGGATACCTTGTGCCTTTAGCATCTAGAGAAATCCAAACTTTAACCAAGAACCAAAACATGCTGAGGTGTCGTGTACTACCGATCATGCACCCCGCATTTAATCCATTAAAACCCAGATACAAAACATCCCATACCAACACCAACGAGCATAACCAAGCCAAACCATGTCTCTAATACCAGTTGTTAGGATTAAAACGAGCAATACAATATAATAATGAGCGAGAAATAAACATTATCACAACATTCAAGATAGACACACAATATACCTTGGAAACCCCATGCGGGGAAAACCAGCACCAATGAAGATCTTCATTACATGGCCAAAACCGGCCATCCGGGCCAAGCGAGCTAGTCACCGCTCACCTCCAGACCCATACAGTACAATTACAATGGAGCCTCGTCAAGCCTTATAAAGGCTTAATCACATGCAATACCATGGGTCAATACCATGGGATACAACAAACCATGTGCTAGACCTAACCACCTTTGACTCAATCCCGAGTCAAGGTTAACACATGCAATACCATGGGACAATACCATGGGCTACAACAAACCATGTTCCCAAACTATGTGCTAGACCTAACCACCTTTGAATCGATCTCAATTCAAGGTTAACTCTAACAAACTCACCACCATTATCTGATCTTAGACATTTAAACTTGATATTTGCTTCATTTTCGACAAGTGCTTTTGAGGATTTTAACTTCATAAAGGATTCTAATTTTTCTTTAAGATATGCCACCCAAGTCATCCTTGTATAATCATCAATTAATAACATAAAGTAATGTTCTCCTTGAAATATTTTAGTCCTTGTTGGTCCACAAAGATCACTGTGAATTATTTCTAATGGTTGAGAGGTTGTATGCTCCTTGACCTTGAAGCTTGTTCTTGTTTTCTTCCCACGAAGGTAGTGTATACAAACATGATTTGGTGTTTTTATGATCTTCGGAAAATTCCTTACAACTCCCTTCTTACTAACTTTTACAAGGATCTCAAAGTTCAAGTGCCCCATCCTTCTATGCCATAGAAAACTTTCATCAATTTGACTCATATAACATTGTTCTTCATTTTCTATAATATACACATTGCTTGGAGTTCTCACAGCAGTCCCAACAAGTTTTCTTGAATTTTTTCTTCTGATTTCACACTTCTTGGAATCAAATATACATATGTGTCCCTCATCACATGTTTGGTTCACACTTAAAATATTAGGTTTTAATTTCTTTACAAGCAAAACATTTTCATCTTTCATCTTGTCTCTAAGAGCCATTGTACCCTTCCCAATTATTTTAGAGGATAGATTATCTCCAAAAGTGACTTTTCCTTTTTTATTTCTTTTTAGGCTTATAAAATTATTTGGGTCTATTGTCATGTGTTTTGAGCATCCACTGTGCACATGCCATAGATTTTGTTTTTTCTATTGCACAAATAGCTATTGAACATTCCACATCATCCTTCTTCTTCCAAACCTTCCTCTCCTCATTTCCTTGAGATTTTGTGGCGTCATTCTCCATAGGAATCACTAGTTTACAATTTCTAGCAAAGTGTCCTTGATTACCACATTTGTAACATTCTATACTATAAATCTGTAGAGGAGCAGAAGAATTGTAGTTTCTTCCTGTTGGGTTTCTTCTAATGACATTATTATTATAGAACGGATATTTTGATGTAATGCCTTTCCCAATAGGAACCATTAGTTTACAATTTCTAGCTATATGTCCAAAATTGTTACAAGCATAACAATTTCCCAAAAAGAGGCGTTGATGTCTTGTTGGCACATTATCTGTCCTACTTTCATTTTGAGAGAGAGCAAAATTTTGACTGTATTCCTTTACAACTGGTCTCATAAGTGCATCAACATAGCTTCTTGTATTTCCTTCTTTATTTATGAAAGAGGATTGTTATGTCTTCTTTCCTTGTCAATAACCTAGTCCATTTTTATTACTAATGATCTTTGACTACTTAGGATGTCATCCAAAGTTTTGAACTGCTCTTAAACTTTGGTTGAAAGGATTCTTCATTTGTATTCTTTCTAAGCAAGATCAATTCAACTTCGAACTTTTCTAATTCTTGATCTCTTTTCTTGAGTTGTTGTTCTAGATTGTTTTCAACCCTTTTGGCTTTTTAAAGCTAATTTTTTAAGTCAATAATAATTCTTTCTACATCATTGTTTTTATCCTCAAATTATGTTATATGAAATTTTAATTTTTTGTACATCCTTTTATACTTACCTAAATCTTCAAGAGCACTTACAAGTTCCGCTTCAATATCTACGACACATTCTACTTCTTCAAATATTTTGTTCTCTATTCCCATGAATAGGACTTCAACATATTCATATTCACTAGACTCATTTGAGCAGTTATCATCCATGGAACAGAAGGTCTTTTTTTTCTTCTTCTTAAAAATCCTTTTGTTCTTCTTTGAATCTTCAGGGAACTCATCATCTTCTTCTTGTTTTGGATAAGGGCATTTGGAAGCAAAGTGATCAATCTCTCCACAGTTAAAACATTTTAAGGGTAATTTCCCTTTGTACTTACTAGTACCTCTCTTAATATTTTTAACAAGTCATCGAAATATTTTGATTTAATATTTGTTTTAGATTTCTTATCTACCTTAGATGATTTAAAAGTTGCTTCCATCTTTTGAGAATTGTCTTTCCCAATCCTCATTTCATAAGCTATGAGGATCCCATATAGTTATTCCATGGTGAGTTTGTCAAGGTCTTCTCTATCTTCTAGGGTGGAAATATTTGGATTGTAAATAATTGGAAGTGATCTTATTACTTTTTCAACTATTCCTTTTCTTTCAATTCTGCACTTAGGGGCCTTGATTTGCATTAATGATTTCATCAATTTTTTCAAAGAATTCTGAAATGTTTTCTTCTTCCTTTATTTTTAGACTTTCAAATTGAGTTTTAAAAGTCTAGAGTTTGGCCCTTTTTACCTTGGTGTCTCCTTCATAGATTGTCTGCAATTTGTCCCAGATCTCATTTGTTTTTTTGCAATGCATCACTTTGGCAAAGACTGTTATGACTAATCTAGCCAATATTGCATTAACAATGTTAGCATTGTTCTCAATTTTTTTTTATTCCTTCAATATCTATGGGAGGATATTTTGGATATATATACCCTGTTTTCTACATAAATCCAAACATCTAGTCCAAGAGAAATTATATGGCTTCTCATCCTAATGCTTCACTAAGCATAATATTCTCCATTGCATATTGGAACCTTGGAGGACGTTTTTACTTGTTGATCCATAGTGATAAAATATCTCTCTCAAGTGTTTAAACTTTTAGTGAAGATCCCGCTCTAATACCAATTGTTAGAAAATCAAGTAATACTAAGAGGGGGGTGAATCAGTATTATGAAATATATTTAAATTTTTATCCCTTAAAAAAAACCAACAATGAACATGGAACACTCAATATTATCGTGGAACCCCAACTGGGAAAACCACCAAGACTTCCTATTACTACAAAATTATATTTACAAATAGTTTGCAAGCACCAACATCCAAGTTTTTCAGCTACAACTGAAGGATGCACCAACACCCTGTTTACCACCAACAACTCGCAGGAGGCTCTGAATATATACAGGCTTGCATCCCGTCCTTGCGACTCCCAACCTCCCTCTGATGATAATTTGATCTCTAACTTTTGTACACCTTTAGATATTCCAATCGAGTGTACATAGATGCTTGTATGAAGGTTTAAAGATTTTCTTATATACCCTTAGTCTTGCCTCTTCATCTAATGGTCATGTATCTTCATTGTGATTCTTCATAAATTTCTCTTGTGATTTGGGACCATCGAATAGAAATCCTTCCGCAATTACCTTTCCGCAAGGACCTTTCCACATTTATATTTCCGCAAATCGTCTTTTCGCAATTTGTGGGCATGCCTTCCTTCTGCAATTGTGGGTGCACTTTCACATCTTGATTCTGCATACTCCTTCTACAATTAACCTTCCGCAATGATCTTTCCGTAATATCCCTTTTCACAATATGCAGGAACTCCTTCCTTTCGGAACTATGGGCTCACTTTCACATCCTCCTCCCGCAAACTCCTTTCGTAAACTATCTTTCCACAATCTCCCTTTCAACAATTTGCAGGAACTCCTTCCTTCTATAATTATGGGTTGTGGGTTGCATGGATACCTTTAAACTTTTTCGAAACAGGCTTCCACAAATTGTCTCCCACAACTCATTACTATTGTTAGATATGAAAGTGGTCCTTCTGTAGTCTCAATTAGCCGTTGGATCCACGTTCTATGGTGAGCTTTAACCTTTGTTTATAACTCCTCACCCATTCAATAAATTAAACTCTGAGCACTTTGTCCTGCAGAACGCTATGTGTGTGGTTGAGATCTTGCGACTCCCTTCTCGTTCGTCGATCTATGATCCTTGCAAAACATTTACTTTGGCTTTATGAACCTCTATCTCCTTTGCACTTTTACTTCACAGATATGTTCCTCGTCATTCTCTATTTAAATGAACCAACTGCAAAGTCTGCAGTTATGTGTTGATCTATTTTTCCAACAATGTAGGTTTAGTAAACACATGTAATTCCCTTTTTTAATAAATTTTATTAAATGAACAGTTTTCACTTTTTTCCCTAATTCGACCTTTGACTAGTTTTGATGTCTAGATATCCAAATTGACTCAAATGCTCCCAAATATTCTGAGAAGGTGTATAAATGATATTAGGACTTAAATACAATTTTCATGTATGATTTATGACCCTCCAATTACTTCTTAAAACTTGTTTGATATTCTGGCCAAAGTAGGAGTCTTTAGTAGCAAATTGGGGTTCCAATTCCCCCTGGGTAAATGTTGGAAATGGCTTCTCAAATGCTCCCAAACCCACTCGAATTTATGAAAGAGGTAGAGGATGTTTAAGGGAAATTTTTAAGTTCTCATATGCATCATTATTTAGTTTATATATGTTGTTATAAACCTCTCCCAATCAGCTACAAAATCACTAATTCGACCCTTGGGGAAATGACATCAAATCTTCTCCAAATGCAATTAAACTGAGTAAGATGACTTCAAATGCTTAAGTGATGAACATGAAACTTGTAATAATAATAAATTACAGTCCATTCATCATAAATATATAATATATAAATTCTTCTATTCGAAATAATCATAATTACCATGGCATACAACAATACAGTTGGGAAATGGTCATTGCTTGCTCATTAATATTCACTTTTACATACAACCCTTTGGAATTTATAATTGATACATTCTAAGAATAAATAAAATATTATATTAAACTCATTACAATCATAAATTTACCATTATAAGCTCAAAATCATCAGCATTCAATGGCATACATCAATACAATGGGGAAATGGTCAGTGTTTGCTCATTAACAATCACTATTACATTCAACCATCCCCATATTTAGACCTGATACTTTCAGATAATGAATAACATATCAAATTGAACTTATTATAATCAGAAATATTCCAGGATAATCTCTCTTAAAGAGTACAATAGCTCACCCAAAGTGCAATCTCTCCATGAGCAAATGATATGCCATAAAAACTGGAAATAGTTGAGAGAAAGTGTTGCAATAGAAGGAACCATGAGATTCCATATAGCTTACACATGAAAACAAAACTCCATTAAATATCCATTAAATACCTGAGTTACCTCTCCAAACACCAACTTGGATGGGAATATTTCACCCTTGAAATTGACTAAGGCAAGAAACTAGTCATCCACTAGCTCTCTCAATTCACATATGTAAATTTATCAAAGGATAAAAATATCTTATATTGGTTGATTCCTGTATTTTATAAAAATACTTAGCATTATAAGGTTACCAATCCATCCACAAACACAATCCAATTATAATTAGGGTGTGTGCTCATGATTTTCCATGTGTCCTCTGTTTTCTAGCCTTCCATCTTCCCCCAATTTGAGTAGGAACCCATTGAGCTTCCCCAAATCACATGAGCACCCTCTTGGATGCTATATTTAAATGTAACATGCTATATATGTTATATTTAATCCTTCATATCTTATTTGTGTCATAGGTTTCATAGCATCGTCATCATTGTTTTCATAGAGCTAGGGAATCTAGTCCAAGTGTCTCACTAGCACCAAAATTACTCTTCCTCTCCCATGTAAGTTACATTTCCTTCCAAATTTTACCTATGATGCATATGGACAAGTGTATTAGCCTTATAACTCATCCAAGAACATTTAGGCTTCCCATGGATTCAAAATTTCAAGAGGAGGATGCGATGTGGCACATAAATTCTAGCTTGTGTGGGCCCGATAGTCTCCAAGTGTCTCTATGCTCCATTGCCACTTCAATTTTATCTTGTATTTATTTAATAACATCCATTATTAAATATTTATTCCATTCTAATGTATAAACATAATTTATTGTCCCCCTTATTCCAAATCCCAAATCTTCCACCCCCAACCTAGGAAACTAGTAATTTTCCTCCTTGGCAATTATTTGACCCTTAGCATCAATTTGACAAAATCTCATGAATATGGAAAATGTGATTTGGCCATTGTGACCCAATGAAAAACACATGACATGACAAATCCTCCCTTCCCAATATTTCTTGTCCTCAAGCAATTTCAAACATGGGTGTTGAAGACCCTGCTTTCCATATGATTCTTTGAAGTTTCCACTGAGTAGCCCAACTTTGAGTCTTTGAGATTCCATGAAGATTTTAGAGAGGAACCACCATGCTTGTTGCTGCACTACTCTGATTAAAATAACTTTAGTAACTAGGGAATACATCTCCCATACTTCTTGTTTCCCCAAAAAATTGAAATCAATGGGACTAAAAACTATCCTAGGGTCACATTGCTTGTATTGCACTCCAACAATTAAGAGTTCTCTCCAACCCCTATGATTAGGATAGAGAATTACGGGATACCATTTTCTTGTATGAATTCTTCCAAACATCATGAGTACATAATATATATCATCAAAGTACATAACAACATAATAAAAATGTACATCAAGGAGGTGCCTCATCAAAAAATCATGAAAGAGCTTATACCTCCAAGTAAGTAGACCACCATTTGCCAAGTGCATACAAGCTTCAAGTGACCAATAAAATATTCTCCAATGGCATAGGTGAGGATCCCATGTCCTATAATTCTGCTCCAAAAGGATGTGATATGCATTAAAATTTTCAGCCATGTATTCTTTCATCCAAGAAGTGAATGAAGTATCTCCATTAAAATATGAACCAAATAATGAGCAAAAAAAAACAAGGAGACTTCAAATGACTAAAAAACGTTTCACCCATACATCCATGAATGAGAGAATCATAAATATATAACAAAGTATGTGGCTGGAAACAAAAATGTTCTCCAATCATAAAACTATTCACTCCAGTGTTGGATGAAGTTCCTCCAACATCAAATGAACCAAGTGTTAAGCAAGAAAAACCATGAGTCTTCAAGTGACTGAAATGCATATCATAGGTGCATCCATGTACATGTGCAGCATCATAAAGTAACAAAGGATGCTACTGCAAATGTGAATAATAATGTGCTCCAACTATGTCATCATAAAAAGTAAATCTAGGAGTTCCATACTCTTCATGTGGCACCATAAAAAAGAACCCTTTCACCCATACTTCATTGAGACGAATGCTGCAAAACATGGAATTGTAGGATGTAGGAAAATGAACTAACTCACCCAAATGATAAAAAAGTGCATAATTTTCATCATGGGAAGGATACATATGGGTAGTATCATGCAGCTCCTTCAAAAGTGTGAAACCTTTGTCATATATTGTTTCCAATGTAGAGGAATCATGCTCTTCTGTAAAAATTGCATAACCTTCATCAATAGAGAATTCAAGTTCCTCTTCCACCACATAAAGTGTTTGGATCTCTTCAATATCATCTTCAAACACATCTGGAACATTAAAATTTCCACATTTTTCATGATCCACCATGTCATGAGAATCCTCCCAGGAATCTACCATTTGACAATTTGAAACATAGGAGGAAAAACAAGTATCTTGAAACTTTTCAAGAAGTTGCTCATTTTGAACTATGAGCTTATGATTATCCTCATTATTCTTCAAGTATGCATCATGTAAAAATTCATTAAGCTCAAACAAATGGTTTCTATCAAAAATCAAAGACATGAAATTGCCTTTGATGTGGCACATTGCTCTTTGAATCTTCTCCATGTCTTCAAGGAAGGATGTTTCCTCCAATGAAGTAACTCTCCAACAAGAATTTGACACTAATTATTGAGTGTCATGGAGTATCCTAAGGAAATCTTGGATCTTCTTTTCATTCAAATTTAAGGACCCTTCAAGAAAATGAGGCTCTTGCAAATGAACCTCCTCATCTTCTTCCTTCTTTCTTGTACCGACTTCATGAAGCTCAAGTGGTGATGGGGAAGTTGATCTTGTTTCTTCTTCTATAGTTACAAGGTCTTCATTTTCATGTTTAATGGAAGTTTGGCTTGCAGAAACACTTTTAAAAGTGATATCTATGTCACCAACATAGAGTTGTGAGCACCCATCAGTAGGTACTCCTTCATAGTTCAAGCATCCATCAGTAGATTCTCTTTGTTTCATTTCCAAGGTAGGATGTGTCTCAAAATGATCTTCAATATTTTCAGTATAAACTTCTTCATACTCATGTGATGTCTCTTCATCTTTTTCAGAGTCACTTGGGAGTGAATTTTGATTCTCATAATGTAATTCTTTTTTCTGTTTCACCACCCACAGAACTTGGTGGCTCCTTGGTCTCCTCCATACTTGTGCATTGCTGATTATTCCTTAATGAATTCACATTTGAATTATTTTTCCTAAATTCATTAAACCAATCATAAAAGTATTAAAAATGAATGGTATTATGTGTTTCTCCATGATGGAAACTTCTACTTCCCCCTTCTGCTAGCTTACCCCTAAGTTGGCTAGCCATCAATTTGAATCCTTTCATAAAATGTTGGGTCATGTTCTTGTTTATTTCATGAAATAGAGGTTTCGTGATTTTTATATTCTCCTCACCATCATAAGAGGTTCCATTTTCCTGACTTTCACACACCTAGGGCGGTGGGGGGGGAACATGGAAAAAATATTCAATCCACTCAGTGTGTCCTTGGGGGCAAGTCTCAAGTCAAGGCTGTCACCTTGTTCTTGACTCTTCCATTTAGGCTCAACTCCTAATGAAGCCAAGGGGGGTAAACCCTATTAAGTTACTAAGGAAAAATGATTTAGTATGATGATGTTAAACTGAATGAGTTACTTAGGAGTTTGAGATTTAACCATAAACAACCATAGATGACAAGATACAAAAATGAGCACACGAAAGCACAATGCTAAGACACAATATATATATATAGAAAGAAAATAGCTAGTGCCTTAGAATGGAGTCATAAAATAATCAATGTACTTGCATGTGCTTGAAGTGAAAGTTTTGTGATTTCCTATTGGTATGTTTTAAGCTAATGTTAAGTATGAATAAATTAAATTAGGTGAGGGGGGGACTCCAGATATACCCGAGGGAACTTGGAGTATGTCCAAAACTAAACCTTCATGGCTACCCACACGGAATATGTGGGCTGAATGGAGTCTCTGAGTATTTTGTTCATAATGCACCCGAAGGTGAAACAAATATCGGCACCTCGAGGTCACTTTTCAGGAGTTCCTGCTTCCTTTGGGTATTTTGCCACCGCTTACAGTTTGATCAAGGCGTTGGATTTTCGCCTGATGGTGGTTTGTTGGGGAAGGTGAAGGCTAATTAAACTAGTCACTCACGTTGCTTTTGATGCATATTGACTGATCAAACGAACCGCAACCAAATGAAGAGCATACACACCGGAAACTTGCTAATTTTACTGAGTTTTAAAGGGTGTGTTTTTTTAGAAAGAAAAACCCTCCAGGAACCTCTTTCGGTCCATGTGGACCTTAATTGGGGAATCAAGGAGGGGTTTGATTTTAGAATAATTAATTACAAAAAATCAAAGATAAGCAGCAAACAGAAACAAATCACAAGTTTTCTAATTATTCCTACCACGCATCTCTTTCCCCTTGCGGGTCAATCAGGAAGTCGTGGGGTAAGTATTCAGGTTACTTTGATACTGCAATATGGAATAGATGATAAAGTAATCAAATCATGTTATTTTTCATGAATGAAACTAATCTAAAGAAAAAATAAGTAAGAGAATGCAAAAAACGACAAAAAAATGTGAATCCCCCCAGGGGGGATGGGGAATGGGCTCGAAAGAGCTTATTTGGAGAAAATTTTTATTATTTGATGTTAAAATATCAGTAAAATAATCTGAATCCTCTTGGTTCTTATACAGGATGAAACCAATGCTTTACAAATTTCCCAAAATTTTAAAGTTATGGTTAAAAGGGAGACCCTTGGGGGGATTTGAACAATCCCAAAGCCACTTTCGAACAACAGATTCTCTTCTTTATGTTATGCTTACTAAAATAAAGCAAATAATGTTAAAATGAAATATTCCCAAAATCACTTTGGAAGTACCTTTGGGTCAGCCTACTTTAAACCAAACAAAACTAAGTTAAAACTAGCTAAAACAGTGAAAAAGGAACCAAGGAAAGAAAGCTTTCCTTGGGATCTTGGCTTGTTGTTTGGGAAGCCAATGAAATATGGAATGATTGATGTATTTAATATTTTTAAAACATAAACATAAATCTAAATCATGAAACCTACGGATTCTCTTTAAATTGTCATGCAAAACGGATGATTTCCCTAAATTAGATCTAGAATGCTTTATGAAACTTTTTTAGGAATGAGATCTAGTATATGAGCCTTGAAACAAAATATATATGTAATTTATACTTTAATATAACAGATACAAATGAAATCAAAGCTTTTGAACATAGTAACTAGGTAAGAAAAATGATTTTTTGAAGGAGGAAGAGAGAGAAAGAGTGTTAGAAGCCTAGGAATGTTGGGGTTTGGAGTCTGCTTTGGTGGAACACTGAGGGACTATGTCCTCCAGAATATATTGAATATGAGGAATATTAGAACCATATCAACCCCTTCTACAAGTGAGAACACCTGCAACTTAGAAATCCTTGCACAAACAAATGGTTAAAACATAGGTGCCGCTGGAAAAGATAATTGGAAAGCATGCAATTAAACTTAAAATACATGCAACTCCAATAGATCTGAAACAAGAAAATAGTAATAGCATAAATCAAACTAGAATAAACTCTTACCCTAACAGGAGGGAGCTCTCTCCTTCAAGGCCAACAATTAACTAGCAAAAGAAAAGATAAATAACACTGATTATACCTCATAAGCATTTGACAATCACCATCCACACATGAAGAGAATTACACGATAGATCTTGCCTCCAAAGCTTGTTTATTCCAGAATAGTAAAAAATAACAACTATACAATAGAAACATAACCTCAATCCCAGTTCTAACTAGCTTGGAAGAGGAAAACTGAGCTTTATTTATAGCAAAAACATGAAATCTAGCCCAAGGGGGCGCAATTTCCAAGGAGAGAGAGACTGCAGTTGCATGTGGAGTGAATCTGGGCCTGATATAAGTCTCATTGAGTGCAACTATCAATCAGAGAGCTGATCTATCTGACACCTCAACCTGCTGACTGAAGCATCCACCAAAACTCAACCAGAGAAGCCCACACGTGTAGGAGAGAGGGAGGGCGCAATTCCCAAGATTGCATGCAATAATGCTCTCCCAGTTCATCCCAGATCACCTCTTTCAGTCAAGGAATTGTCAGATCCATTCAATCCCAGGCCGACGAGACTGATTTCAGTCAAATCGGAGCAAATCCCAATGATTTAGGATTTGGGCTTTTCTCCATTATTTAATTAATTTATCAATTAAATAATCAATATGATTTTTAGGGATTTTTTACCTGAGTGATGGACAAATCACTCAAAACTTAGAAAAAGTGGGTCTATGGGTTTACATGGCGCTATGAGCTTGAAAATGAGCACCCCCAATGACTGAAACTGATTTCTGAGCCCACTTTTATTACAAAACCAATTTTTCCAATTAGACTAATAAAAAATTGCCTAAGTTTTGTGGAAAAATTAAAATGAAAAAAAATTAAAAAATGAAAAAAAATTAAAACCTAGGGGGACTTAGACATGTTCATATGACTCGACCATGGTTCCTAGCATGTTTATACATTGACACATAGACTCTAATAACCTCAATAGGCCTAAATGCCAAGTCGACCACCCCAACTTTGGAGGTATTGAGTGAAAAACTTAGAAATTATAAGTTGTTTATTCAACAACCATTAATAACCAAGGGAAAAAACACCCTAGGCTGATCGGATTAACAAATAAAGTCTATTATACCGATTCTTTTACAGACACTATCATGCTAGAACATTTTATTACAACTCCCCCACGGGGTATGAACATGTGATATAGTACAACAAGCACTTCCCAGAAGCAATTCAAAAGGTTTTCTGAAGTTTGAACAAATCATCTTTGTTCAGTTCACTAGGCTTCACTTGATAAAAAAAAACTAGGTACATATTAGGTGGTAATAGTTCCCTTTTCATCCCTAGTCATAGTTTCCTAAAAAATGCCTTCTTCTCCTACTTTTTTTCCCTCTTCAACAAAAGAACTTTTGGTTTCAATATCTAATGGTGGTCCCTGACTTCTTGTACTAATAAATATCATACCACATCATGTTCCAATATCATTCTATGATACCACTGTAATGTCCATTTTTAATTAATTTTTATTAAATGACCAATTTTTTATTTTTTTCACTAATTCGACCTTTGACTAGTTTTGATGTCTAAATCTCCAAATTGACCCAAATGCTCCCAAATATTATGAGAAGGTGTATGAATGATATTCATACTTAAATATGATGTTAAAGGATGATTTATTAACCTCAATTTACTTATGAAATTTTGTTTAATAATCTGGCCAAAGTAGGAATCTTTACTAGCAAATTGGGGTTCCAATTCCCCCTAGGTAAATGCTGGAAATGGCTTCTCAAATGCTCCCAAAGCCACTCGAATTTGTGAAAATATTTAGAGGATGATAAAGGGAAAATTAAATTTCTAATATACATCATTATTCAGTTTATAGAGGCTGTTATAACCCTCTTCAAATCGGTTACAAAATCACTAATTCAACCCTTGGGGACTTTGGCATCAAATCTTCTCCGAATGCAATTAAACTAAGTAATCTGAATTCAAATGCTTAAGTGCTGAAAATGAAACTTGTAATAATCATAAATTAAATTCTATTCATCATAAATATATCATATATACATTCTCCCATTTGAAATAATCAGCATTACCATGGAATACAACAATATAGTGGGGAAATGGTCATTATTTGCTCATTAATATTCAATTTTACATACAAACCTTTGGTATTTAGAACTGAGAATTTCTGAGAATGAATAAAATATCATATTAAGCTCATTAAAATCATAAATCTACCATTATAATCTCCAAATCATCACCATTCAATGGCATACATCATTATAGTGGGGAAATGGTCATTGTTTGCTCATTAACAATCACTTTTACATTCAACCATTGGGTATTTCTACCTGAGACTTTATGAGAATGAATAAAATAGAATATTTAACTTATTAAAATGACAAATAGACTAGGATTATCTCTCCCAAAGAATACAATAGCTCACCCAAAGCACAATCCCTCCATGAGAAAGAATATGCCATAAAAACTGGAAGTGGTTGAGAGAAAGTGTTGCAATAGAAGGAACCATGATCTTACCTATAGCTTAAAAATACAAATGAAACTCCATTAAATATCCATGAAATAACTAAGTTGCCTCTCCAAACACCAACTTGGATGAGAATATTTAACCCTCGAAATTGACTAAGGCAAGAAACTAGTCATCCACTAGCTCTCTCAATTCACAAATGATAAAAATCCCTTATCTTGGTTGATTCCTATATTTTATAATAATATTTAGCCTTATAAGTTTACCAATCCATTCAAAAAATCAATCCCATTCGAATTAGGGTGTGTTCTCATGATTTTCCATGTGTCCTCCCTTTCCTAACCTTCCATGTTCCCCTAATTTGAGTAGGAACCCATTGAGATTCCCCAACTCACATGAGCACCCTATTGGATGCTCTATTTATAATTGACAAGTGAAATATGTCAGATGTCAGCCTCAAGATATTATTTGTGTCATAGGTTTCATAGTATATTCATCATTGTTGTCATAGAGCTAGGGAATCTAGTCCAAGTGTCTCACTAGCTCCAAAATGACTCTTCCTCTCCCATGTAAGTTACATTTCCTTCCAAATTTGACCTATGATGCATATGGCCAAGTGTATTTGCCTTATAACTAATACAAGAACATATATGCTTCCCATGGATTTGAAATTGTAAGAGGAGGATTCCATGTGTCTCCATGCTCCATTGACACTTCAATTTTCTCTTGTATTTATTTAATAAGCTCCATTATTAAATATTTGTTCCATTCTAATGTCTGAACATAATTTGTTGTCCCCATTATTCCAAATCCCAAAGCTTCCACCCCCAACCTGGGAAACTATTAATTTTCCTCCTTGGCAATTATTTGACCCTTAGCATCAATTTGAAAAAATCTCATGAATATGAAAAATGTGATTAGGCCATTGTGACCCAATGCAAAATTTTGGACATGACAACACAGTTTGGGCTCATGGGATCCTATGATAATTGACTGAGCTACTTGGATCGGCTTATTGGATTGAATACTTGGCTTAGCTCCCGAGATCGACTGGAAACAATCATTTCATAAAGGAGATACACACAGAACTCTTCCTCGACCTCGACCATAGACCTCTACTGATACGAAAACTAGGGAATGGTCTTGGGCTATATGGAAGGAATGATCCATCCAATGAGGATTCATAGCTCTATTCATAGATGCATATTCAATGTAAGAAAATGATATCTAATCTATTCACATTTATACTTGCCAACTTATGTCTTTTGCATCTACGAACCGAGGTATGGATTTGACCGACTACAATTTAAATGGATTTCAAATATTTCAAACATGTGTTACTATATTTTAATGAAATTTTAGGTGATTTGAATTAGATTTCACTCATATTCCAACTACGATGAATGTGGCATAGTGTTTCCATGCTAGTTAGTGGATTTGGAAACATATATGATTGTTGTGTATGGTGGTTGTGGATTTTTGTTTTTTAATGTTAGTGCCTAAATTTATAATATGATATACTACAGTTTGTCCATTACAATCAGATATACTCAATATTTATATTAAAAATACACAAGATAGTGAATCAAAGTAGCTTGCGAAAAAAATGCATTTAGTATCATAATGATTAATGTTGTTGTTGATATTCAGTTACAATTTAACAACAGTTTTGTTAGAATTCATTGTTCCATCTCCTCATTCGTATGGACATACATGCTGCACATGTATTCTATAACATCACAAATTCAATCAATAACACAAAGAAAAATTATATAATTTTTTCTTGAGTTTTATTTGGATATTTATTTTTGCTTCATTTAGTTTGGTCAATGTATCAAGAGCCCACAAAAAATTTAGTTGTTATGATTTGACACACAACATTAGATTTTGTTTTTGCATATCAATATAAAATTTAGTTAAGTCAATAGGATTTTACATATTATATTAGATTTTGGACTTTCTTGAACGGATCAACAATATTAACCCGATTGTAACAAGTGTACAACCTATATTCATTTCATGGTTGTCCTTCCATTTATGCTTAAATGCATCTTGATTAATATTTAAATAAGCTTCGGTTAAATAGATATCAGGTTTTTTTTTATCATTTTTTTATTAAATAGTATTAGTTTAATGTTTATGTTATACCATAAAATAAGTGGATGGTAGCGCTTATTGGCATTTTTTGGCCACTTTACTTGTGTTTGTTCTTGATTATCAATATAAAACTTAGTTAGGCCGAGATGCTTTTACATATTATCTTATATTTTGGACTTTGTTTAACAGATCAACAAGATTAACCTGATTGTAACAAGTGTACAATCGGTATTCATTTCATGGTTGTCCTATAGTTTATGCTTAAATGCATCTTGATTAAAATTTAAATAAGTTTAATTAAATAGATATCATTTTTTATATCAAGTTTTGTTTTTTTATTAAATAGTATTAGTTTAATTTTCATATTAATTAGTTTAATGTTTATGTTATACCATAAAATAAGTGATTGACTGCGCTTATTGGAATTTATCGACCACTTTACTTGTGGTTGTGCTAGTTGAAATCTCTATTGTATTTATAAAAAGAGATTATCTATAAACGTCATATGTAATTTTTTGTTTGCAGAATAGAATGTAGTACTCACAATTTACTTTCTCATTTATAATGTAGTGGCAATATAATAATCAAAATATTTTTCTTTTCCCTAGTTCTTATGGCGCGGAGTTGAGAAGTTTTCTATAGTGCTCAAAGAAATCCTTTCGTTAAAGAGGACCTTGTCTCAACCTAGGTAATGAACAATTATGTTGGCATCCCTCTGATTGATATTTCTAGCGACCACGAAGGTAACTACTCTTTGAACTAAATATACAAGCCAAAAACTTGAAAGGAATTACGGAATCTTGCAGTAGAGAGTTTAATGTTTCTACTGGATTCTAAGTCGTTGGATCTAGTCATGGATCCCCAATCCAATGGTTGAGGATATTTTAGTAGCAACATTAAACGAATGCTATGTTATAGGGTGGTTATTGATAAATCAAGGTAATAAATATGGATGGTGATTTATACCTCCACGTTGTTGTTTGAATTGGGAAACAATATTATGTTTTAAAATGTACAATCTTGTTCACACTACAAGGACTGTACTTTAGCCATCTTGCAGAGTAATGTGGACTGCTGAATTTTCCAAGAGGTGTTAGAATTAATATTCCATTGAACTTCAGGCAATGAGTGTTATTAGATTCTTAATTATATGTAGTAAAGAGGAATGAATAATACCCACTGAACAAAACAAATCTCACAGGAAACATATAAGAATCGCTCAGTATAATTACAATATAAACTTCATTACATCCCAACAGTATACAATGTTAATACAAATAATGGAATTCGAATCATGTGGATAGGATTCGAATCAACCAACTCAAGCTCCATTTGTCTAATTCAGTCTCTCAATCAGTAATAATCAGTTAAACTAGTCAAACTGAGGTGGTAGGTGAGAAGTAGGTGAGAATATGCACCTATCCACATGCAACCATGCAAGAATGGCGCTAAATGAACTGGAGGACATCTAACTGAATGTAACTGGAGCATAACTAAACTTGACTAGTTACCAACTACCAACAATCGAAGGGGGTTGGTTCTAACACTCCCAGTGGCTCCTAAATTGTAGGTATTGGTCTAGGAGGTGCCTAGACTAATGCATGAAGGTGCAGTTAGTTCTAGTTAGCCTCTATCAGTGTTCCTCACACTATAGTGACTAGTACATGTCTCCCCATTATGCCAAGTGGACCCAATGGTACTAATGGACCCAATAATAACTAAATGACTCCCAAGTTAGGAAAATAGAATCTAATAGACAATTTGGACAAGGGAGGATTATAAATCCTAACAAGAGGATGTTTAGCTTTCCCTTGCAACAACTTGTTCTCTTTTGAGGTTGAGAGAGCATTTTTACTACTTGCAATCAAATGGTGGAATCACTTGCACATAAAATATTAATGAAGGATGTTAATAGTATTTACAATTGAATTAGATAATGCTAGTCTTCAATTGATTCCTTTGAAAAAATAAAGCTTCAATGTTTGGTATGCGTTCAATGTTCTTAATTTGCAAAAGTTTTCCATGGAAGTCAAATTCAAAACATAGTATTTTTATACTATGAGCTTGGTGACGAGTTCACGAATTTAACTTGTCAGGTAGTTTTCTATGAGAGAAAAATGCCAGGTAACACTCCTTGATTAGTTTATATCTACTTCTTCAATTTTATTAATTGTTATTTGTTGATTAAACATTTTTGTACTAATTGTTAGGATTATTAATCCTCCATTGACCATACTGTCTATTAGATTATATTTTCCAAACTTAGGAACCTTAATTCATTATTTGGGTCCACTAGTACCATTGGGTCCACCTACATCAGTTACTAGAGTGCGAGGAACACTGGTAGAGGTTAAATTCCACTTACTGCATGTGCATGCAACAGTTTGGGTGCCTCCTAGACCAATCTCTACATTTTAGGAGTAAGTGGGAGTCCCGAAACCAACCTCCATCAGTTAGGTGGAGTTGGAACTAGTTAGTCTTAGTTATCCCCTAGTTACATTCAGTTACTTCACAATCAGTTGGCTAGTGCTAGAAATGCATGGATAGTGCATGTCTGCATGGGGAGGAGCGCTTTTCCTACCTACCACACTTAGTTTCACTGAGGATCTTTGGACTCATACTTTGTCAGTGACTTCACAATCAGTTAGCTAGCACTAGTAATGCATGGCTAATGCATGGTTGCATGGGGAGGAGCGTTTTTCCTACCTACCACACTCAATTTCACTGTGTTAACTAGCTTATAATGATTTTTTGAGTTATTGGAAATCAGGGAGTTGATATGTTGGACTCCAATATTGATTGAGAGACCATGAGTTAGAGATTCAGTTAGATACAGTCAAATCCACTTGGTAGATTCAAATTGCTACCTAATGCATTCAAATTATTCTTATTTGTAACTTATTGTACATTGGATTTATTATTGTGAATAATACTATAAATTCCTGAGCAATACTTGTTCGATTCCTGTGTGGTTTGTTTTGTTCAGTTTGTATCTTAATTCTCCATCTTTTTGAACTATCTGCTTGAAGATCTAAATGGAATTCAAATTATAATATGGTAATAGATCCTTCTAAGGTAGTTTTCATGCTTGTTTCTCCCCATCGAACATCAGAAGCAGCTGGGTTTCCACATAAGTCCCATATGAAAATTTGCTAGCTCTAGATTTATTCAGAGCAACGGAGAGGGCGTGACGGTCCCTGAAAAACATGTTCATGACGGGAGGAAAAGCATGATTCTAATAGTTCATATGTTTTAATGTGCTATTGCAGTGAAATTGACAGGTGCTACATAGCTTGTGTGAAGCTTTGCAAGTCTTCTAGCCAGAGTAATTATGATTTCACATACTCCTGAAACACGGATCCTCACAATTTCCAATTATCTTGATTGGAAGGTTGATATGCAATTGGCCTTGCACAAGCATGGATACCACAGGATCATTTATGGATGGGAGGCTGAACCTCATTAGTCTGTTGAGCGGAACAAGTTTATGAACCATTGTGATGAAGCATTCGGGTACTTATGTACTTATATATCCATAGATCTCCTCTTCCACCTAGAAGGATTGAGGATTCCCAGAGAATCTTGGGAGAAGCTTGATAGCATGTTTAACAAACAAGATGATCTTCTGGTATACATTCTAGAGAATGAGTTGGTATCTTTACATCCCAGTAGTTTCGAGACTATTGAGAAATTATTTACTAAATTCAAGTCTCTAGTAATTCAATCCAGGCAGTACAGAATAGAACAGAAGGATGAGTAGAATGTCCTTTCCATACTTAGCAAACTAGGCTCTGAGTATTATGTATTTGTTTCCATATTTCATTCCAAGCGGGAAAGCTTTCCTGATTGGAAGGTTCCTTCATTAGATTATTTTTCTGAGTCCTTAATCAAGGAGCAAGACAAGTTGATTCGAATGGGAGTCATCAAGAACTCTGAAGATCAAGCTTTCATAGTTACTGATTCTTCCAAAACACAAACAAAGGGGAAATCAAAGAAGAAGGAGCCAAAAGAAGCTGATTCGAATCAGCAAACTTCCGAAAGGGCCTCCAACTTTAAGAAGAAAAATAAAAAGTGTCCCTACTATATGAGGGGTTTTCATACAGAAGACTCGTGCATGAAGAAGACCCTCGAACAGATGAAATATTTATGTGTTCAGAACAATATTTCCATTCCATGAAGAGCAATGATGTTAGATGATGAAGAGAACACTGAAGAAGATGAGATATGCTTACATGCAAGCCTCTCTCTGTCGAAGGCTTATGTGATAGATTTTGGAGCATCCAACCACATGGTTGCTTCCATGGAATCCTTCATCACTTTCCCTCTATCAGGAGGACCTAACAGTAAAATGGGATACGAATCTAAAATCTGAGATGTTTAGAGAGGTTTAGATAAAATCCAACATGATTAATTCATGCCCTCTCCTACAGAAAAGAAAATTGTTGAAGATGAAGAAGAAGCAGATTTTTCCCTACAATCAATTCGAATGGAAGAAAATATCCTTGAAGTGAGTCCTTCTCCTGCTACTGCAGAAGTGTATGAGATATTTGATATCTCACCTCCTCACATGGCTGATCCAGAAGAAGACATTCAAATCTCTGTTTGTGAAGAAAAAAACTCTTCCTATTCCTCGCAAAAATTCTCCAGTAATTCTTTAAATTTTGCACATAGTTTACCGGTAACTGTGTCAGAAACGGTAGAGGAATTTGATTTCTCTATCTATAATGATGTTTCTGGTGTGCATATTAATAATACCAGTGATATTATAGAAATAATATTAGATTCTAAGAGTGATCCATTCACTCTTATTAATCTAGATCTTCCAGTAAATTCCTACAGAATTGCATGCACCAAAAATCAGAATTTTGAAGAAGGAGAAGATTGTGCATCTACCGTCTCGGTGGAGAAAAGTTTTGGATCTAATATGAAACCTTTTGGATCTGATTTATTTTCTGATCTGATAATATGTGATTCACGTTTCAAGATTCAAGAGCTTTCAGTATTGCTTATAATTGGTTTCATCATTTTTGGTGTGACAAATCAAGCACCGCAAGTCTCTTTAAATTTTGTTGTTGAGGATTCGATGTTAGTTATTTCTTATGAATTTGCTGATATCAAATTTTGTGAATTATTGGATATTTCTGAAGCTATACCAGATTATGGAGCTCAATCATTTTCTCTTCAGAGTCCCAGGGCTTCTCTACCTTTGGTCACATGCTCATGTCCTCCCAGAACTAGTAAAGAGGGAGACATTATGCATCCGCCTGGACACTTTCTCCTAACACTCGGGGCTGATTTTACCACTCATGGTTTGATGTTCAAGGCTGAAATATATCAGGTTCTTGGGTGTTCCTCACATGGTTTGAATTCTCAAGAAATTTTACCCTCTCTTCAATTGATTTCAGCTGCTCTGCATGGGTCCAGTTTTCACCGTGCAACTGTTTATATTTCTAATTCAGTTAGGTACATTGTTCTTCTTCCAAGGAGGAAGATTCCTCTAGAAATAAGCATGTTTTTTGGATTCATGGGTTTACCTACATAGAAGGACCAAGATACTGCTCCTGCATAGTAGCAGCAAATACTTTCACAAGTTTTTTCAAAATTTGTATTTCTGCTTATTTTGAGGGGTGGGTTTTCCCATGAGGTTTTCCCCTATTTCCTCGGTTGTATTAAGCAACATTATTTCCTTTAGATTGTATTTGTGTGACCTATGGTCTTGTTACAGGGCATGATAGTTGTCCAGTTTAGGATTTAGGGGGGGTTGTTAGGATTACTAATCCTCCCTTGACCATACTATCTATTAGATTATATTTTCCTAACTTAGGAACCTTAATTCATTATTTGGGTCCACTAGTACCATTGGGTCCACTTGGCCTAATGGGACCATCTAGCTCAGTTACTAGAGTGTGGGGAACACTGCTAGAGGTTAAATTCCACTTACTACATGTTCATGCATTAGTTTGGGTACCTCCTAGACTAATCCCTACATTTTAGGAGGAACTGGGAGTCTCGGCACCAACCTCCATCAGTTAGGTAGAGTTGGAACTAGTTAGTCTTAGTTAGCCCCCAATTACATTCAGTTACTTCACAATCAGTTAGCTAGATCTAGCAATGCATAGATAATGCATGTCTGTATGGGGAGGAGCGCTTTTCCTACCTACCACACTCAGTTGCACTGAGTTAACTAGCTGTAACTGATTGATTGAGTTGTTGGACATCAGGGAGTTGATCTTTGGACTCAGAATTTGTTAGTGACTTCACAATCAGTTAGCTAGCACTAGTAATGCATGGCTGCATGGGGAGGAGCATTTTTCCTACCTACCACACTCAGTTGCACTAAGTTAATTAGCTTACATTGATTGATTGAGTTATTGGACATCAGGGAGTTGATCTGTTGGACTCCAATATTGATTGAGACACCATGAGTTAGAGATTTAGTTAGATACTGTTAGATCCACTTGGTAGATTCGAATTTCTTCCTATTGCATTCGAATTCTTCCTATTTGTAACCTATTGTACATTGGATTTATTATTATGCATGATACTGTAAATTCTTGAACAATACTTGTCCAAATCATGTGTGGTTTGTTTTGTTAAATTTGTATCTTCATTATCCATCTATTTGCTACAAACATTATTAGAACTATATGCTTGAAGATCTAAATGGAATTCAAATTCTAATACTAATCTGCTACGTTCATTTCATTTAGTTATGACCAGTCTTCAATTGCTTGCCTTGTAACGTTAAAGTTTTAATGTTTCGTGTGCATTCTTTTCAATTTTAAAGGTTGAGTGAAATAAGTTCGTCATACTTGGATTTACTTATTTCACTCAAACCTTTTATAGAAATGTGGATAAAACTCTCTATAGAAATATATAATTCTTGGATACATTTATCGGTTCCATACGGTCTATAGGTATTTAAATTTAACTATTTTGCATATTTTCCAAGACGATATACTTAAGTGTTTATGGAGCATGGAACTCTTACTAGAGACACTTGGTTTTGGGTTCCCTTTTCACATAATTCTGATTCTCTAAATATTCCAGGCTCTAGTGTTTTACATAATTGTCAATTCATATTGTTAATATGATTGACCACTCTCAGTGGAATTGACCAAGCCCACCTTATTTCTCCCAATTCTTATATAGAATATATGGAACTATATATTGATTTTGAGATGAATGAGTATTATCACTGCAATCTACATGATAACTACATATGAATAAGTGAAATACGCTTTTTGTGCCCATTGCTTTTAAAACACTCCAAAAAATACAAATATTCTTTTTACATATGAAGTCGTAGGGTGCTAGCTCAATGGTAGAGCATCTACACTATGTAATGCAGAAGATTGGTGGTTCGATTTCATTATGCCCTATCATAAATATTTGCATTCTATCACTTACATAGAGGGGGTATAATGACAATATTTGAAACAATTTTTTTGTAAATTGTCTCAACTTAAGACAAAAAAAAACTGTATTCCATAATTATTTTCTTTAAGCGAGTGTCTTAAATTATTGTCTTAAATTTAAGACAATAAATTGTCATAAATTTAGGACAATATCTTGTATTAAATTTAGGCCAATATATTTTATTAAATTTAGGACAATTTATTGTCTTAAATTTACAATAGTTTAAGACGCTCGCTTAAAGACAATATTTAAGACAATACACATTTGTATGTCTTAAGTTGAGACAATTTTCACAAATATTTTCTCAAATATTGTCTTAATACCCCCTCTATGTAATACTGGTAAAATTTTCAATGCCATTTCCAGTACCAAATGACCCCGCAAAAAAGGAAGTCACTAAGTTTGACCTGTTGATTAAGAACCAACATCCATCCCATCAATATTAACCCTTGATTTGAACATACATGGCTACCTATGCAAGAATCTGAGGATGCATGACCTTTTTCCAACACACATCTCCAAAAGCATTCAAATCATGTATACCAACAAGTAGAGAGCCTTTGTTTCATTTCTGTGATAAAAAATCCATTTCCTTTCGTACCAACAACTTCAGTTTGTCCTTGTGAAGAGGCCAACTCTAACCTAGTATTAGGAAAAATCAAACGTGAACTGCTGAACAACCATTTTTCTTGGCAAAAAATATTTACCATGCTGCAGAACATTTAATGCGGTTGTAATAGGCTTGATAACCGTTGGATCTTGAGCTGCTCGAAATCCAATGGTCATCAAGCCTGCTACAGTTGCATTAAATGCTCTGCAACATGCTAAATATTGCTTGACATTTTTCTTTATCAGAAATAACAAGTTCCGTATATAAGCTGAAATTCGTGAGCACGAATCCCACCATCCTCCATGCCTTGTCAATGGGATTGTAAATTTCCACTATCATCTCTTCGTGCTTATCGGAGGGTCCCGCCACTACCACTTATTGTTTAAGTTTCCCCAGAGATTGGGGGTAATCGATGTTATTTTTAAATATAGCAACAAAAGCAAATTGTTGACATTGAAAGTTCACAACATTATGTGGAATTTAGCATTTTATTAAATTTTATAATTATATAAACAAAATCTTATGTTGATATTTGACCCTCTTTACCTACCTAAGGCGTTTATGTTTACCAGAGCCTATTTCATATGACCTCAACCATAGTTGATGAGAGTCATACTTCAATATGCCAGCCTAACGTCGATGGCTTCTAACAAAGACATAAATATTTATGAACTTTTTCTTAAAAACAATAAAATTTACTTTATCGCTTTGAAACTATCAACTCTATCCCTATGAATAAAATGAAATGGAAAACGAAATTTGATTAGTAAAAGTATATAAAATAATAAAATATTTATTTTAATATAAAATCTATATTTGTTTTTTAATATAAAATCTATATCTTTATTAAGAAATGGAAAATAAGATTCTAGTTACTTCAATGAAAAAAAGATTATTCTAGCTTTAAATGTATGTCTACTATTTAATATATCTATTCAGTAAAATTAGTCCATGGTAACTTCATGAAGTTCCTAGCATTGAATTTTGCATCCATGTTTATTTGTTTTACATATAATATAAAAATATATATAAGCATAACATATATACAACTATAGGCCATAGTAAAGTTAGTGTAAAGTCCAAACACAGATTTTTAAGTATAAGAACCATTGATGACAAACAAGGAAAAAAACCAATGCATGATGTTAAGAATGTTGTCAACGAAGATCATTTTGACAAGAGAGGAAGCCTTATAATTTGTTATGCTAAAAAATAAGAGAAGAGAGAAATTGGTATTAAAGGAGGAATAGATTGCATTGCAACTATCTTGTGTTTTATATTGTGGTCCTAATTACAACATCAAAGAAAATGCAAAAAAAAAGATGGTGTCAAGATTATCATCCAACCACTCACAATTTGAGATTATATTAGATGATAGAATTTTTTTTTTGTATTAATAAAAAATATACTGTATCAAGATTATCTAAACTAAAATTCATAGAATCTTGCATCCTATGGTTGTGCAATAAGAAGTTCATTTGGTTATGGAATTGGATTTAAAACCATAGTCTCCCATTTTCAATTGACAATCAAATTCGTAAAGGGTTTAGATTTTGGAAACACTCTTCCATCAAAGGGGTGCTAATGTGTAAATATTGAAAAACATCCACAATGCTCCACCAATCTTAGAAGATTGAATCCCCCTCTCATGTAGGACTAAAAGATTCTTGTCAATAGAGGAGTATTAAAGATTTGACACAACAATCCATCTCTTTGCAACAAACAATCATAACAAATACATGCTCCAAGCATTGGCTATGCCTTTTGAAGAATTTGTCATAGATTTCACCAATGGTTCAAATGAAAAGTAAGAAGATGCCCATGAACTAGAAAAAAAAAATATTGCAGGGAAGAAAATAATGCTATCTTACAATTTATGGGTCCATTCAAGATTAGTAAATGGTGCACTTAGAGTGCTCATGCAAATTGTATACACACCTGGTTCTAGCCCTCCTAAGTTACCAACCTATGTTGTTGTGGCATTTGATATCCTCCATGTGACCAATATCAACCAAAGCACATACCAATTCCACCCATAGGTCGAAGTAACAATAAACCAATCCCCGCAAGATGGCTTGGGCATTGACTATCCATAAATCCCAAGGATTGACATTAACAAGGTCAACTATTGACATTGGTAACATTAAAGGTGGAGGCTTGACATTCACGACAATGTCACATACTACAACATTAGAACGGATGTGAATTGCACCATCATTCTCCTTCGAATGCTATGCAAAAATGAAAGACACTTCATATGTCTCACTTCGAAAAAAGGAAGAGGCATGCCTTTATTCTTTGCCCATTTCTCACTTAAAATTGCAACTCTCAATCATTGCACTCTCCCTACCAAATGAAAATACTAATTTTGATTGTCAATATAATCAACATCAAACTTGATCACTACCTAGCCATTTATTGTTTTATTTGCATACGTCTATTTTCTCGTATGACAAATTAATGTACATTTCATTTTACTTGCCATCGATTACATGAGTTTTTATTTATTGCTTATTAGTATTTGCAACTGAGTTTTCCTTTCAATTTCATCGACTGCAATGCCTGCCATAGATTAGTTAGACGTGCTTTCAACAAATAAAATAGTATAATTTACTTACACACAACTTTATCTCATTTTACAACATATTGCAATTCTTTTGGACATTTCATCTCCACTATGGAGTATGTTAGTTAATATAATTATGAAAATATATATTAAAATCAGCTCCCCGAAAAGAAGTTTCATAAAGCATCAAGTGAAGTTTAAACTCAATAGAAAATAATAAAAATATATATTTAACCACCCATTAAGTGATAAAAAGTAACATTAAACCAATAGTTATTTGTATATAGTAAAATTTTGAAATATAGTAAAATTTTGATTAAAAATAGATTCGTCATATTTTAAGTGATAAAAAGTAACATTAAACCAATAGTTATTTGTATATAGTAAAATTTTGAAATATAGTAAAATTTTGATTAAAAATAGATTTTTGAATGAGAAATTGTTAAAACTTTATATTTAAGTAGAAAATAAAAATATTTAACTTAAAAAATTGAAATTCAATATTTATTCTTGAAAAAATCTAAAGAAAAAAAATAAAAAATGTGTGCCTTTCATTACAAATATGCACTAGATATGCATGACATAGCACAATGGCCATGTACATGAAAAATAGGGGTGAAGGTGAATGTTTGAATATGAAAATACATAAGTAATTTGAGACTTATCACAAGTTGAAACACTTTATTTTTCATACAAACACTTAACAATTTGAAAGTTGTTATTTAAGTGCTAAGCCGTTTGTGTTGGTTTCTAAACAAATCTGGGTAAGTTGCAATATTGCGTTAAGTGCCAAGATATTTGTGTTGGAAACCTGGGTAAGTCATAATATTACACATGTCTCTAAAGCGAATTAGAATCATAATTAAGAATAATGGGGACCATTATTACATGGTGGAGAAAGTGATTATTAAGACTGGAAAGGGAGAGGACACATGTCCCCAGGTGCCTTTTAGTACGATTGAAGAGCCAATGGTGTTTAAGAATCCCAAGAACATTTATGCAATATTCAATTCATCTTTGAATGCCATAAATTAACATGATAGGGAATTAACTTAAGTGGATCTAGAATGGAAAAACATTTGGTAGAAAATTAGTCTGAACTTTTTGGTCACTCCAACAAAGAATAAGGATTTTCTCATGCTCACGGACTTGAACCAAATAAGGATTTTCTCATGCTCACGGACTTGAACCAAAGTATAACAATCTAGGCCTAGAAAACCTAATCCCTAATGTCAGATGAACTAATCTTTATTGTCACTCCATCAAAAATCAAATTTTTACTCATTATCAACAACTTGAACTTGAACCAGAGAATGTGAGTTTGGGCCATGACAATCTAAACACTAATTCCAAATGATGAAAGATTATATGCATTTGGGATAAACCAGACAAGCCAAAGATGGTCCTGGTTCTAAACAATTTTTCTAGATAAAGTGTAAGAATTGAGCTATCAAGCTCTAGCCGAGAAATTCATGGGGAAATTCATTGCCAAATTGACCATGAGGAGTCTCCTAGAAGAAAATTGGAAGCTTGTTCTTGGGTAGTTCCCACAATATCATATGATGGTAAATGATTCAATCTATTTTCAATTCAAATCCTCAACAAACTTAGAAGTGATATTGAAACATGGTTGGTTATGGGGAGGTTGAAACATGGAGGTTATGAGGATTCGAACACTGAACGAAAATAGTTGAGGAAATTGGACACTTTTACTCATTGATGGGTTCTATAGGCTCTTCTGATCATAATATGACCCTACTGCAATTATTGAAGGAAGATCCTAGGTCTTGTGTCCTTGTGTCCTTAGACATGGTCAGTGGAGGAGATCCAAATCTCAATCTCTAAAATATTTTTCCATCCATATGGCGATAAGAATATTTCCTCCGCTAATAACACATGGCCTCTTGAGGGTATCATTGTCCTATGATTGATTATGTCATTTCCATTTGGTAGCTTTGAATAGTATTTAGATGTCTCACAGCCTTGGTGTTGGCTTCTTTTCCACTAACCCATGTTCAAATCTCCCTCTTGATGCAACAAATCCCAATATATCGGCTCAACAGAGCGTAACCTTGTCGAAAACACCTACGAAGGTGCAGTATCACCCAAGATATCTAATGGGACTACCAGAACCATATTTCTGCAGTTAAGGAAGGGGATTTCTTAGTGATAACATCACGGCACAACTCGATCAAAACAAACATATGGATTACCGATGACACATACATAGCAAGAAGTAGATCGATCCATCGACACATTCACATTATATAAAATATAGAGATTAAATCATATTCTTGATCATTATTATTTCCATTCCACAACATGAAGTCAATGTGATTGTGGAAAACTCATAGACTTAAACACAAGTTACACAAACATCAAAGACAAAGAGGTTTAATGTGGAAACCCATAGAGGAAAAGCCACAAAATCACTCTCCATCTGTAATTAGTAATATTGGAATGCTTTTCGTATGCACACTCATCTTGCATACTTCTTTTAGAATCTTGTTTACAATGGATGGGTTTTATCTATCTTTCTGATGCTCTCATGCTTTCTTTTCTTCTCTCTTTCAACCTCTTTATCAATCTCATAAGGATTTTACAATCAATGATCCTCCGTAACATTTCTCTAGATCTCCTCAATATTTAGAAATTTTCGACACATAGCTTGGATCAATCCTATACATCTTTTACAATTCTTGTTTCAACCGTCAACTAGTTCTCAACTGACAATCGATTGGTTGTTCTAACTATCCCAAATCCCATTACATTTAATAAATGTTGTAACGGTATAGATTACAATCATGACAATTCCCAAATATAGACTATTAGTCTAACTTAACTCATTCTTACATTTATTGTTTTCTCAAAACATGTCGAATTCTCGAATTCAACTTACTCCTCTCCTTATTGCGTCGCAGCCTTTCTCTCCTTGCGACCATATTCTTCACTTTCAGACCAATATTGGTACATATTTTCCTAAGGCCAACAGTCCCCCAACACTCACCTGTGGCTTGTACCAAGCCACTTTCACCAGAAGCTTCTGAGGCATTGATTTTACTCTGAAAATCCCAACATATCTTCATTACCTCTTATGCTTCTCTCTGCACATCTTTTTTCTCCTTCTGCATTTGATCAACAATTTTGGAACTTATATGTTCTGAAGTTTCAACTCTTGTCCCTCCCATCACTTTCCTTACACCCGCTGTTGGAATGGGTGGATGGTTACTGTAACTTGCTCTGCTGCGGCCTAGAGTTCTGCAACATGTTTTGTTCGTCTTTTTTGTTGTGTCTATAGTTTAAAAACCAGTTGTTGTAATGTTTTGAATTCATCATCCTTGCTTGTCTTCTCAACCAAAGACAATTTCTTCAGATCATTTCTTAACCCATTCAAATTCACTTTTGCAGTATGAAGCTGCTCTATAACTTGCTCCAAGTCTGCATAATCCATGAAGGCTTCCCGTGACTAAGAAAATTACACATATGATTTGACACAAAGTGCCTCGACCTCCATAATATTATTCCCATTTTCAGATGCTTCCTTTTGTCGCACTTCCAGTACCTCAGGTGGTGTACTGGGAGTCCTATTTGTTTCTAACTCTGAAATTAGTAGGCAGAGGTCGAAAACTACCTCCCCAAGTTGAAACAATTTGGCCTTTGGGAGTATTTCAGTAGTAATCCCCTCTTTAAATCTCCTCTTTAGAGAATTCATGGCAGGGAAGCATGATAGATTTCTCCCATCTTTGCTTATCCTACTTCCATCTCTGTGATTTTTGCTCCGTCTCTTTCTCTTTGTTTTTTAGCGATGCAATGGTATTGTTTGAATGTTTGAGTTTCTCAAAAACTACATGCTATGTTTCCTTCAGCTCTTCTACTGTATCCTATTGAATCATATGTAGTAGATACATAGGAATTACAGAAAAATAAACAATTACATGACTAATGTATTTGATGATGGAATTATGCTCTGGTGTGCCCAAATCAAGTACCTTAGGATACACTTGAATCCTTCTTTGTTGTTTTAGTGCTTGTATCTCAATAGGTCGAGGGCCTATAAAGGCCAAACTTCTTCCTGTGAATCAGCTTGGAATGGTCCCTGCACGACTACTATTCTAAGTTCTCTTACTGTGAAAGAGAAAATATGCAATAAGTCTATAATGCCTCCAACCAAGTTGGTATTCCTCTCATTAATTATCTTACAAGTGTCTTTGGAAACTTACTCCATTCAATCAAAAAAATGAGGATGTAATCATCATTAGTAAGGCCAACAGCTCTAGATGTTTTATCGGCCTTCTGCTTCTTATGACTCCTCTTCAATTCTTCAGATATTTTTCACTTTCACCCAATTCCAAATCTGTTAGAGCCACGCTAGAATATTATTTACTTTCATAGGGGGAGCTTCATGAGATTTATTATACTTGTTGATCTCCTCCCTAGTTTTTACGATGTAACATTCTATCGCATTTCAGTCTAAGCAGATAATTGATCATCTATGACAGGTTGTTTCCACTCTTTTGGCCAGTCCCGAACAATTGTCTCAATTTCTTCATCGGTTAGTCAAAACTCAGCAGCCAACCATTGATTATTAGGATCTTTTAGAGGCTGCAAATATATCTAATGTACCCCAAGAGAAAATATGATAATATTACGAAACCTATGGACAGTCTTCGTAGCAATCCTTTCTTGGTTCCCAATGTGATGGCTTAGTGCATCGACATGTAAATAAAAATCAATGTTATTTTCCTTTTGTCGGTGTGGATTCTCCTTCTCATACACGAGGTTAGGTTATTTCATCCCTCGATATGACACAGGCACATCCATCCCCTGATAATTTGGTGGCTTGTCCCATGTGACAAATTATATCAAAATTAATAGCCACGAATATGTAAATGGGTTATAGTTTTCCTATGCATCAGTGGAATTTACTAACAATTCATTCAATAGGTAGGTTGACCAGTTCATCTGGACACTTGCGACACACTACTCTACAACAACAATGGTTTCTAAAATACACTTGTTCGATTGCATCTTCTTAAGTGGCCTATTTGATAACAATTTTTTCGTGAACCGAACAACAATATCATTGATAGAGGAAATGGAGAAGTCTCTCTTATCTATGGTTAGGTTGTATTTCCCCTTAATATGGTTGACTAGGCCTGGGTCCTTCTCCTTTACAGTAAAGAACGATGTTGGGTTGAACCCTACAAGAGGCATTCCAATGATTGAAGCTATCAGGTCGACATCCACCAAAACTCGTCGATCCGACCAAAGGCAACCTCCCTAAAATAAAACCAAGAATTTCTTCATCTTCGACAAACAAACTATGCTTCTATTTTTTCTCTGCCATAAAACCTCTTCGACCACCATATTCCATGTCATCCTTATCTGTGAAGCATGAATTTTCCTCCTTGACATCATCATTCCTTCCATCTTTCTTTAGCTGCATAAATTCCTTGTTGCTAAATTTGGCATGGTGAGAGCTAGTAACATTTTCCTCCTACAATAACTCATAATTGTTAGGCAGAAATATTGTCGTTTAATTCCATTGTATTATTTTCCTAACTATTTAATTTGTCAATACAAGGTTAGTAGGCTTACGAAGCACATGAAAAGTATATGCATGACTGAAGCGAAATTAAGCTAATCTAACCACCCCTTGCTAGTTGCTAATTGCTAATCTCATCCCCCCTTAAGCTGAAACACACAACTGCTAATCTAATGCTGGAAGCTGAAACACACGACTGAAAGTAATTGCATCAAAGAAAGAAAACATTTGAAGAGAAATGAGACAACACATGTGAGCTCACATTAACAACAAAGAAATCTTAATTTACATCACAAGAATCAATGACAAAGCATAAAAGCATTATAAACAAAAGCTCATAATTCCCTTCTCCATATTACAAAGTCAAGACTAACTTCTACAATCTAGTACCTAAGACTAATCTTCCCCTAATATACCATCCCAAAATGAAGAGAGAGCACTCTCTTTTATACATGAATTTCTTTGAGAATGAGATAACCATCTCATAATGATAGATCCATTATTATCTCAACCACCCTCAACTAATTTCCTATTATTACAAAATATGATCCCTTCAAATCCTCCACATGTCTCTCACAAATTCTCCACATGTCTCTCATAAATCCTAGATAGGATATGCCAACCAAATCTCCATGATCTCCTCCTTGGAATATTCTTCGAATAAATATCTCCTTGAAATGGTGGAGGAGATATTCGAGAAGTCTTTTCTTTGAATTAATCCTTCACATATTCTTACACATTACAAAGCTCATCCATACTTGAGATATTAGTGAAAAAAATGTTAATTTATAATATTTAATCATAAATCCATTTTTAATACTAAAATGAATAAAGTGGAAAATAATAAGGTGAAACCCAAATATATGTATGGAAATGGTATAATGAAAGGTTAATGGGGCGATGAAATGTGAGGAATAGAGAAAGGTAAAGTGGATGAAAATATGACATTTCTGAGTCTCAAAATCCACCCCAAGTGAAGTTGTTGCATGTCCTCATGCAACCTTGCATGGATCTTCTTGAGAAATTTTGGAATATGAAATATGGATTTGATTGATAATGTCCTTTTAACATGAAATTTTCCAGGGTGTGAGATACATGAGTGACAACTGAAATTTTCTTATGGTTGGTTCTTGTGTGACAACCATGAATACAAAGAATGTTGGTTCTTATGTTAACAACATTTATTTCGTTATCTGTTTTCTAGCTGCAATATTAATTTAACCATACACTCACTGGAGATGATAAGCTATCAATATGTATAGAAAACATCACCGTGCATAAGAAAATCCTTTTATCTTTATGAATCATTCTGATATGTATATCAATGCTTATGCAGTAAAGTGAAACAAAGTGTTGTTGGAAAAGAAATGTTGATGAATGGCAAATAAGATGAAAAATGGGATAATGGTAGTGGATATGTAGTGAATATAGTAGTGAATGTGATAATGCTGTAACATCCATGGTTGGATATTCTCAATTAAGTAATTTATAAAATAACCCACATATCCGTAGAAAATAAAATATGAATAAATTGATAGATAAAAAGATGATAGGATATTACAACATAGCTCGCCTTTAATATGGCTTAAGCGTTTCATAATGAAGTGTTATGTCCCTTCACAATAATAGCTACTATTATAATAATTAACAATTATTATTTTATTTAATTATTAAATTTTTTTAATTATTATCCTATTTATGTTCGTTACATTGCCACTCCCTTAGAAAGGCTTTGTCCTCAAAGCCTTATAATGTTTCTGCATCATTTTTTGTGGTGTCGCAGTTGATGAGACATGTCGATACAAACTACTAAGAGTTGAGCACAACTTCTGATATGTGGACGAATCAATCCATCCCAAATTGATTTGTTGTGGACTGTTGGTATTCCATAGTGATCTATCATTAGGAGATTTGATCACATTGGCATTGTTATCTTTCGACATTTCTCACTTTTCAGAATATCTGTTTTTATGGTTGGGGTGTCGATATGGAATTTTCACAATGTCATTTTCTTTTACAAGTGTCATTGTTTGAGCATTGATATAAGCAGAAGGTTGTATTTTTGTCTCTTTAGGTTTTAAGGTTTCGTTCTATATCTTTTCCAACTTGTTTTGTAACTGCATGTTATCATTTTGAAACTTCTTAATCACTTCTACATGTGTTTTTTTGTCATCTTCATACTTCTTAAGTTGTTCCTTAATATCTTCGTTATGCCTTCTGATACAACGATTTTCTTCCTATTTGTCTAGAATTTTTCCTTCAATGTCTTCCGTAGATTGTTTTGTCTTCCGACTACTTTTGAAATTCTTAATTTTTGTGACTAGTGTCTTGTTATGATTACTTAATCTGAAATTTTCTTTGAAATGGATTGATAAAACCTTGTTGACTTTTGTCAGTTCTAACTTGTGTGTCTTCTTACTGTCGTCATACTACTGTGGGAGTTTTTCTTTTTGCTATTTATGATGACGTAACTCTGCTTCTTAATTTTCTAACTTCATCTAGACTTGCACCAATTCAACATCTTTTTCCATGACGAGTTTGTTTATATGCTTTATTTATTCTTCTAATTCATTATCGCATCCATATGGTGATTTGTTATCATTTTTTGACTTTCTGATCTGGTCTTCTAGGTTTTGATTATAATTTTTTAAACATGATATTTCTTTATCCCAAACAGATAACATTTTCTTGTTATCTCTTATGGTTCGTTCTAGCTATCGATTTTGATTCCATAAGCGATGAGTCCCATCGTCTTTCCACTCTTTCAAACACTTTTGCGTCTCAACCTTAGCTTGTAGACTTTTATTGATCGCCTTATATTGTTCTAACTCGTCCACTGTTGTTTGTAATTGTGCCTTCATTTTCGAATATGTATTAGCCATTTGTTGGGGCCTAGAAATTCGCAGGAGACAACAGTAAGGGATTCTCCCCAATCAACGTTCCCAACTAGCCCGTTGACTGTTTGGTGTAGGGAATCCGTCCGGTTTACGGTCTGGCTACCATAGGTCAAGGTAACAAAAAACAAAGCTTTACCGGTTGCGGCCTGGTCCACCGAGTTTTTGTATTTTGACTTAGAAAGTGAAATGCAAGTGCCTAACTAAATGCAATGTGATCAGAATGTGAGGGGCCATCACAATGTGATGCATAGGTTCTTACCTCTCGTCTTAAGGCGCGCAAGCATTTAAATAACGTACCACAAGTAAATAAACTAACTACCTAAATCTGTCCCTAGGGAGCAAGGTTATCATTCGTTAGTGAGTAATACATTCCTTACATGCATTATGAACAGTTACAGACAATTGATACTTCATTCAAAACACATGAACCATTACAGATATTTAAACAACCAGATAGCCGATTATTTTACGAGCAACATTTATTACTCACAGTGGAAGAAATCCTAAAGATACTGAAGAACATTTAACAAGAAAACAGGTTCAGGAAATTAAATACTCTCACAGTAAATGAAACATAGCTGAAAACAAAATAGTTGCTCTTCAACATTATTCATTGAGTCGCATTGATACATTCCACAATTTCACTCTCTCCAGCAGGCAAAAATTGCAGTTTTCTTTGCAAAACGAAGTAGTTCCTCTTACAAGCAAACATTTACAAAATTTTCCAGGGAAAAAGCCCCTTCTCCTTCCTCTCTTCGCCCTATTTAACTATCGACCCCTATCTTCTGGGCTGTCCCCTGACGTGTGACTTTTCCGTTCCCCAACGCTTCATATCCTTCGGTTCTGTCTTTTCGTGCATACTCATGATTGGTTAAGTAACAGTTGTATCCTTCAGACTCGTGCTTTCGTTGTCTTTGAAGTGGTTTTGGTCATACCACCATCAACGGTCTGCTTCCCTTCTCGCCATGGCAGTTTCATCATTTTCCAGGATTTCACCTGCAATCAACAACGAGAGCCATTCATTGGAAAACATAACTGTAAAAATAATGCGAACTGAAAATATACCACTCCACAGGAAATGACTGGGTGCTTCTCTATAATCAACAAGAGGCTGGATTAAGTCTTTTGGGCGGGAAGATTATAAATCGGCAAGAGGAAAGGTTTGGGCATAGGATGCTAAACCACTTTCCCGGCCGCAACGGTGGATGGGTAAAGACTTCAGGCATGCGATGGAAAGGGCGGAAAAACTTTAATTCGGAAGTCGGAAGGCTTTGACATCGGAAGCGAAATGGATCTCTTGGCCGCAACGGCGGACGATGAAAATATATAGTCACACGATGGACATCGGGGAGCGGATCACTTCACATTTCGGCAACTAGACCGCTTTGAGCGCTGCAACAGCAGACAAGACAAAGATTACATCCCTCGATTCAACATAAAAGACGCCCAAAAAAATATAAGTAATGGAAAACTCAAAACATCAACGGTCCAACTGATTCGCCTCAGAGACAATGGGCGACCGATCAGATGGGTTTCTGGCTAGCAGGCCACATTCAATTCTACGACCAACAACCAAAATCTAAAAACGTGCATCCTCTGGAAATAGGCCACAAAATAATCATTAGAATCCAACAAAGCTAAAGCAAGACCAAACTTTCATGGATCAAATGGAGTCAGAGCAGCTTTAAATGAAGAGGAGGGGCCCCAAAATTTAAGAGATTTGGGGAGAAAAGTTGTAGCAGCAACAACTGGTGATTACCTGGTGAACCCAGATCTCTAGGCGATTAACTTTTGAGTGAATGACTATTTAACAGTAAAAGCATCATATTGAATTCTTCCATCACTATGGATCTCTCAAATGACCGCAGTGTGTACCCTTAATCATTGATGACAGTCCAATCAGGTAGAGTGGAAACCAAAATCGTTAAGTCCAGATAACTATGCTGAGGCCGGAGGATGAGTTTCATTATTACCTTTGTCTTCAGGTGGCTAAAATCTTTGGACACCACAGGATTGGGGCATATGGTAAACAGACATATTCGTTTGTTCCTCATTCCCATGCCATTTTCACACTTTTCTTGTGCTTTCGAACTTTTGTCCTATTTCATAGGAGTTTTCTCACATGCCTTTCTTACTGAATTTTGATTCAGGATCCTCTATCCCATAGTGTCCTTTTGTGTGAGTGGTGTACTTCAAGTTTCAGCTCACGGATGGAGAGGATCTTTTGGCAATTTAGTACTTATGATTCAGCTCCTGCTTTGATTTATGATTCTTTCATAGGAGTTTTTTGACTCTTTATTTGCCTTTTGGCATTCGTTTCTTGGCATGGGATCATTTATATTTAATACACTGTTCACTTTTCTCCTTTCCATGGGTTCTTTGCTGTTTCCCCTTAGAAAATTTTAATTGTGATGTGGATGGAGCCTCGACATAGTACCCCAAACTCCTCGAATTTGGTTTATTTCACAGGGGTTAAGCAGGACTTCAATGCACACAGAGTTCTTCGAGAAAACTGCTATACTGAAAGAAATTCTTTCACATAACTTAGCAACACACAGTCTGACACCAAAACGTTTATCAAACCCAAAAATTTCGGATGTATTCCATGCAACCGCAGGTTTGCCCCCTTTATTGAAATCAACGAAACAAGCTAGAAAGAAATCAACAAAAGCAAACTAGAAACATGACTCAAAAGACAGTCGGGCGGATTATTTATGTACAAGACAGAAAAATCAGATAGACTCAGGAAAAATAAGGTTTGAGAACCAGACTATTTACTGGTAGGTTCTCCTCCCACCCCTACAGATCTTGCAACTTATAGGTAGAGGGACCAAGCTTGCCTGCAATCTGAAAAGGGCCTACCCACAACTGTTGGAATTTGGTATGCTTTCCTTTCTCATCATGGGGGTGGTCCCATTTGAGGACTAAGTCTCCCACTTCAAAGACTTTTGTCCCAGCTTTGTGCCTGTCAAACCATCTCTTAACTGACTCTTGTTGCTGCTTAAAGCGTTCTTTGGCCTTCGACCTGGCTTCTTCAGCTTTCAGGAGATTATATATTCTTATTTGTAAAACTTCATCATCTTACCCCCTAGACTCCTGAGCTAGAATGGAAGATGGTAGCATGATATTGGGAGGAAGGATGGCCTCTTTACCGTAGACAAGGGTATATGGGGACACTCCAATTGCAGACTTGGGGGTGACTCTATCAGCCCAAAGGGCATTTGGTAAGGCTAAGTGCCAACTCCTCTGGTTTTCTATTACAGTCTTCTTCAAAATTCTAATGAGGTTTTTATTAGAGGATTCAGCCAGGCCATTCCCTTGCGGATAGTAATTAGCAGAATAATGCAATTTTATCCCTTTATCATGGGCAAACGCAGTCAATTTAATTGATGAAAAATATTTAGCATTATCAAATACTAACGAAACTAGAACTACAAACCTGGTCATGATATGATCTTGTAGGAAGATGATGACTTCGTCTTCATTTATCTTGCGCAGTGGGATAGCTTCGACCCAACGAGTGAAATAATCAGTCGCAGTAAGAATGTACTTGTGCTGCAGGGACGAATTTGGATTTATTTCTCCAATAATGTCTAGCCCCCATTGCTCGAATGGTTCCGTGATCATCACAGGCTTTAGGGGCACTGCTTCTTTAGGTTGTCTTCCACCACACCTTTGGCAAATATCACACTTTCTAACGTGTGCGTGTGCATCCTTTAAGAGTGTAGGCCAGTAATAACCAGCTCCGAGGACCTTGTGGGCTATAGTGTCCCCTGAATAATGTCCCCCAGCCGAACCATCATGCAATTCAGACATTACTTTCTTAGCATCTTCTTTCTCCAAGCATCTCAGAAGGACTCCATCGTAGTTTTTCCTGAATAGTATTCCTTCAACAAGTTGATAGGAGGCTGATTTAAGACGCAACGCTCTTCTTTGCTTGGAATTCCAATGTTCTGGCAGCAGCCCTGACTGTAACTAATGTACAAGGTCTCTATACCAAGACTCGGGGGCTGTAAACAAAGGGCATACGTCCATTACATGTAATTCGGCCTCATCCTCCCTGGCTTGTTCTTCATTGTTCCCACTTTTAGTCATCAATTTGCATAACCCTTGACCTTTGACTATAGAGGCTAGTTTGAATTCAAGATCGTACTCTTGAAGAGCTATTACCCAGTTGCCCCTCCTTTCTCCTAATTCTTTCTATATGAGAAGGGATCTCACAGCTGGGTAGGGGACTATTACCTTGGTTCGATTCTTTAATATATAAGGCCTGAATTGCTTCACCGCCTTAAACACTGCATAATCTTGCTTATCAATGGTTGGGTAATTTAACTCAGCCCCTTGCAGACCAATACTCATAAAGGCGATTGGGAATTCCTCCCCCCCATCTTCCTTTTGCGTGAGGACAGCTGCCAGCGAATGATCGGATGCAAATGTATACATAATAAAGTCTTTATCAAAGTCGGGGCTTTTCAAGGAGGGAGCGCGTTCAACAACAATTTTAATTTTGCTAAAAGCGTCCTTCTCAATATCATTCCACTTAAATTGTGCATTTTGTTTGACCATATGCTATAGTGGTTTGACAGTCTGAGCGAAATTAGGCACAAACCTTCGTACAAAATTTATGGCTCCCATAAACGATTGCATTCCTTTTTTATTATGGGGCATGGGAATTTTTTCAATGGCCTTAACTCTTTCTGGGTCTATAGATATACCCTTTTTTGAAATTATGTGCCCCGGTAACTTGCCCTCAGTGACGACAAACACGCACTTCTTAGGATTAGGGGAGATGCCATATTTCCGACAGCGTTCGAAAATTTGCTTTAGGTGAAAAGCGTGCTCTCCTCTTTTCTTCGAGAATATTGTAATGTCATCAAGGTACACCATAGCGCTTCGTCCAATTAGTCCGTGGAAAGATATGTCCATAGCTCTCTGAAATGTCGCTCCAGCATTAATCAGTCCAAATGGCATCCTTCTATAGGCAAAAGTTCCCCATTTTGTCCTGAACGTTGTTTTTAATCTGTCTTCTTCGGCTACCAACACTTGATTGTAGCCAGAGAAACCGTCTAATAATGAAAACAGTTCAGAACCTGAAACCATTTGTAGTAGTTGCTCCATGGGTGGAACAAGATAGTTATCTTTATCCGATGCGCGGTTTAAGTTCCTGAAATCCACACACAGTCTGATTCTCTTGACTTCTTTCTGACCGGTACCAGATTTGATACCCACTCAGAGTGTTTGACTTTAAAAATGATTCTAGCATCCAACAATTTCTTTACCTCACTCTGAATCAGTGGTTCCAGTTTTGGATGCATTTTCCTCAAGGGTTGCTGATATGGCTTGACTCCCACCTTGATGGGAACAACGTGCTTGATGATGCTGGTATCGTATGTATTTAACTCTTGGTATGCCCAGGCAAATACATCTTTGTATTCTTTAAATAGACTGATGAACTTGTCCTTTTCTGTCGGCGAACAGCATTTGCCGAGATTCACGAACTTAGGTGCCGTTTCAGTCCCCAAATTTATCAGCTCGAACTGTAGAGTTAAGCTATGAGTCTTCACGTTGGCGGGTCTCCTAAAATTTTCATTCAAGTCAAACATCTTTTCTAATGTTCTGACCCCTTTAGGGATGAAATTATCAAATTTCATCTCGGCCTTGTGTTCTTCATCATCAATAATCGCTCCTTTGAATACCTCGTCATTTGTTAAACATTCTATAATTTGCTGGTCATCATCAAACACACGCAGGTTGGTAATCATATCAGGTACTGAAGGCCTAAAAATCAATTCAACAGTACATCGATTATTTGAGGGTACAAGCCTAGCGGTCACAAGTAGCTAATAAGTCAGCTGCTACGTTTTTAATTCTTGGGATTGAAATAATGTTGAATGCATTAAAACATTTAAGAAGGTCCCATACCTCATTCTGGTAAGCTTTTAAGTGGGGAGAAACACAGTGGATTTGATTCCGGATTTGTTTCACAATAATTTCAGAATCCCCAAAAACTTTTAAATTACTTACCTTCAAGTCAATCGCTTTCTTGAGTCCCTGCACTAGTGCTTCATACTCAGTTGTATTATTAGTACATTCAAACTCTAATCTACATGAAAGGAAATGTTTATTCTTCTGTGGGTCAATTAGGACACAGCCGGCCCATGACCCTTCTAATGTTTTAGAGCCATCGAAAAATAAAGTCCAAAAATCATTAACTACTGAAAATGAATCTACTCCTAATGCTAAGTCTACTATTTTACAGTCAATTTCGCTAGCCTATGAGAATCGAAGGAGATCAAGATGGGTATCAGATGGGTTGCTGACTTCTTCTGCTTGATAATTCCCTGGTTCCAACTCAAGAAAATAATTTCCCAAAACAGAATCCACAGGTATATTCTTTTCATCCAGTTAAGTAACATTGTACTACATATGGGGTTCTCTTAGAATCTTGATCTAGTTTGGACTCCCCTTATATGGCAACCACAGGTGCGACCAATCTGAAGCGAAATATCCATTTAACTTGGCTAACCAATCTCTACCCAGCACCAGACCGTAAGCGTCTGGTATATCAGCCACTATGATGTTAATAACTTGGCATACTTTGTCATTGGATGCCAAACGGATTAGGACGTCTTTCATCTCACCAATTACCTTAACGTTTGTCCTATCCAACTGAACCACCCTCCATGTGGTCGGCTTTGGCTGCCCATTTATCTTCTTACATACTGATATGGGCATGACATTAATGGACGCCCCCGAATCTACCAGACAATTGTGCACATTATGATTAAAAACTTTAAACGTTAGGAGGAAAGGTAGATGCTTAGCTTTAGACTCACCTCCAAAGCTGGTTTCTCCAATTTCTTCTTCGTCCTGAGGTTGATTGTCAGCGGGTAGCTTGTCATCTGATGCTTCGAGTGCTTTCAACAATCTCTCTTTTTGATGCGGCACTTTGCACATTTCGAAAAGTGGGACATTCGCTTTTACCTTTTTCAAATCCTCCAGAATGTCATAATTCATCGGCTGTCCAGTTGGATGTGGTTTGTCAGCATTTCCTTCACTTGGCTTGGCTATTGTATCATCATGTCTAGGACTTTGGCTGGTAATCGTGAATTCTGGAATCTTATCAGCCAAAGCTTTATTTTGAAACTTATTCCTAACATTTCTCTGCAACTTTCTGATCTTTGGAAGAAAAATACTGTCGTCTTTAACCGTTCCTTGGCTTCTTGTGGCCAAGTTGGTCTCCATAACGCCATGGTATCTCTGAGTGTTTCCTTCTTCAGCATCAATTAATGAGACCGAATTCCATAATGCCAAGGTCTCCTTTTCCTGATCTTCATTAGACGTAGAGGCAGAATTTTCTTTTCTTTCTTCATCTCCCTCTTCTGTTAACCTAGAATCTAGCAGTTGATTCATCACTAGCGTCATAGAGTTTATCCATTGTGGACAATTCTTTTCAGAGTGCGGCTGTTGGTGGAAAGTGCAGAAATTATCCATGCCGACCTCTGTTAGATTCATGGACGTAGCATTGTGAGGAGGAGGATTAGAATGATCCTTATCTTCTCTTTTCTTATAATATGGCTTATAAAACCTTTGTGCCTCCTTTTCTTTTTCCATATCTATGATCTTGTTGGAAAGCTTCTGCATCATCTTGGCCATATTTTATAGATCTGGTGACTTTTCTTCCTTAGGCTTAGCGAACAATAATGATTTTCTCCCCGCGCCTTTCTCTCTTGATTGTTCTGGATAATATTCAATACTTTCTCTTTCCGCTTCCACCACTTCTGCCTCTTCATAGGTCTCTGTCAGAGTAGGCTTGGCCCTACCTTTCGCAAACATGGCCAAATCCGGACCCAAAGCTGAAGTATAGTACTCAATAAGTACTTTGTCTGAAGGCTTATTTGTTTCAGAGAAGTTCTTAAGATATGCTGCAAACCTTTGTGCGAAACTGTGCACTTTTTCCTTTTTTTCTTTCTTCAATGCACACAGTCCTTTCATAAGGGCAGCATGAGTCTTTTGGGTCGCATACTTACTTCTAAAATTCCTCTCAAAGGTGTTCCAGTCCGGAATCAAGTTAGCAGGCAACCCAAAATACCATGAAGCTACAGCGCCTTTAAGTGTATGCGGGAAAAGTCGACATACTACATGTTCATGCTCCCCAGCCCTTAAACCCTCTACTGCCAAGTAGAAACTCTGCAGATGATCATCCACTAGGATCTTCTCATTGGGGTCAAATTTAGGTAGCAATTTTTCGAAGGATTGGGGTAAGTCATGTAATGGAGGTGTTAGATTTAGAGGTGATCTGGTTCTCCATGCAGGTGGTGGATTTGGTGGGTTGGGGGGTTGGTTTACATTTACGCCAGCCATGAGTCGGGGTGGAGAGTGAGGGGATGAACCAACAGGAGTTTGAGTAGGAGAACTGTAAGGGGTATCTGGGCCTTCTTGGTTCAAAGGTAATTCAACTTCCTGCAGAGCAGTCTCTACCAATTCTTCCCAGTCTCCAACCAACACTGAATCTTCTGCTATAGGATGGTCCTTCTTCTTGTATTCTCTTCTAGGTAAGTCAGGGATAATTGGAAACCCTCCAAGCTTCTTTACATATTCCTGGGTGTGTCTTCTTAGGTCGTTAATCACTTCGTTACCAATAGTGTATAGATGTTCTCTGTTTTCTTCCGGGGTTGGATTATGGAACCCACTTCTTTCGGAACTGTTACCTGTGGAAAATTCTCGGGAAAACGGGTTTCCGCAGCCAGCCATGCACTGGCGGCCCTCCTTCTAGCGCCAAAACTGTTGGGGCCTGGAAATTCGCAGGCAAAAATAGTAAGGGATTCTCCCCAATCAACGTTCCCAACTAGCCCGTTGACTGTTTGGTGTAGGGAATCCATCCGGTTTACGGTCCGGCTACCATAGGTCAAGGTAACAAAAAACAAAGCTTTACCGATTGCGGCCCGGTCCACCGAGTTTTTGTATTTTGACTTAGAAAGTGAAATGCAAGTGCCTAACTAAATGCAATGTGATCAGAATGCGAGGGGTCGTCACAATGTGATGTGCAGGTTCTTACCTCTCATCTTAAGGTGTGCAAGCATTTAAATCACGTACCACAAGTAAATAAACTAACTACCTAAATCTGTCCCTAGGGAGCAAGGTTATCATTCGTTAGTGAGTAATACATTCCTTACATGCATTATGAACAGTTACAGACAACTGATACTTCATTCAAAACACATGAACCATTACAGATATTTAAACAACCAGATAGCCGATTATTTTACGAGCAACATTTATTACTCACAGTGGAAGAAATCCTAAAGATACTGAAGAACATTTAACAAGAACATAGGTTCAAGAAATTAAATACTTTCACAGTAAATGAAACATAGATGAAAATGAAATAGTTCCTCTTTAACATTATTCATTGAGTTGCATTGATACATTCCACAATTTCACTCTCTCCAGCAGGCAAAAATTGCAGTTTTCTTTGCAAAACGAAGTAGTTCCTCTTACAAGCAAACATTTACAAAATTTTCCAGGGAAAAAGCCCCTTCTCCTTCCTCTATTCGCCCTATTTAACTATCGACCCCTATCTTCTGGGCTATCCCCTGACGTGTGACTTTTCTGTTCCCCAACGCTTCATATCCTTCGGTTCTGTATTTTCTTGCATACTCATGATTGGTTAAGTAACCGCTGTATCCTTCAGACTCGCGCTTTCGTTGTCTTCGAAGTGGTTTTGGTCATACCACCATCAATGGTCCGCTTCCCTTCTCACCGTGGCAGTTTCATCATTTTCTAGGATTTCACCTGCAATCAACAACGAGAGCCATTCATTGGAAAACATAAATGTAAAAATAATGCGAACTAAAAATATACCACTCCATAGGAAATGACTGGGTGCTTCTCTATAATCTACAAGAGGCTCGATTAAGTCTTTTGGGCGGGAAGATTATAAATCGGCAAGAGGCAAGGTTTGGGCATCGGATGCTAAACCACTTTCCCGGCTGCAACGACGGATGGGTAACGACTTCAGGCGAGCGACGGAAAGGGTGGAAAAACTTTAAGTCGGAAGTCGGAAGGCTTTGACGTCGGAAGCGAAATGGATCTCCTGGCCGCAATGGCAGACGATGAAAAGATATAGTCACGCGATGGACATCGGGGAGCGAATCACTCCACATTTCGGCAGCTAGATCGCTTTGAGCGCCGCAACGGCGGGCGAGACAAAGATTACAGCCCCCGATTCAACATAAAAGACGCCCAAAAAAATCTAAGTAATGGAAAACTCAAAACATCGACGGTCCAGCTGATTCGCCTCAGAGACAATGGGTGACCGATCAGACGGGTTTCTGGCTAGTAGGCCACATTCAATTCTACGACCAACAACCAAAATCTAAAAACGTGCATCCTCTGGAAATAGGCCGCAAAATAATCATTAGAATCCAACAAAGCTAAAGCAAGACCAAACCTTCATGGATCAAACGGAATCAGAGCAGCTTTAAATGAAGAGGAGGGGCCCCAAAATTTAAGATATTTGGGGAGAAAAGTTGCAGCAGCAACACCATTGTTTGTGACTATGTTTCTACTTCACTTTTGTCTTCTTTTCTTCTAGAAGGGTAGATACAAAAGCTGTAATAATTCTCAATATGTCTCTTTTGGAAAAAACAATCTTCGACTATTTCTTGTTAGGTCAAATAACCCTTTGTTTGAAAAATAATTATTTTTTTATAAAATAATAATTATTATTATTTTTAAACTTAAGTTATATAAAATAGTATATATCCTTCCAAATTCTAGTCCTTGACTTTTTTTTTTCCAATACTTTTGTAAAATGAAAATAGATTGGGTGGGTGGTTGGGAGGAATAAGTGTTACCTTCCCCACCTAGGTTCAACTCCCACTTGCTTCTTTGTAGTTATTATCATGCACTTTTTATATTCAAACCCAAACCCACTTTAAGAAACCGTGTGGTTTCACTTTTACTCTCTTTTTTTTTACTTTTATTTCACTTTTTTTTTAACTCTTTTTTTGGGGGGGGATACTTTTACCCTTTCTTAAATTTTTTTTTATTTTTTAAGGACAAAGTCCTATTTTTTTGGGAAACCCAAATCTACACAAGGTGTAAATAATTTTGTCCAAGGTTTGCATAGCTCTGATACCACTGCAACATCCATAGTTGGATATTCTCAATTAAGTAATGTCTGAAATAATCCACATATCCGTAGATAATAAAATATGAATAAATTGATAGATAAAAATATGATAGGATATTACAACATAGCTCGCCTTTAATATAGCTTGAGTGTTTCATAATGAAGAGTTATGTCCCTTCACATTAATAGCTATTACTATAATAATTAACAGTTATTATTTTATTTAATTATTAACCTTATTTAATTATTATCCTATTTATGTTCGTTACAAAAAGCCTTTTATCTTTATGAATCATTCCAATATGTATATCAATGCTTATGTAGTAAAGTGCGACAAAGTGTTGTTGGAAAAGAAATGTCGATGAATGGAAAATAAAATGAAAAATGGGATAATGGTAGTGAATATGTAGTGAATGTAGTTCCCCCTCCTCAACTGAATTGGTTGCATGTCCCCATGCAACTTGGTGCAGATCACGGAAGTGAAAAGGAAATGGAGCATGATGAGGTAATTTTCCAAATTATTCATTGCTAGCAGTTAAGGAATTACATGATTAAAGTTTAGAAAACAACATACCTCCACTTACCCAAAAATTAGATGAACGATGCAATAGGAATGTAGATGCTGCTGCTGGATCATGGAATATGTCACTGCTACTACGGTTGTAATTATTGGATCATGGGCAGTGAAGGAATCAGAACTGCTGCTGCTGAATCATGGAGAATATGTCACTGCTGTAGGATAAACATGTAGTTGTAAATGTTGTTGCGGTTGCAACTACTATAACTGCTATAGTGAGAAGTGGAGGAATATGAACTGCTAAATCATGGAAAATGTGGAGGGCAAAAAGTGGAACTGCGGTACTCTCATAGATAAGAAGTCATGCTTCTGTAACTTTTGATGGAGTCATGAGAAAGAATATATAGTCTTCACCCACTACAAAACCCAATGGTACAGTTCTAATCATGCGAATGTATGTGTCGACATCGAGCATGAAGAGAAATCATTGGATTACCGGCCATTGATGAATGTCGTTAACCAATGCGAGGCAAACTCACCATTGATATCAATGAGTGCCAAGGTACCCAAGTACATCTTGCGAAGTGCAAATAGATGTGTTGATGTCAAGCCACTTGCAAGATCTAGAAACCAAGGGACATTGATGTATTCCCATGATTTCCAGCGAGAGGACTTGTCATCAAGGCATGCAAGCCTCTAGGTACTAAAACTGAACTCTAGTTTATATCCCAAATAAGGTGTCGAGGTCGATCGGGCAATACTTGTTGAAAGGTGGGCCTTAAGGAATCCCACATCAGTCAACGCGAGTTGGTACAAAAATATTGGTAGGACTATAAGTGAAAAGATGTCATAGTGAAGCAGTGGATATGGCAAGGCCATGTAGTCATGGGAAGGGAGCTGGTTTTATTCAGAAGGAAAACTGGAATTGAAAAAGAAGGAAAAATGAACTGAAAAAGATAAAGGGATGTATGCAACTCAAAAATATAGGTGCGTGGGGTCATGATAGTTAAGGAAATGAAATAGTTGACTGGTATGGATGACTAATGTGCCTTGAAGGAGAAATGTGGGTAAACATTCATGACCCAAATGTGTTTATGGATGGTTTCTATGTAACAACCAACATTATGATGTTTATCAGCAAACATCATGAGTAATAACTCCTTCAGGCTGTCTAGCAAAGCATGTTTATCAAAAGCTTTGTGTTTCTTGAAAAAGGCACTCGGCAACAAAATGCGATCATCTCTGAAACCTAAAAAAAACTTAGTACAAATTCCTGCATGAAACTTGTGAGAAGTTCAAACATATCATGCAGATAGAAGTACACAAGCTACAAAAAAATATCAGGAAGAAATAAAATGTGTTATACCTATTTCCCGTGTTGGTTTCATCTACGATTATTGTCAAAGTGACTTTAAGAAAAACAATTCAACGTTAATCATAAAAGCAATTTCATGAAAAATTAA
>LPNX010749112.1:569932-582493 GCA_001517045.1 Pseudotsuga menziesii | reverse complement strand
GTGCATGCAGCCTTTCCTATCATAAGAAACTCTCAGCGCTATGAGAAAACATCATTATAATTGGTTCATTGTGCACTTTTATGGATTTTAAAATAAAATATCCTAGAACATAGTTCTGCATTGGTCGCTTCTATCAACTACTCGATTTCCCCAAAGTCATGCTGGGTCATGTGCCTGTATGCACTTGTCTTCCTCCTTTTTATGGTGTTAAGATTGGTCCACTTGCTTCTACGATCATAATCTATTTTGGTTCATAGTGTACCTGATCAAGATTCGATGTGTAAACATGACACTATGTGATCGTCGAGTAGATATCGAGAAGCGTCGAATTTTCCATAAGCTTGAGTGATTACAATAGTCTGTCCCACTAATAATAAGATCTCGAAAAGGCATGGGAATTTTTGAAGCCATAGATAAAACTACTTGTTCTTTATAAAATTATAATATATCAACCACCAAGATGAATATATATGTAGATACAAAATGGTACGCACATATGGAAACAATAATAATGCAGAGAAAACAATATCAATAAAAATGCAATAGAAACATAATCGTGTGTAAAGAATCTATAAAAGGCATCAAAAGTAAGTATCTCGTGGTGTCAAGCTGAGAGTGAGTAACGAACAGTTATTGCGTGGAGCAGCAAGGTCCACTCAGACTGAAAATGAAAATAAAAATGCAAATGCCATACTTTAATATAAAATAATATAGTACAACCAATCATACATGCATCGATCCAAACCATCTAGGGCACGACCCACGGCCAGGTCGAGTCCCACTCCTGCAATAAAGCAGAAAAATCCTATAGTAAAACATGGGATGTTGGTGGGAATTTATAGCATGAAGACTTAAATGAACTACAATCAATAAAGAATGAGCTCTGGAATTATTGATTACATCAAAGAGCTTTGCAATGATTTTTCTCTTTCACAAATAGTACTTGGGTTTAACTGTTTTGCATAAATTTTCCAATAAACTGTTCACTGTAGCATGGATGCAATCTTGGATCCCAACATATCGCTTCCGATTTTTTTAATGGATGAAGCAGCAACTTTCATGGTGCCATCATATACATACGGAATGCCTTCCAGCCAAGTCACGTTCCTTCTCATCGATGGCTTCACAAATTCCCTACACGACTCTATACTCTAATCAATTTCGGGATTGATTGATCTATTGAATGTATGGGAATTATGAACTTTATTCTTGTTGGGGGCATGGGGAGCTCAAGATATGAGATCGAGAGTGATCGGGCTTCCCAATTTGTGCTCCAGTTTTATTCACTTTCAGTGGCCATTAACATCTACTTGGTGGCCTTAAATAACAATAATTTAAGTTGAGAGACAATGCCACAATTTTTCGATCTCACGTTGATACCCTTTCAACACATCTATTTCCCATATTCACCATTTATCTCCCAAACTTATTTCTCCAAGCAGGAGTATTGGAGTTCATCTTCTCCAATATGGAGGTCACCTATTGCAACATGATATTAGGTGCAAATGAGAATTGATATCAATTACTAGCTGGTAAATTACGTTATCCCTCAGGAGAAGGCCTCTTTCTTGTAAATTATAGTTTGCCACGTTTTTGGAGAAGTGAAGGGAAGGGACACTCCCTTCGTGTCTTTGGTTGATGGATAGTGGTCTTATCTAATTGGGCCGACGAAAGTCTTATAATATCAAACGTTATGATGAGTGGCCAAGGCAAGTTTGGTAACCATGGATCTGGAGCCCAGGAAGGATGTTTGCTAATTCCTGAGGGATTTTGAGAACTCATCTAACATCACCGTGAGGGTTGAGATTATGCTAATCCTGGAAACATCGATATTGCCGAACCTAAGTTACATCCATCTATTTTTGTAACAACCATATTTATTAACATTTGGATGTTTTATTGCAACAATTTCTTCTACGTTATGGCATACAATATATCCAATCCTTTCGTGGACATGAATTTGGGCATTGTGGGTTTCAACATGGCAGATGGGATATTCATTTATGAGCATCTTCGGAGAATTCATGGAGGATCACTGAAAACTTGCCGCAGAATGTGAAGTTTTTAAGGGGTCGTTGTATGTTTTATTGCAATGGTTGGTAATATATGGCAGAGTGCCTCCCTCCCACAAAAAATTATTGAGGTTGTTTGTAGGATTATTCGATTCCCTTCCATTTTGGATGAAGCTGTAACAAACTCACCTAAATAATCAGCTCGAGGAAAGTAACGATTGATTTTCTTGTTGCGTGTCTTTCTCCATGATTGAGATATTTCTACAACTATCAACGAGATGAGTGTGTCACCATTTGGTCAAGATGATCGCGAAGATGGCCGAGAGGTCTAATTGTTCCATTTATTTATTCCATTATTGGAATGAGCGAAGAAAAGATCAGAGGCATGCAATCTTGAAGCTTGGGAGGGGTGATTAAATTATTCCATGTGGTCATGTTTTGTTTGCAGGTTTAGGTATAAATTCAGGAGTTTCATTCAACCTCCAATTTCTTTTACTCGCAATCAATTCAAAGTATGCCACTAACAGTTTTTGTGTGCAGGTCAAAAAATGAAGAGCTATAACGGACCCAAGTATAAATAAACTGTTAGGTTTAAATTGATGTTTGAAGGATAAAGGCAGGTCATGGAGACTCCAACCAAAAAAATAAACCAAACCGAAATAGAGTTCGAGTGGCTGAAACAGTCAAATAAAGTTAACACATGAAATTCTGTGCAGGCAAACCAAAACTGAATCAAACCGAAAGTTTAAAAAAATGAGAATATCACATGTGTGATATTGTTTCAGGTGATGTTTCAGCATTGTTTCAACTTGGAAAAACACAGCTCTACCTTGCATAGCACATTTTAAGTGAGGAAATCTGGTAATGTAATCGTTCTTGGTATATTTTTGCAAGTTCTAGCGTGGAAAAAGTTGATTCAGTCTCTAACCCGCATTAAATTGCAGACCATATGTATTTTATGTTTTTCAAAAAATCAAATCAAAGAATTTTGAAAACTCTTCTTGCACACTTAATGAACTACAGGATGAAGGATGAAGGAAAGGAGATGGCTGCGACTCCAACCTATGAGAAGCTTCAACAGTTGTTTCAGCTTGGAGTTGTAGCTATTATAATTTCAACGACTATTTGTTTTAGTTTAAAATGAATTTGCCACATGAGTTTGCAGGCTAGTTTTTTTTTATAAATTAAAAATAGGTTTTAGCAAATGGAGATAAATGATTTGCAAATTAAGGATGAAATCGATTAGGCATGCTTGAAAACATTAATTTATTCTTTCCTGAAAATGTTAGAAAACATCCTAATTTATGATCCTCGCGATCGCATGAAGCATGGAGGAGAGAATACTTATTCTGGGTGAAAGCAAAAACTGAAAATAAAATCCTACCTACTCTATGCTAATTGAAATTTAGAAAACAACTACGTGTAGTTAAATATCCAATGTATCCATTCATGTAACAACAATAAAAATATGTTCAATGTTAATTTTGAAAATAGAAGATGAGGATAAACAATATTGTGTGAAATTAGTTGCTATGACTGTGAATTAACCAGAAAAAAACAAAAAATAAATTGTTCTAACCTGGTACATGCTTGAAAGCATCGTTCGATAGGGATTTCGTAGGCATATTTTTCACTCCTTAGATCATGTTGCAACTCCTGTTTGTCCTCCACGACCTTCTGCTTGCATATTTTTCCATCATCAAATGTGCAAGACTCTTTGTATGTTGATTCTTCATTTGTTTCTGGATGAGTAATTAAGTTCTCGACTGTTGTCAAGATCTCTTCTTCGTGAGAAGAGGAGATCCTGACTTTTGCAAGGATCTAAGTGAGTTGTTCCAAACTTAAACACATTGTTAAATCATTTTGAAAAAGGGATTCTTACAGCACCCAAATCTAAACGAAAAAATTTGAAAAACACTCTTGCTGAACCGGATTAAAAAAACACTTTGTACAGAAAACAATTACTCTTCATAGTGGCAAAAAAACACATTTGCTGAAATTGAAATTCATACTTGTAGAATTGAAACACTCTTCGTAGAAATTGAAATTCACTCTCTAGTGTACGCTTGCAGAAAGTTAATCAAATTAAACTTCAATCCATCATGCTTCCCCGACAACGACGCAAAAATGTTGGGAGGAAATATTGTCATTTAATTTCATTGTAGTATTTGCCTAAATATTTAATTTGTCATTATGAGGTTCGTAGGATTACAAAGCACATCCAAAGTATATGCAGGACTGAAGAAAAATTAAGCTAATCTAACCACCCCTTTCTAGTTGCTAATTGCTAATCTAATCCCCTCTTAAGATGAAACACACAACTGCTGATCTAATGTTAGAAGCTGAAACACACGACAGAAAGTAAATTGCATCAAAGAAAAACAACATATGAAGAGCAACGAGACAACACATGTGAGCTCACATTAACAACAAAGCAATCTTAATTTACATCATAAGAATCAATGACAAAGCATAAAATCATTATGAACAAAAGCTAAGAATTCCCTTCTCCATATTACAGAGTCAATACTAAATTCTACAATCTACTGCCCGAGACTAATCTTCCCCCAATCTACCATCCCCAAATGAAGAGAGAGCACTCTCTTTTATACATGAATTTATTTGAGAAGGAGATAACCATCTCATAATGACAGATCCATTATTCTCTCAACCACCCTCAACTAATTTCCTATTATTACAAAATATGATCCCTTCAAATCCTCCACATGTCTCTCATAAATCCTAGATAGGATATGCCAACCAAATATCCATGATATTCTCCTTGGAATATTCTTTGAATAACTATCTCCTTGAAATGGTGGAGAAGATATTTGAGAAGTCTTTTCTTTGAATTAATCCTTCACATATTCATACACATTACAAAGCTCATCCATACTTGAGATATTAGTGAAAAACATATTAATTTCTAATATTTAATCATAAATCCCTTTTTAATACTAAAATGGATATTTATGCTAGGATCACCAAATTTTCTCGCTGGAATGTATTATGGTAACAAACTCATATATTCATATCCTGATTCTTTTGCATCGTGGGTAGCTTTGAATCTTTGTTGAGGAACATTTTCATGACCAGTGCACTGCTTTCTTGATGGAACAATTGGCTTTGGCCATGACATAACATCTAGTGGTTCTTCAACAATGGGTGCAAGAGAAGGAGCCTCCATTCCTATTTCTATAATAGTGCTAGAGCTCAATATAGAGATTATCATAATCAATCAAATCACTTTGGCTTCAACGATGATGTAGAAAGATGACTTGGTTCAAAAGTTTACTCAATTGGATATAAATGAATAAACAGACTCCTGCATGAATTTGAAAATAGGTTCACACATGTTGGAAGTTGTTCACTCGCATGGTTCTACATTAAATGGAAAAGGTGGCATCAAATATCACATGGGGAAATCTTTCGCATCATTCCAATAAACCTCCAAATGAACCATCACTTCGCTTATCATGACAACAAATAATTATTATGCATTAATGGTAGATGTGACTAGAAATCACACCGTCAAAATCTCTTGTTACCTTGACTTAACTGCCCTCTGCTGGTCACTTGCAACCAAAGTTCATCTTATGATAGACATATAGTCTATGAAAATATTTCTCTTGCGATAGGAGTATAGTCTACGGATACATTTATCTTATGATAGACGTATAGTTTGCGATGACATGTATATAATTGTATGTTTTTTTTTACACTTATCTTTTCAGTCAAGAGAAGTGAAACTATCCTTATAAGGTTTTAGCTGACTTCCATTCACTAACCATTTGAAGGGTGTACTATCTAACTTCTGCAACTAGATTCACCTCCCTCGGTGATACATGTGAAAATCTATGGTCCCAACCAGTGCATTCGAAACTTACCAAGATTCTTCAAAAATTTAGTCTCACACAGGAGGAAAAAATCCCTAACCTGAAACTGCTTAAAATTAATATGGAGGTCATGCCAATCCTTATGTCACTCCTTCTCGACATGCTGGTGATATCCTGAGACAAAAAAAATTATTCCAACTGTACCGGCTACAACAATATTTCTTCTATTGTGCCAACATCTGTCATCTCAATGATTGCATCAATTTTGAGACTAGGTACAATATATTCTAATGGAATGATGGCCTCTTGTCCATAAACCCATTTAAATGGAGTTTGTCTCGTCAACTTTCTAAAGTTTTTGCAATAATCACATAATACCGTAGGTATCTTATGATCCCAATCATCCCTCTGAACATTACATATAATCGTCTTGCATTCTCCAATATTTTATTGATGCTTCAACAAGGTCATTCTCTTCTGGGTGATATGGCGTGTCTTCCTATGTTGAATCTGGAATTCCTCTATTAATTTTTCAATTAAGTGATTCAAAAAATATTTTCCTTGATAAATTATCAAAATATTTGGGCATCCAAACCAGTTCACTACATGGTCAAACAAAAATATTGTAGCAGTCGCAGTAGGAAAATCTCTTTATATATCAGATTCAGTCTATACGGTCATTGTTTGATAGTTTTTGCATCGGGATTCAGGGGAATATTCATTTATCCCAGATCACCAATAATCCCCTTCATCTTTGAAAACTTAGTATGAAATATATCCTCGAATGTATGCAATAAATATGTAATTTTCTCTTAGTTTGTCTCGTCATCCCAATAATCTCCAATATTGGCAAATTTCAGACTTCCTGGAGAACCAATATTCACCTTCTTTATTTTGATGGGTTTCATAAATCTCTCATTCAATAATCCTTCTACCTCCACTGCTTGAATGCCCTCAGAATCAAGAATATGTATGTCACATGGATCATCATCATCAGGGTCACCAATTATGTTATAGAGTTCCATCTAGTTCTAAATCATCGTGCTGCTTTGAGGAAAACATGACATCGACACCGGGTTTTCTCAAAAATCCTTAGTTCTTATAACTTGCAGAGCACCATCAATCATTGGACTGTCATCAGCAAAGATGAAATTCTATTTCAAACTAGTAGCTATCTATTCCCATTCTACAGTCTCTCATCATAGTTGAACCAATGTGTACCCGTTTCTCAATATCATATATAAAGTATGTATTAACTAATTAACACATTCCTGTCGTGGTGATGTCTTCCATGTTGCACGCCAATTTTAAATATGCTCAACTGGATTTGTCAATCCTATATATTTTTTTCCTTTATAAGACATATTCTCGCCAAATCTGATCTCTTGCAGTCGTCGACATTGAGGCCATTTTGAAATAGATTTCTTATGATAAACCCACCACCTAGCGGACATAGCCTTTAATGCAACATCCATTTCAACAAGGAATGAGGTTCCAACGCTTTTTTTTCAAAATATATAAGAAATGTCTCTAAGTTAGGTAATCCTTCATATGTAGTTAGATCACACACTTGAGTACCTACCCGTCACACAAATTTCATGATTTTTTCCCACTTTTGCGTCAACACTTCATGTAGTCGATTCTTCAAGTTCTCTAAAGCTTTTATTGAGTCTGATGTATAGGTGCCAATACTTCGTCAGCTCAAATTACCATCATTGTTTGGGTTAACATAATCATCCATCACAGAGGAAATATTATAAATATTATCCAAATATCCTTCTTCTCCTTCACTGTTCACTTTCTCGTCATATCTATTTCCCTCTAGAGGATCAGTTGGGGAAACCACCCATATCTATGTATCTTCAAATGACAATATTCTCTTTTTAAAATTTATGATTCTTTGGTTTTCAATATCCCATTCAATCCCAAGAAGTGCAGGATAATGATTTGTATCATCAACAATGTCTATGAATTCAAAATCAATAAAGGTTCAGAGTCGTTTCACTTCAACAGGAACCAGTGTAAGTCGACCAATGGGAAAGATATTTGACTAATTGGATAAATGTAGTTGAACCGAATACCATATTAGTCTAGGCATCCCCATGATTTCCCGGGTTTTTCTTGTTAGAATATTGAAATCTGACACCATATCCAATATGATAAAGTCCATATTATAGTCACCTATCTGGGCATTCATTCTTAACTCGTGACAAGTTTTTGGTCTTTTACCAACATGGTTAAATTTCTTCTCTGGTCGTACACTTGGTCAAGGTTCTTCTATCAGAGCTGATAGTTCTACCACAACATCCTTATCTTATATTAGTGATAAACAACTTTTAAATAAACCTTTCAATTTTCTTACCTTCCATGACATCTTTCTTTGAAATAATTGTTCAAATATTTTGAGGCATTTTCACGATTGGTCCATCATCCAATGTTGGAATAGTAGTAGATGCCGATGGTTGATTTTTTTCCACAAATTCATCTTGTACATCAAAAAAGACTCCATTTTCTTTCTGGACATCAAATGGTACTTACATTGGTACCATTGGTACAACTCTCGAACTTACATATGATGCATCTTGATATTCTCCTCTCGCAACACCCCCTCTTGTTATGACAACAATATTGGGTTCTCGAGGTTTGACATGAATATAATGATTTGCATTTTGAAGTTGGTTTTGATTCCCCGAGTTTCTGGACTGCCATTTAGCAATCAGCTGTGGGCAGTCCTCTATAGTGTGGTCAAATGATTTGCAATATGAACACATCGTTGTGGGATTAGTACATTCTCTAGAAAAATGTCTTTGTTGTCCAAAATTATAACAAGTTACTTGTCCCATTTTCCTCGACCAAATAGTACATTCTTTATGTTTGACATCTGACATATGGAAACTCACCTTAGCAATCATAGCATTAAATCTTCTGTCGAAGTCCCAAATAGACTCAATTGAGAATTGTTTAATTTCTTTTAATTCTGTAATATATTGGGGCTCAGGCTTCAACTTATTGATTTTTTTTATCAATCCAATTCATATATGATCCAACAACTTCAAAGGAACCCCTACAAGAACCATAGAAAATTTCATATCCTAGTCAAGAGCACAACCTCTATAGGTTCTGATCATTTGATCTCTTTTTATAGCCTCATCCTAGATCTGTCGCACTATCCATATAACTTCACAAAGGAACCAATGTTGCACAGGGTGATCGTCAAGATTTGCATCATATTCCCCAGAAGGAAACCAAATTTATAACAGGAAGTGCACAGTATGCAGGTATCAATAATAACAATTTCATTATGTAAAGCCGAAGGGATGACATGGAGTCCCTTGGATATGTTCGTATGTACTTTTTAAGGGGTATCCTTCCTTGGTAGGGTGTGATACAGGGAGCAAATAAGTATGAAAAATATGAAATAATTCATTCCGAGAAGATGGCTACCTCGATCTAATCTCTATGTTTGCATCCTACTTTCACTATTGTCGGTCTCTGGGTTTTGAGGAGAGGCCAGATTATGCATATTTGAAGAGGTTATGGGCCATGATTTGTTTGTTCATAAAGGTTTTCAGTATGATAATATGTTTGATTGGACGATCCTGGAGCAACAAACATTAGAAAGTTCGAGGGATGTACCCCGACTGGCTCTATCAACTATTGGCATGGTTCCAGGAGTCAAATATGGCCATGGTGCATCGAAGACTGTAAATTAAATCTATCTCAACTAATAGAGGTTATTACGACAATTTTAACATTAATGGGTTACAATGTTCTCCCAAATTCAAAAGTTTTTTATTTTTATTTTCGAAGAATCAATGGTGTCCAAAAATTAGTTGTATAGAGAATATTAAGTTGGTGTAAAAATACTAATTTACAACAAGGAAATCTATTCACTAGAAAACCTCTACTATTTGATAGGAGATATTTTTATTGATCGTATTAGATTAATTAGGTATACAATGTTCTCCCAAATTCAGAAGTTTTTTATTTTTATTTTCGAGGAATCAATGGTGTCAAAAAATTAGTTGTATAGAGAATATTAAGTTGGTGTAAAAATACTAATTTACAACAAGGAAATATATTCACTAGAAAACCTCTACTATTTGATAGGAGATATTTTTATTGATCGTATTAGATTAATTAGGTATATTAGTATCATTATTAGGATTTCAGCATAAGGTATGGATTTCAAATCCTTGGACATGTTTGAGCTAGGAAAACTCTTCGTGGGGCCCTAAAAGAACCTTTTAGGAATCTAGGAACAAGAAATATGGTTAACACACATGTCTTCCTAAGAGTGTTATTAATGTCTATGTGTGGGAACTGATGATATTATGAGGTTTTCATCACTAGTGGTAGATCTACGTGCCCTTGACCTAGTAAAGAGAATAAACCTAGGTCTTATCCTAAATGAAGCTTCTAGCCATATAGGGATAATAATTATTTTTTGAGGAAAAACATGTTTGACAGAGGAAACCTAGGCATTAGTCCCTAATAAAATATTTGTGCATCCAAAGACAAATACAATAGATTGAACTACAACAAATTACATGTTGGGGTATTATTTACCTTTGACGAAATCAACACCATTATGAGGTTTTTTCTATCATACATGGGTTATAAGTTTTTGTATAATCTTATAGGAAGAAACTTGGACCTTAAACCCCAAGGTAAGCTCTAAAACAAACCCATGAACTCTCAACACTATCTTTGTCATCTAAGTGCTCATATAAGTGACACTAGATATGAGAACATCTGACATATTCATTGGAGGAATCACTACAATTAGCGAAAAGGGAGATCTTAGGCATATCACGCTAAGACCGACAACTCAAACTATTACATGAGGTTATGATATCTTTATTTTAAAGTGGTATATCACTGGAAATATGTGGTTTTGTGCACTAACGATGCATCTTAGAAAATGATTGGGGAAGAAATTTAAATAATTATACATAAAAAGATATTATTGAGATAATGGGCAATGATCTAGGCCATTAACCATAAAATATACCGTGTAAAGTCAATATTTAACATGGTTAATAGAAGATACCTGAACCTTCATCATTAAAGGAATCTTGTAACCATCAATGGGTAAAAATGCATGTGAATTGAATTAATAGCACCCGAGTAAGTATGTAACAATGTATATGTATAAAACAAAAATATACACGTCGGTTGAGTGTGAATTGAAACAAAGCAGAGACAAAAAAGATAAATCGAATGATAGGCCGGTTTTAAATTTAAATTGTCGTTTTTCTTTTCTAAGTCAGAAAAAGACATACTTTTAATATTCATGTTGAATAAAAAAAATGCGAAACTGTATATGTATAAAAGATGTAAAAGTGTATTGGTATAAAACATGGTAAAAACAAAATATATAAAACAAATGATGGTGAGTTTCAAATTTAAATTTAAATTGTGTACATATTTATATGTCAAATTTAAATTTACATGGTTTTAGTTGTAGAACATATATTTGAATATAAATTTTATTTAAAATTTTATAAGGGGTCTTTTACTTATTAAATAAATATTTTTATGTTTAGATACTAAATAAATATTTTTATCAGCCCGCACGGGTGTAGATTGATTGGCAAGTGCAATGTAAATGAATGAATGTTGTAAAGGAGGTCTCAAGTTCAAATCTCACCCAGACTTATCCGTGCCCCATGCTTGCGGGCTGTGTGGACGCACCTGGGGTTATAGTGGCAGCTGACGGGAATGGACCCCGTGTCACGCGAGTACCAGAACCGCCGAGTTACCGATTCCCCCAGTACCAAAAAAATATATATATTTTTATAAATAATTATAAGACAAATACATAGATAACCTCTGAAATAGTTTAGAGGAGCTTAAGGTTTCTTTTGAGTTGAGAGTTGTAATACTGGAGTTAAACAAGATTGACCCTCTCCCCTGCTATTTTGGCATTTACATTGATAAGCTAGAAAAGTGTTTAGAAGAAGCACGTTGGGCCTGTAGAATCTTAGCTAGGATAGTTATCATCCTCCTACACTATACTGATGATATTGTTATTATGGCGAGGTGTCCTTTTGATATGGATAAGCAATTAAGAATTCTTAAATATTTTTGCTCTAACATGGGCATGACTGTTAACACCAACAAGACAAAAATCATGATTATAAAATCTAAGAAAGACACCTATGCAAATTTTATTTATGATAATAGAAATCTAGAGGAAGTGACTTCTTACAAGTATCATTTAGGAATTGAGCTTCATGCACCATACCATGACCATGTCCAATCCCCCAAGTCCCCAAGACTTGGATACATAGCTCCATGGAGACCCTTGCAAAGTAACACATGGTGCTTTAAGGAATTGTCCATGGTTTTCGACGACTCAATGGTTTGTTTAGGCCTAAAAGCATGCTCTTTTCACTAGAATGTCATTTGGAAGGCGTTGGGACACACATATATTTCTTAAACCCACCTAATGGAATAATCATCCTAAATCATAGGTCAATGATACCCTCAATGGGCCATGTGTGGTTGGTGGAGGAAACCTTCTTAGCCTTGGATGGAAAAAATATTTATTTAGGGCCCAAGGTTCATGTCTCCTCCACTAACCATGTCCAAGGCCCCAAGACCTCGACAAAAGTCTTAATGGATACATTTGCAAATTGATGGATGGTGTTTTTAGGAATTATTCATGGCTCTAGATTCTTCAATGGTTTATTTAGGGCCAAAGCCAT
>LPNX010749112.1:538613-569710 GCA_001517045.1 Pseudotsuga menziesii | reverse complement strand
TTAGAGAACAATTCCCAAGGTCCTAAGACAGTTACATTCTTCTCAAAACCACACAATGGTATTAATATTTTCAATCATAGGACAATGATACCCTCAAGATACCATGTGTGGTTGGTTAAGGTGATATCATTATCCTTGGATCGATAAAACATTCCTCTAGAGGTAGAGGTTGAAGTCTCCTCCCTTGAACATCTCCAAGGTTGCAAGTCCCCATGACATCGATACATAGTGGCATGGATATCCATGTAACGTCATGCATTTTGATTCAGTAATTGTTTGACATTATTGATGCCTCAATAATTGCATGGTCATTTTCTCTTTTTCATCATTCCTAGGTGTTGTCCTTAGGAAAATATGTACAAATTTGGGTCTGAAAAGTGAATAATCCAGTTGCAAGGCGAGCAAGGCCACGATGGGAAACAGAGAGGAGTAATTTGAATATGGGAATTAGACATGTTTTGAGAAAACAATAAATGTAAGAGTTAGTTAAGTTAGACTAATAATCTATCTTTGGGAATGGGCATGATCGTAATCTGGGCTATTAGTGCCTTTATTAAATGTAACGAGATTTGGGGTAGTTAGAACAACCATTTGACTGTTATTTGAGAATGAGTTGATGATTGAAACGAGAATTTTAAGAAATATATAGATCAATCCAATCTGTGTGTGGACGATCATTAAATCTTGAGGAGATCGAGAGAAACCTTATGGAGATCGATGATTATAAAATCCTTATGAGATCGATAGAGAGCTTGACAAAGAGAAGAAAAGAAAGCATGATATCATGAGAAAGATATAGAAAACCCATACATTGTAAAGACGACTCTAAGAGAAGTCTGCAAACTGAGTGCACCGATTGAAATTGTTGCAATATTACTCATGCGAGATGAAGAGCACTTTTGTGGTTTTTCTCGTATGGGTTTCCATGTTAAAACTCTATGTCTTTGATGTCTATGTAACTTGCGTTTAAGTATTTATGATTTTGTCGCAATCACATTGACTTTATGTTGTGCATTGACAAGAAAAACCTAGGAAAGCATGGGGAAGCCGAGACTAGTATGGTATTCGGTTCAGCTACATTTATCCAATTAGTCGAAAGTCTTTCTGATTCGTCAACTGACACAGGTTCCCATCGAAGTGGAAGGACTCCGAACCTTTATTGATTTTGAAGTCATGGAAATTGTTGATGCTACAAATAATTATCCAGTACTTATTGGGACTAACCAAGATATTAACAATCAAGCAATCATAAATTTTAAAAAGAGAATATTGTCATTTGAAGATACAAAAATATGGGTGGTTTGCCCAATTGACCCTCTAGAGGGAAAGAGGTATGTTGAGCAAGTGAACAAGGAAAGAGAAGAACAATATTTGGATAATATTTATAATATTTCCTCTGTGATGGATGATTAAGTTAACTCAACAGCTGATGGTAATATGAGTTGACGAAGTATCAACTCTTGTACATGAGACTCAAGAGAAGCTCCATAGAACTTGAAGAGTCGACTACATGAAGTGTTAATGCGAAAGTGTGCAAAAATCATGAAATATTTGTGACAGGTAGGTACTCAGGTGTGTGATCTACCTACATATGAAGGCTAGCACTGGATGTTTCATTAAAGGCTATGTCCACTAGCTGGTGGGTTTCTCATAAGCAATCTATTTCAAAATGGACTCAATGCCGACAACAGCTATAGATAAGATTTGGGAAGAATATGTCTTATACGTGCTAAAAATATATAGGATTGGAAAATCCTGTTGAACATACTGAAAAACATCGTGTGACATGGAATACATCATCGCTACCAGAATGTGTTCATCAGTTAATAAATACTTCAGATATGATACCGAGAAACCAGTACACGACGATTCAGCTGTGATGAGAGACTGTAGAATGGGAAGAGATAGCTACTAGTTTGAAACAGACTTTCATATTTTTTGATGATGGTCCAATGATTAATTGTTCTCTACAAGTTATAAGAACTAAGATGTTTTGAGACATCCTGGTGTCAATGTCAGGTTTTCCTCAAAACAGCATGATGATTCATAACTGAATGGAATGTTATAACATAATTGGTGACCCTAATGATGATGATCCACATGGCATACATATTCTTTATTTTGAGGGTATTCGAGCGATGGAGGTAGCAGGATTATCAAATGAGATATTTCTAAAACCCGTCAGAATAAACAAGGTGAATATTGGTTCTCCAGAAAGTCTGAAATTTGCCAATATTGGAGTCTATTGGGATGATGAGACAAACTAAGGGAAAATTACATACTTATTGCATAAATTTGAGGATATATTCTCCACTAAGTTTTCATAGATGAAGGGGATTATTGGTGATCTCGGAGAAATGAATATTCCCTTGAAGCCCAATGCAAAAAATGTCAAACAACGACCGTATAGAATGAATCTGATATATAAAGAGATTGTCCTACTGCGACTGCTACAATATTTTTGTTCGACCATGTAGTGACCTAGTTTGTATGCCCAAATATTTTGATAAGTTATCAAGGAACACATTTTGTGAATCACTTAATTGATAAAAAAAATAACAGAGGAATTCCAGATTCAGCGTAGGAAGACAATTCCATATCATCCAAAAGCAAATGACGTTGTAGAAGCATCAATCAGATCTTGGAGAATACATGACAAAGATATGTAATGTTCATAGGGTTGATTGGGATCATAAGATACCTACGGTATTATGGGATTATCACAAAAAAATTATAAATTTGACCAGACAAAATCCATTTAAATTGGTTTATGGAAAGGAGGTCATCATGCCATTAGAAAATATTGTACCTAGTCTCAACATTGATGCGATCACTGAGATAACAGATGTTGGCATTGTAGAAGAAATATTGTTGCAGCTGGTATAGTTGGAAGAATATTTCTTTATCACGGGATATCACCAGTGTGTTGAGAAGGAGTGAAATAAGGCTTGGCATGACCTCCTTATTAATTTTAAGCAATTTTAGGTTAGTGATTGTGTCCTCTTGTGTGACACTACATTTTTGAAGCATCCTGGTAAGCTTCGAACACACTGGTTGGGACCATATATTGTCACACGTATCACTAACGGAGGTACAATCCAGTTGCAGAATTTAGATAGTACACCCTTCAAAGGGTTAGTGAATGGAAGTCAACTAAAACCTTATAAGGATAGCTGCACTTCTCTTGATTGAAAACATAAGTGTGAAAAAAAAATACAATTATATACATGTCATCGCAGACTATACGTCTGTCACAAGAGAAATGTCATCGTAGACTATACACCTTTCATAAGAGAAATATTGTCATAGACTATATTTCTATCATAAGATGAAATTTTGTCGCAAGTGAAAGCTAGAGGGCAGTTAAGTAAAGGTAACGGGAGTTTTTGACGATGTGATTTTTTGTCACATCTTCCATTAATGCATAATAATTACTCGTTGTCATGATAGGTTAAGTGATGGTTCATTTGGCTATTTATTGGAATGATGCAAAATATTTCCCCATGTGATATTTGACGCCACCTTTTCCATTTAATGCAGACTCGCGTGAGCGAACAACTTTCAACATGTGTGAACCTATTTTCAAATTCATGCGGGAGTCTGTTTACTAATTTGTATCCAACTGAGTAAACTTTTGAACCGATTTGTTTGTCTACATCATCGTTGAAGCCAAAGTTGTTTGATTAAGTATGATCATGTCTATATTGAGTACTAGCACTATTTTATAATAAGGAATGGAGGTTCCTTCTCCTGCACTCATTGTTGAAGAACCTCTAGAATTTATGTCACAACTAGTGTCATGTCCCCACCCTTCTACTGGCAAGAGGACGCGACTATAATGCCAACAATCCGAGCAATATAGCCCTATGAAAGTAAAATAAAATGCATTAAACTTAAACATACATAGATGCAGAATGCAAGTAATATTAATCATAATACATATATAGAGGTCTAATTTCCTAGACATATAGCGGAAGCAATTACATCAGTAAACATACATTCATAGCATATAAGCATTCAACACATTCATTCATAAAATAATACTATTGCAAGGATTTAAACACAAGAATACGTATCTACATGAAAGCTTGTCTCGCAACCAGCTACGTCGCTGCAATGTTCCACCCAACCATAAGCCAATGTGCTCATCAATCTCTCAGCAACACTGCCACCCTCGAGCTGGGCATGATTCCACAAGGAGTAAGGGGAAACTGGTAGGCTCACACGTAGCCAAGCATACACAACAATACATGGCCAAGCCAAAAAAGTTGGGTTTATCAGGATATAAGGAGTTGGAAACGCTGGCTACTAAGCTAGTGGGCTCACTGAAGATCTAAGCACACCTGCACTAGAGCTAGTCTAACTTCTAAGACATACACACACACCCAACACAACGAATCATCCCCTTCTCTGTTGCACAGTCCCTCGAGCCATGAATTCCCTTCCAATGCTGTTCAAGGGGTGTAGAGAGGAAATCCATCCCTCCAGCTCTATCTGTGAGGCTCCTGCACATGCTAGGTTTATCAAGTACACTCAAGTTCCATTCCCACTTCCAAACAGTCCAAAGACCAACAACCAAAAAATACACAACAATTCACAGCTCTAAAAATTGATGGGAAACACACGACAGAGGCCAAATCAAGTGTGGCAATTGGCTAATACACAGCTCAGACTGAGCAATTCAACTCCAGAGTCGTTCTTGGCCCTATCATGGCCAAAACGACTCAACAACAAACCCACGGCAACCCAAAATCGTGGGGAAACCAACAATGATCTTTCAGCTACGCGAGGGAAAGGATATGACCGACGTGAAGGTTGATTCAGCCACACAAACCCATGAATCGTGAAGGGAAACTACACACACCAAATCGGGGAAGAAGAAAACGTCACGAATGTCTCTCTACGTGAGGAAAATCAATGCTCTGCATGAGTGTAGAATGAGGATGACTGGAATGAATCGGATCCACGGTTCCCTGGGTATGCATGAGCGTGTGGGAAAGGAATGACAATCCTTCCAATACTGACGCTACCCATGCAGACGTTTTCCCAGGGCAGTAACTGCCCCCAACTAACTCTAGGGAATTAATTCGATGGCTGAATGAGACAAGGAAAGGTGAGTAAGACAAAAGAGGGGTTTATCAATTGACACTTGGTTGTTCCCCAATGGCTCCCAAGGGTTAGACATTTACCCCCCCCTAACCTTAGGAAATCATGCCCTTTTAATTTTTTTTGGATTGACATAGCTGGTTGTAGGCCTTTTTAATTAATTTTACATATGTACATGGTGTTCGACATTATAACGGTCCTAGCTATCAAAAAATACCATCAGCATCGATTTTAATCACCGAAACATAAAACAATAAATCAATGGTGGGGATTTCTCCCTTATCTCCACACCATGATTAATTACAATATATACATATACATTTAATGCAAACGGGGTCAAAACCTGGGTGTTACAACCAAAGCCAATTTTTTTTCAAGAAAGAAGTGCACTGGCCACGAAAATGTTCCTCAACCAAGATTTAAAGCTAACCCCAATGCCAGAGAATCATGATATGGATATAGGAGATTTCTAACTGGATACATTCCACTGAGAAAATATGGTGATCCTAGCATAAATATCAGCAAGAATGCCAAGTATATGTTGGTTGAGCCAGCCATTCCTAAAGGACTCCTTGTTATGGAAGGGATTCTATCAAATATGAAGAAGATAGGATTCATAGACCATGATCAGTGGAAGTTTCCTCAACTCATCATGTCAAGGTACATGAGTTATGTGAGAAGAAATGAAGCCAAATAAAAAGAAAGGGAGAAAAATGGGCACTATAGAAAGTTAGGAACTTGATGAAGATGATTATGAGTTACTATAGGAGGTCGATGTTATTCTCTCTCACCATCCTAAATATGGCAGCAAGAAATTTATGTACCTAAAGAAAGATGGAAGGAATGTTGATGTCAAGGAGGAAAATAAAGGCTTCTCTGATACAGATTGTTAAACCAAAAAATTACTTGACCCACTCTACATGGCCTACACCACATAAAGACATCCATTTTCTAACCCCTATTGACCCCCACACCCTTACTTAACCTATGTTTTCCCCCCAACGACTCAAAAAGATAAAAAAGGGCTTAAAAACCCATAAAGGAGCCAGAAATAGCTCACCAAGGGGCTACACCCCTCAAAAAGGGGCTAAAACCCCTAAAAGGGGTTCAAAACCCCTAAAAGGGGTTCAAAACCCCAAAGAGAGCTAAAAAGAAGCGAAAAGGGGATAAAATCCCAGAAAGGGCTTAAAACCCTAACCAAGGGCTAAAAACCATAAAACTTGAGAAAAAACTATAAATAAAGGGGTGGGGGTCACTCTCAAAAAACTCATTCTCTTCCTACCATTACTTTTCTCGTATGAGTGCCTTGAGAAGCCATTATTCTCAAGCCACTCACTCCCTTCATTCCATTTTCTCCATTAGCCAAACCTTGTGTATTTTGAGCATAGCTCCATACCACCCAACCTTGAGGAGAGGTAGCTTCCTGAGCCTGGGAATGGTGGCCCCATTTTAAACCAAATCTAGGAAGATATATGGTCTTGTTTTTTCTATTTATTTTTGTTTTGTAGGTTATCTAGATATACATGCTTTGATTTCAGACATTTTATTGCAGGTTCCCCATTGATTACTTCTAACAATTTGTTGCAGGTGTTCTTCCAACCAGAGACTCTATATGGTCCACTAGATATAGACTCAACATTATTTCAATTTGAAAACAATATAAAGAGGGTGAAAAATATTATTGTAAAATGGGATAAAAATATAAGAGTAGAATAACAAATGGAACTTACTTTGGTTGAAGAGGAAATTACATTTCTATTTGAAAATAACATACCATGATTCTTTAATGATGAGGATTTGTCTAAATTGAAATTGTTGGAGGACAAAAAGAAGAGGCTGTTGGATCTAGAAGAGACTTCCTAATGTTTAAAAATTAGAGCATTTTTTCTTGACGAAGGAGATTGTAATACAAAAAATTTCCACAATTTTCCTTCACATAAGAAATCAGTGAATACAATATGGGAAGCTGATAAAGCAGATGGAAGGAAAGCAACTAATTTCAAAGAATTGGTTGAAGCTAGAATGTCAGATTGTCAAAACTTACTAAAGGAACCAAAATGATCATTGATTGAAGAGAAATTAAGAGTTATTCAACTCTTTCCTATATTATTCAATGAAGATATGATAGGTAACCTAGATGCTATTGTCACAAAGAAAGAGCTGCAGATGTAAACAAATCCTTCAAAAAGTAAAAAAGTACAGGGCCATATGGAGGGATCGTAGAATTTTATCTCGTATTTTACAAAATGCTAGAGGATGAGATAGTACGGGTGGTGTATGAATCCAGGTTCTCTGGTAAGGTGTTGGGGGGCATCAATTCTACATTTTTAGCACTAATTCCAAAACATAATGATGTGACCAACTTTGAGAGTTATAGACTCATTTCCCTATGTAATATGATTTATAAAGTCATCTCAGGATGATAGCCCTTACTGCAGTATGCGCACTTGCTCATTTCTCCTTTATTCTTCTTCTTCTGGAAGTTCTTCTTGGAGCCTTGGGGCTCCTCTTGAGACCTTGACTTGTCTCTCTTTTGCTTAGGTGGCTTTTTAGCTTTCTTCTTTCCTTTTGAATCCACCCTTGAATCTCAAGCAACCAAAGCTTGGTCTTTGGAAGGTTTGCTGGTGCCCATTATTACCAATTTATCTTGCTCCTAGGTGAGGGATTCCATGAACTATGTAAGATTAGGAATCTTCCAGGCTCGTGCTATCAACTTGGTGGCATGGAAGGTCAAAAAAAAAACTGAATAGTCAGGAACAAGCTTCGAGAGTATGGCCAAGACTAGTTGGTATTCCTTCTTTTCGATCCCACACTGTTTTAGCTGCAAAACGAGGGCCTTAAACTTGGAAAAGTAGAGTTGCAGTGATTCGAAGCTACTGGGACTCAAGGAGATCAACTCATTCTTAATTTGATATTCTCTCATCTCATCTATCTTTCAAAAAATCTCTCCCAAACCTCATTAGGTGATGTCGATCCATCAAGATGAAAGAGGAGGTCTCTTGAAATGCTCAGACACAAAAGACCATAGGCCTCATCCCTCTAGTTGTGCCATTTAATTTTCTCTACAGCTACATTGGGATCTGCCTTAGTTACCATGGTAACCCTGTAGATACCTTTTTCTTTCAACAATATCTCCATCTCAGCTTTCTACTCAAAGAAATTGAATGGAGTCAAGATGATCTTCTGAGATTGGTCCATAGCTCAACAATTGTGCCCTCCAATCAGCATAATGTGCTTCTAGTCAAGATGTCGAACCTGCAGTAGAAATATCAAAGGAGATAAATCGATCTACAAAGGCTTTGATACCATGTGGAAATTGAACCCAAGTGATAGAACAATTATACTCACAAAATTGCTAATCAAACATGAAAAATTCACACCAAAGGAAACTGAAATTGGAGCATAACACTAATATGTATTGAGCAAGTGTACAATAGCCAACCTTGTGAAGTAATAGGCTGCTCAAATATATAATTATGTGAGTGGTTTGAAAGCATAAGGATGCTATTCGGAATAGTCAAAAAGCAGGCTTAGCAAAAATAGTCAAATCCCCCATAGGTGCATAACGCTATTTCCAAATCTATGAAGATGCTCACGAATTTGCTAAGACAAGTGGGAAAGCTAAAGAGTGATGGAAAGAAAACTCATCCATGCTTTTGTTTGGAGAAAAGGAGGGAGGATGATGTGGTAAAAAAACAAGGTAGTTACACCTAGACTAGCTTTTCCTTTTTTTCCTTAAAACTGTTGTAAAGCAAGACAACTTTCAGAAAAAGAAAAACTGCACTTTAGTAACCAAAAATAAAAGCAGACTTGCTAAAATTGGTTTCCAGGATGTTTCCCAAGTGCTCCATGACCTAGTTTTAGCATGTGTTGACTTCTAGGACATGTGGAAGACAACTAGCATAGAATGGAATATAGGAATCTAGGTAATAAGGCAATAATGATTAATTAATGTCAAATTTAGGTAACTATGGGTTAATTATTCTAACACATTGATTGTATCCTCTTTGTTTGAATTCATTGAGTAGTTGATGTTTGAATGAGTGATTTGTGCTTGACTACCTAATAGTTTCTTCCACTTCATATTGCATACAGGATGATGGTGATGATGATGGACACGATGATGACGACGACGATGATGATGATGGTGATGATGATGTTGATGATGATGATGAAGACAATGATGGTGATGACGATGATGATGCTAATGATGATGACGATGAGGATGGCGATGATGTTGAGGATGATGTTGATGATGATCACAGGTCAATGATGATGACGACGACGATGATATGATGATGATGATGATGTTGATGATGTTGATGATGATGATGATGATGACAATGGTGATGATAATGATGATGATGACGATGATGATGACGATGATGATGATGGTGATGATGATGATGATGATGATGATGATGATGTCGATGATGATGATGATGATGATGATGATGGTGATGATGATGATATTAAATTGAGCACATAGATCTGTGGACAAACACACAACTCACAAGATAGATCACACAATTTACTCAGCAATTGAAGAATGAAATAGTGCAAAAATGGCTTGCAGCTGTGAATGCTTTCATTAATAAAAAAAGTAATTAGATAATAATTACAATGAAGTACAATGGATAAATAGCCACAAGCAATTCGAATCCACATGAGGAAATTCAAATTGATTAGACTCTACTTGACTGTAGGTAACTAATACCTTGTCTAAAACATTATTGGAGGACTCAATAGTTAACTGACCTAGTATAAATCATTATCGGAGTTCATCATAGTTCTAAAAAACAACTCAAGTGTCTAAGTTAGTGTTGACTAAGGCTAACTGACCGTTGTAGGTGAGAAATGCACCCCTCCTGTATGCAGCCATGCAAACCTAGTGCTAACTGAATGTAGAGGACTAGAACTGAATGTAACTGACTCCTAACTGAGCTTGACTAGTCACCAACTAAACTCAATTGACCTTGGTTGGTATCGGCACTCCTAGTGGCTCCTAAATTGCAGGGATTGGTCTAGGAGGCTCCTAAACTGATGCATGCAAGTGCAATCAGTGGTAGTAGGCCTCAACTAGTGTTCCCCACACTTTAGTAACTGAAACATGTGCCATAATTAGGCCAAGTGGACCTAATGGTGCTAGTGACTAAAAATAGATTGGATAGACTCCCGATTTAGACATGACTCCTGATTAAGACATATGACCAAATTGGACAAGGGAGGATTGTTAATCCTAACAGATGATGATGATGATGATGAGGATGATAGTGATGATGATGGACACAATGATGATGATGATGACGATGATGATGATGTCAATGATAATGATGATGATGATGATGATGATGATGGTGATGATGATGATGATAATGATGATGATAGTGATGATGATGTTGTTGATGATGATGATGATAATGATGGTGATGATGATGATGATGCTAATGATGATGACGATGAGGATGATGATGATGTTGAGGATGATGGTGATGATGATCACAGGTCGATGATGATGATGATGACGATGATATGATGATGATGATGATGATGTCAATGATGATGATGATGATGATGATGATGTCAATGATGATGATGGTGATGATTTGTACATCATCATTGTCATCATTTCATGGATTTGTACATGGAAAGTACTACCATGTACATGGAAGAGGTGTAGTGAATGGAAGTGCACTTCAGGGATTTGTACATAATGGGAATTTTTAACAATGCATTGATTCACATTCATGATGATGATGACGATGATATGATGATGATGATGATGACGACGATGATGATGATGATGACGATGAGGATGATGATGATGATGAGGATGATGGTGATGAGGATGAGGATGATGATGATGGTGATAATGATGATGATGGTGATGATGACGATGATGGTGATGATGATGATGATGATGAGGATGACGATGATGATGACGATTATGCTAATGATGATGTTGATGATGATATTGATGATAATGATGATGATGGTGACGATAATGACGACGATAACTATGATGATGATAATAACAGTGATGATGAGGATTAGAATGATGAGGATGATGATGATGATGATGGCGATGAGGATGATGATGGCAATGATGATGATGATGATGAAGATGATGGGATGATGATGACGATGATGCTAATGATGATGTTGATAATGATATTGATGATAATGATGATGATGATTATGATGATGATGATGATGATGATGATGATGATGATGATGATGACGACTATGATGATGATAAAAAAAGTCATGATGAGGAAGAGGATGATGAGGATGAGGATGAGGATGATGATGATGGTGACGATACAAACATGAAGTAAATGGAAAGTGTTGTAAATGACAACACACCATTGTGTAAAAAAGAAACATTTAAGCACCTAAAGTTCCTTTGTCATGGTCATAAGAATTTTAAGTTTATTATAGTGTGATCTAACACATTAGCACATACTGCATCACATCATCAAGGAATCAACCTCACCACACACATAGGCACATAGTTGGGCCACAAGGTTTGTTGATTTACAATTATTTTCAAGGTTTATTTTTCTTGAAGATTAAGTATTTCTGACTATGAGGATTATCTATGGGACTGATATGTGTGACAAAATTGAGAGTCACAATTTAAGGTCTATGACCCAATATTTATGGTCAATGGTCATTTAAGATGTCAAAACCAATTTTTTTTTTCTAATGTTCTAAAACTAGAAATATAATGTTCTAAGCCACTATAAGGACAAATTTGAACTAAATTGTTATTCTCATAATAGTTAGAATTAATAAGCACAAAATAAATCATTAATGTCTGTAATCTCCATAAAAATGTATTAGTTTAAAGGGAATTTCTTCTAAATCCTAATACGAGGGGCGATGTTCTTCCTAATGTAACAAGTTGTGCCTCTAGTTCTTAGTTGAGAGGATCTCAATATTTGCAAGTGTGGGAATTCCCCCATACAAAGGAGTGGATACAGAGGCTTTAACGGGTATTGATATTATAGGAGAGGGATTTTATCTTATAACTAGAAGTGATTGGTGAGGGTTGTGAGCCCATGTGACCCCTAATATATATTGCATATAATTCCTATTTATCCCTAAAACTTATATTGACCTATAATATAACCCACTTAGTATAAGCGTTAATATGTATAACATCAAAATTTTATTACTCTCTCATAACCCTTAAATCTTATAACTCTTGACACGTATCCATTATAAACTCCAAAATATCTATTATAACTCTAATACTTAACTCCTTATAGCTCATAAAGCTTTAAACCCTTAACAAATATGACTCTCGACACAAATAATCTCTAACCCCTATTTTCCACAGCCCATTTACCCCTACAATCACCCACATTAATAACCATAATGACCGATAACCAATGTACCACTAATAGAAACTCTATAACCCCTAATCTATGATTGTGATAACACATATGACCTATAACCCCTAATGTAACCACTAACTATTAAAACGTCTAAGTCATATAAAGTCTAACATTTAAAACATCTAGAATCTAGCAATTTAATAAACCCCTTATTTCTAACTCAAGATTTACATCCTCCAATTCCTATCCCATATAAAAACTTCACTCCTATAAGACAACATTATTAATTCATATAATATATTTTGACTACTACATATAAATTTATAACTCTAATCCTTGATGATGATTTTTCACAACACCTAACTCTTATAACCATAACCACTATCCCTTGTAATATTTATCCTTAAACCTTATTAATTTGAACACCTAAGACTAATAATAATAACCATTATCCCTCATAACCCTTTATGGAGCAACTAATATACCTAATCCATATCATTTTTATCCCCTATATCCACTTACCACCAACCCATATTAACCTATAATATATCATTAAATCCATGTAAACCCTAACCCTTATGACAATGAATTCATAACCCCTAACACCTATAACATATCACTTTAATCCTTAATACTTAACATATACCTTTAATCCTTAATCCTTAACAATGATTACAACCCTTAACATTGATACTTTCATCGCTATAGCGACGTTCTTGAACTGTCATCACAATAGTAATGAACTTTTGTCGGAATAGCAATGAAAGTTCAAGAATGTCACTATAGCGATGAACGTCGGGGGAATTTTCAATTTTTTCCAAAAATTTAAACTATTTTTCCACGAAAACAACATTTTTAACTTTTTCGTGGCAAACTTTCGTGGGAAAATTGAGCCATATGTAGTAGTGCATGTTGAATTTTAATCCAATTTTCAATCCTTGATTAATATTTCGCAATAATTATTTAATCATTTATTTAATCCCACAATTTATTCGCATAATCAATATTCACTTGTATATAAAAATAAGGATCACTGAAAGATAACCATGCACAAGAGACATAAATATTTTACCCTAAGAAAACCAAACATGAGAAAACCCATCAAAATTTTCTCAAAAGAAATTAATCCAATTCAAGTACAATACCAAACATGAAGTTGAGATCTAGCACATAATAGGTTTTCCCTTCTTCGCAAGAAACCCTAACAAGGGTAGACAATATTCGAAGAGAAGCAAGAGAGTAAGAGAACCTCAAAACTATGTTTCTTTCCTTTGCTAGTCCTTCCCCGTACGTGCACACTTGTGGAGAGAAGATGTGTGTTGTGAATGTGTAAAATGAAGTGTGAAAACAGTTCTATTTATATTATTTAATTGACTTGTTTTTATCTCTTGAGGTCGACTTGTGCTTTTGTCTTCTAGGGCCAATTCCCCCCTTTTATTGGGGTAGTTGTGTTATTCCTTTTCTTCCACTTTTTTTGGGACTTCTTCAATGGATTATATTGACTTCCTCATTGATGTCTAACTCCTCAAATGCATATCACTTTCTTCCATAGAGCTCTAATGTTGGTTTGACCATAATCTAATAAGTCCATTAAATCCAATGTCAAATACAACATTAGATTAGACTTTTTATATACCACAAGGGATGAAATCCCTTATAAAATAGACAAGTCAACTCACTCTACTAAGAATAGATCACTCCTGTAATAGAGTACTCCTTCTTAGAGAATGCAATGTGACCTCTAGCCTTTTGACACTCATAGTCAATCCAGGCGACTAGATAATGGATAAGTTTATTATCCATGAGACACATAGTAAATTCACTTGGTTTTATCGTGTCCAAGGATGAAATCTGCATAGACCCTTTGAAAAATGAATCTATCCTAGTGCTACCTACCCCAACCAATGTTACTGAACTACAAAGTTTGCAAGGGAAGTAAATTTTTTTACATCGTTTCGTCTGGAATTATGCTGAAAAAAACTCACATTTTCATGCGATTATTGAAATGGGATACCCCCTTTGTTTGGGATGACTTGGTGCAGCACGTGTTTAATAACCTCAAACACGCTCTTAGGCATGCACCTATGCTGTAAAAACCGGATTATACAAAGGATTATTCCCTGTATGTGGCTGCATCCCTTTTAGCTATTGGTATGGTCTTAGTCCAGAACCGTGAACACAATCATGAACATGTGATCTATTACATGAGTAAGAGTCTTTTAGACTATGAAACCCATTATTTACATATGGAGAAAATTGCTCTAGCCATGGTCATCGCAGTCCAGAAGTTGCATCATTACATTTTTCTTTGTACAACCATTGTCTACGCAAATTATAACCCCATGTATTATGTTACAGCTGATTTTACCACACATGGTGGACCACACCTTTATGGCCTTCCCTGTCCCTCTGCAGACTCTTTAGACCCCATGGACCATTTTTGTACCTTTGATGTTTCCAATACCATCCCTAAAAACATGCATTATTTGCTATACGTGACTTTTAAACCTATTCTCATGTATATACGCGGATTTGACCCTTAAACCCGCGTACATCGGGATGTGTGCAAAAGGCCAAATAGTTTTGGATTTTTCCTTGATGTGGATCCAAGTCAATTGTCTCTTGGCCTTCCATATGCCTTGAGATCACTCGGATTTGACCTTCCATTACCCCATTGAAGCACTATATAAGGCACCCTTTCGATACATTGAAGAGGTAGGAATTCAAGAGCAAGAAAACTATAGTCCATTGTTTCTAGAGATTATACTTGAGTCTGCATCCCTTTGTCCCTTGGAGAACTTTGTGTTCTTACCAAGCTTGCCTTTTCTTGTGAGCTTGCTATCGAGAGATGGAGGATTGAAGTGATGGAGGCCCAGGTGGAGGACTCAGTTTCTCCAATTCGCAGACATGCCGACAGAGATTGTCACTATTGTAATCTCTGATTTATATTAACAGAAATATCTTTTCCTATCCAATAATGTGTATTTAAATGAGTATTTAATCCATGGATGCTTTTAAATTCTTATATGTTATTGATTATATATGCTAGATTAGGTCTAACACAACTTAATATAGCATGCTTGTCTTTTTTGTTGAATGTTGAGAGAGCAAATTATCAATACAAGCGAGAGTGGAAAAGATCAACGGGGATCTACATCAACCGTCCGGAATAAGGTATGTTTCGAGATCCTTTAGTGTTAGATGTTTGGTTTCTCGTGCATATAGGAAAGGATTGATTTATGTGCTTACTCTATATGTTGTGGTACCCCAAGCCATAGGAAATTTTCTCCATAAAAGAATTGGCGACCATACTTGGGAGTTCCTAGTCATTTCCTTTGGGGGTTTTGTATTAACATTCAATGTTCTTGAATTGCTCTGATTTCTCTGTTTTTGAGTCGGGTCTGGGGGCATGTTTTCCTAGTAGTGTTTTATAGGAGTAAATTTTGTCTTAGCTTGTCTGTTTACCTTCTTTTTATCTCTTTTTCTTTTTGTACGTGATTTTTTGCTTCACAGTCACGTGTACACGCGGTTTTTACTGGGATTTTCACGTATATACGTGGGTTCTCTGCACACACTTGCGTATGCCCTGAGTTTTTCCTTTTAGGGGAATATTAAGTGTTGTTGGGTGAGTTTTGATGATTGCTAAGTCTCCTTGGATGCTTCTAGAGTCTGTATACACTGTTTCTGACCAGAGACACTTTTTAGGTTGATTTTTTTAAGAATGTTCTTGTCATTGGATTTTCTATATTTTGTTTTGGGATTAGGAATTTAGGTCTCTTTTGCCTTAGTGCTTTGCATGGGTGCTGTTTGATAGTGCTTGCAAAGTCTGGGGATGGTAGAGTCATTCTTTTGCTTTATTATCTCATTTTAATTCAAAAAATTACAAAAATATTTGCTTCTTTGCATCATTGCATTTTGCATTTTGCATGGTACTTGCACTAGGTTTGCTTGGAAAAGTATTAGTCATATTTTCATATAGGAATGATTGCATTTTTCATTTGAAGGAGAATTTTGCATTTCACGTAGTAGCATACCCCATTTTTCATTTGACATAGTGCATTTGCATTGATTGTTAGGTGTGCATTTTACTTCTTGTTGTGTCATAACACCATTAGCTACACGATCATTTACCCTTTTGAGTAATAAGCCAATTAAAATAAACACATAATAAAATGAATTACACTCTTTTATTTTATAGGGTGCATCAACAAGATTAGGTTTTAGGGTCTTGGACTAGTTCATTGTGAGTAAATTCTCCAAGACCACCAAACAAAAACATGTATGTGTTTGTCCACGTGAGAGTGTGAAATTCCTTGGTATAATTAGTGTTTCTCAGGATCCTCCTCTTACAAGGGATTTAAGCACGAGGCAATGTGAGCGGTTATTGATTGGGATGACCCCTAGTCATAACTGAGTAGCACCGGATATATTTCCAAGATTGTATTCATATCTGGGGGCTCTTTCGAGAGTTTTGGGCTTTGCTACCCTGCCCATACAGTCAATATCACCTGCGACTGTCCGCCTGAGCATTGATTATATTGAGGTGCCCTTAGTTTCCTTACCTAGGTTATCGAGGCGATACTTCGCAGAGGTTATTCTGCAGGTGTCCCGACCAGGTTTGGGTCAGACAGCACAGTCGCTATATGTGATGAAGCTGAGGGCCACAATAATTGGTTACAAACCTCCGCTTGTTGTGTATGGGAGTTTGAGGCCTCTCGTAGGCGAGACATACCTACTTCATTCGGGAGCTCACATATCCTACCCTTGCTTACTTGTGATTTGGCTTTACATTATATAGGTGTATGCTCTGTGCACTCTAGTTTTCCTAAGGTTTGCGTAATTAGATAGAGTCTTTTTAATTTTTTGAGTCATTGTGGATTCGGGTGCGGCACTTTGCCGTTCTCGTCGTTTAGTAGGACTTCCTCCTTCCACATATCATCTTCCTTTGGGAGAGAGAAGTAGACAGTCCGGGCGGACTACTTCTCACATTGATTCACACATGATGGGAGATCACGAGGATGAGATTCCTGAGATGTCTTCTCCACCTCAAGAGGTTGGGGAGGAAGATCCTACTCTTGTATATGATCCTTCACTAGATATACCTTCACATTTGGGTTATGATCCCTTATTCACAGGTTGCCGGTATTGGTTTCCGGGCGATGAGACTCACCATGAATGTGCAAGCACTAGTCATGTTAGTTATGGCATGCCTGATATCCCTGTACATGATCCGACACAGCATGGTGAGTCAGAAATTGAACCTAGCACTATGCCTGGGGTCACTCCTATTCCTTTCCATGCAAAGAGATTCGGGAGCACTAGTCACATTGCACCTTCCATCCCCACGGTGGAAGCTACCTCACGTGCCCGTCCTAGACCTAATGTTAGTAGTCATATGTAGATATCAGAACCAAGATGAGTGACCATAGGGAATACCACTTACATCCCTTCACATGTCCCTTTGTCCTTGATTCCTACTCCTTCGAATGCATTTTTGACAACCCTTCCTCCCTCGTATTATCATGGTCCTTTAGGTCAGAATGTTGCTACTAGTCAGGTTCATACTGTGACTGCCCGCATAGTAGTATCTTAGAGTCAAGTATCTCCTATTGTCTCAGGAGGTCATATTCCTGTTTCTGGATCGTCTTATGGTCCATTGCAAGGAGTTCCACATATCCCTACTTATGGAGCTTCTCATGGGATATCCCATGGGACATCTTATGGAGCTTCTCATGGACAATCTTATGGCCCACAGTATGGACCGAGCTATCAACCTTATGGGTATGGGTATCAACAACCTGCTTACTCCTCTAATTATGGCTTCATAGCACCGCATAGTCAAGGTACACCACATCATAATACTTGCATGCCACCCTACATGGGTCAAATGGGAGGAGGATATTATGGCCAAGGCCATGGTATTTACAGTAGTCAGCCTTATATGAACCAAAAATATCAGGGAGCGTGGCATAGACCCGCTCAACCTAGGCTCCCTTTCCTTTCAACATTAAATTTACCTTACTTATCAAGACTAATGAACGATCCTGTATCTCATGACCTGGCTTAGCCGGCTGTCCCTACTAAGCTTCCCTTAGACATTCCCAAATTTGAGGGGAAACCAGGAGAAGATCCTAGTGAACATGTCACTACCTTTGACCTTTGGTGCTCTTCCAACTCCTTAACCGATGATTCGATCCGTTTAAGGCTATTTCAACGTACCCTTACTGGGCCTACAACAAAATGGCACATAGAGTTACCGAGGGGGGCATTCATTTTGTTCGATGATCTTGCTCTGACTTTACTCAATCACTTCCAGCTAACAGTACGTTATGACGTTGGTACAGAACTCTTTTTGACATTTCAGCAGGACAAAGCCACACATATCTTGAACCATATCCAAGAGTGGCATAGACTGAAGAGGTTGATTGAATATTTCATACTGATGGAGTTTCTCCTTGAGTGGTTCCTTAAATCATTGCTACCTTACATCACGAAGGATGTTTCTGCATCCGGAGTTCAGAACGAGGAACAAGCAATTTTTAGGGCACAGGAATTGGATTTGATTTATGCTTAATCTGGACTATTATATGAGATCATACCTAATGCTCCACGTTCTAGTTTCAATCCCAATATCAAGCCTGGACCACATGCCGATGGAATTGTGGGTTGTACCAGTGCCAAACCTATGGATTCGGTTGCGAAACAAGTGAGTCAATTATCTATCAATCAATCCACTCTAGGACGAGCCACGGCTTCGTCTCAACCCACCCAAAAGACGAGTGTACTTTTCATGTAATTGTTGGACCATAAAGGCAACCAGCATCCTAGAAGGAATAAGAAAAATGGTAAGAACAATCATAAGGGTGGGAACAAGAACGAAAATGCCAATTTTAATGACAAGAATGACCGTAATGTTGGGGGGGACAAGTAGTCTAAACATAAGGTTAATTTTCCTTACATATTGTGTAAGGATGACCACCTCACTCACTTGTGCCCTTGTATGGAAGACGCCTAGAGGTTCATAGCACAGGGCCCAGCTGTGCTGACCAATCCTTTACCCCATAATCAAAATATGAACTCGAGGACCCATGATCCTCATTCTATGTCAGGTGGAGATCAAAATCCACCGAAAACCAGTACTGGTCATGGATGCATCAATATGGTGCGTGCTACTAAGGTTGTGACTCGTGCAAAAGATTATGGTTCGTCACAACCAGACCTTGGAAAGGAACCCCCTCCTACCGAGAGCCCTTTGCGTATTGAAAACCCTATGGATAAACCTGAGATTGCACCTCACATTCCTAAGGGAGTCCTAAATCATTCGAGGCACAATCCTAATGCCTGAGCCACCCATAACTATTCTGTTGTCGAGAATTTGGGCCAAACTCCTTGTGCGTTGTCTGCACTTGAAGTTCTTAAGAGTTGTCCTTCGCAATGGAAAGCTTTGCTTTCTGCTCTTGGGGTGAATGATGATAAATCTTCTTCCGTCATCAAATTTGAAACCATGGGACTACAACCTCACTTACCTTACTATGTGTCTCTCTTGATTCATATAGAATGTCTTAACATGACCATCAAACGCACTGTGATTGACAAAGGCACTGCTTCTTCCATGATGTCTTTATCGTGTTGGAAGGGTTTGGGTTCTCCTGAGTTGTCTAAATCCGCTACCATGTTGAATGCCTTTGATGGTAGATCATTTCAACCACATAGAATTCTTCCTTCTCTTAAGGTCCATTTAGGAGGGAAGACCATCGCAGTCGAGGTAGAGGTGGTTGATGTTCCCCTTGATTACAATTTGTTACTGGGTCGGAATTGGATGTATAGTATGCAAGCCGTAGCCTCTTCTCTATTTTGATTTGTATGCTTTCCATTTAACAGGAAGATTGTTACAATTGATCAGACATCATTAAAAAATCTGAGTGTTAGTGCATCGTCGGGAGCTTCTATCCTGATTATCGATCATTCTCAGCCGACAACTAGGAGTGTGGGTGTAGGCATGTATCCATCCCTTACGGGGACATTTAGTTGTCCTGCACCCGTCCTTATGATCAGATATAGTTCTGATGGGGATTCATCTTCATTGAATTTGGTGTCTTTTCACACTACCCATATGGAAGATCCTTGGATTCTTCCTACATCGAGTCCTTCAAATGGACCTATCGAAACGAACATGCTGTTACCTACAGCAATGATTGCATATCAAGCGAATCTTGATGGTGTTGTAGAGCATGGTCCTTCCTCTTCGCGGATGGAGGAGGAGGACCCTTATGTGCTGTTTACATGGGCAGTTGATTCCTCTCATGCACATGATTTCCTTGATAGTGTTTTTTCGTCAGATGAAGCTATTATTGAGGCCATGTCTGGGGTTGAGCCACCTTGGGAAGAGTTACATCATAGATCTTATTTTCTTCCTAAGCTTGAATGTTTGGAGCATGAGGACTTTAGGGAGATTCTTAGCAAGAATATTGGTATCCCCGTGGTTCCATTATGTTCTCCTGGTCAAATGGATGATGGGAACATGGCGAATATGTCACCTACTATTCCTATCAATATCTCTCGTGATCCTGGCAAGATTGAGAATGTCTATATTGGGGAAGAATGCTCCCATGCTGAGATTCAGGAGTATACCGAGCTGTTCAAATAATTTCATGACGTATTTGCTTGGTCATACGAGGAAATGCCAGGTATCAACCCTCATATTGTCAAACATGAAATTAAGACCTATCCAAATGCGAATCCTATTCGACAACGTTTGCATGTGATGAATCCTAGAAAAGAACCCACGATTAAGGCTGAGATAGAAAATCTATTAAAAGTCGGTTTTATCTATCCCGTTCCCTTGATGGAGTGGGTTTCAAACCCCGTTCCAGTTGATAATAAGTAGGGAATGATCCGTATATGCACTGATTTCTGCAATTTAAACCGTGCTTATCCTAAGGATAATTTTCCCACACCATTTATTGATCAGATTTTGGATGAGTGTGTGGGAAGCAAGGTATTTTTCTTTATGGATGACTTTTTCGGATATAATCAGATTCAGATCAAACCCAGGGATCAACACAAAACTGCATTTATTTGTCCTTGGGGTACGTTTGCATATCAGAAGATGCCTTTCGGTCTTAAAAATGTCGGAGGCACATTTCAGGGGGCTATGACCTTGATTTTTCATGATCTCAAGTCGATTATTGAAGTCTTTTTGGATGACCTTGCTGCTCATTCTTAGCTGAGAGTGCGTTATTCCTACCATTTGAGATTAGTATTCAAAATATGCCACCACTACCAGGTTAGGTTAAATCCACATAAGTGCATCTTTTGCGTGAAGTCTGGTTGCTTACTAGGGTTCATTGTTTCCAAGGAGGGTATAAGAGTCGATCCCTTAAAGGTTGAGGCAATACTTTAATTGTCTCCCCCAAGAAATATTAGACATCTTCAATGTTTGCAAGGAATGGCAAACTTCTTACGGAGATTCGTGGTTAACTTTGCCAATTTGATTAAAGGCTTTATGTGTCTTTTAAAAAAGGACACTACCTTTTACTGGGATGAGCAAGCCTAGGAGTCCTTTGATGCTCTTAAGCGAGCCTTAGCATCGGCCCCCGTGCTTAGTCCACCCAACTATAGCCGTGACTTTTTTATTTATGTGGCCACATCCATGGAGATGATTGGTATGGTTTTGGTTCAAGACAATGCGGAGCTCCATGAGCATGTCATAAATTATTTGAGTCGAAACCTTATAGATGCAAAAATCTATTATTCCCATGTGGAGAAACTTTCCAAGCTACCGTTCATGCGGCTCAGAGATTGAGACACTACATTCTCCTTCGCCAGTCCTTGGTGTTAGCTCATGTCAATCCATTTCAGTTCGTCCTTGCTAGAAGGATGATCGGGGGAAAGTATAATAAATGGATTTTTATTTTGCAAGAATTCGATCTCGAGTTTGTTTCAGCGAAATCGAAGAAATCGTTAATTTTTGCGGAGCTCATTTCTGATTTCCCAAGGGAGGAGGAGGAGGAGGTTTATGAGGATACGTTTGTCGATGAGCATATTTTCCTTATCTCAACTTTGGATCCATGGTATGGGGATATTATCATATATTTGCAAACGTTGAAGGTCCCTACTCACCTTTCAAAGGACGAGTGACGGTGATTACATCACATATCTAAGAACTACCTTATAGCGGATAACACTTTGTACCGCCATGGGGTAGATTCCATTTTACATCGTTGTTTAACCCATGAAGAGGCTGAGGTTGCGCTGAATGATTTCCATAGAGGGGCGTGCGGTGGTCATTTATCTGAGCTTTCTATAGCCCCAAAAATATTGAGAGCGGGATATTTTTGGCCGTTGATCTTTAAAGATTGTGTCAATGCGGTCAAGAAGTGTCACGCTTGCCATGTTTTTGCATGAAATATGCACTCACATCCTTCCCCGTTACATCTGATTATCACCGTCGGTCCCTTCACCAAGTGGGGGATTGACTTCATGGATTGCAACCCAGCTTTGGCTGGGGGCATCATCATATTATAGTGGCTGTTGATTACTTCACGAAATGGGATGAGGCTATGCCCATGATTAAATTTGACGGTGAGATAGCTGCACATTTTTTATTCAACCAAATTATTACTTGGTTCGGTATTCTGAAAGAGCTTGTCACTGACCATGGTAGGTACTTTCAGAATCGAATGATGGAAGAGTTGGCCTTGAAGTTAGGGTATAAGTAGGAGCACTTCTCTTCTTATTACCCTTAGGAAAATGGACAGGTTGAAGCAGTGAACAAATCACTTAAATCCATTCTCCAACGAACCATCGAACAAAGCAAAACGAATTGGCATATCATGTTATATCTTGCTTTGTGGGCCTATAGGACCGTAGTTAAGACTTCCACTGGTTTTTCTCCATATCAGCTCATACATGGAGTGGAGTTTGTATTGCTGGTTGAATGTGAAATCCCTTCATTGAAGCTAGCCATAGATATTTTACCAGACACTTCCACATTGGAGGAATGTTTGGTCCACTTAGAGCAGCTTGATGAGCAACGCTGAGATGCTTTAGTGGCTCTAGAAGTAAATAAGTGTCGCGTTAAGATCCAATATGATAAGTCTGTTCATCTGAGGAGGTTTAGTGAAGGATATTTGGTCCTTTGTGGGACCAAGCTAAAGAACCCTTGGGGGCAGGGAACTTTAATCCCATGTGGCATGGTCCTTACGTGTCCAAACGTGTGTTAGAGAAGGGCGCCTATGAGCTGGTGGATTATGAAGGGACAACCTTGGAGGAGCCTAGAAATGGGCTCTATCTTAAAAAGTACTATGAAAAATCTTTAGCCAAGGCTAATTATTATATATTATTGCACAATTTTTTGCATAGTTAGGTTTTCTTATGGTAATCGGGTTTGTTGATTAGCTTTCGTTTCTTATGGTAGATGTCAATGGAGTCTTCCGCTTACATAGGACTTGCGGATGGTTCTAGCTGCCACACTCAACACTCAGCCTTTGTTGCTTGGGTAATTTATACTCCTACAGGTCAGGTATTGTCTTCAGGAGGTGTATGTTTACGGACTTCTTTGAACAATGTTGCTGAGTATAGTGTTGTTATCGAGTTGTTACAGGATGCCATTTCACATCGTGTTCTCTCTCTTGAGGTACGTCTTGTTTCGCAGTTAGTAGTGTCACAACTTAATGGCTTGTATCATATTAGGGATCTGACATTATTATGAATATTCTTACATGTGAGATTGTTAGAACAACAATTTGACATTATAACATACATACATGTTCAAAGAATTTTTAATCAAGTTGCTGACTCATATGCTAACTATGTGTTAGATTAGCATTTGTTTCATAGACCATAATCACATCACAAACATACATTTTTACACACATGTAAATAAATAAAATCGATCATCATAAAAAAAATTCATTAAACATCCAAAATGTGATGTCATAATACATAAGTGTCATAATACAAAAATGGGTCTTCCGAGCCATCAAAATATAAGACAACGGTAGTACAAAAATGAATCACTCTCAGGTCTCTAAGCCTGTGGTGGAGGAGGAGGGGGGTTTTGATCGTGGTAGCACACTACAGCTTTAGCTAGTCGTCGGAATAACCAAACCCATGCTTGTGGTACCCCAACCACCTGACGCTGCATGGACTTTGGCAAGTCCTCGACTTGCGCCATGGGTACCTGGTGTGTCAATCGTACAAAGTTTGTGTGGATGCTTTGGAGCGTCCGCTCTGCATCCACACCCATGATATCATCTCCTCCTCTTCCCCTCCGTCTATGATGAGGGAATTCATCAGGCCACCGTGCTCCAACATCTGCATACATATGATATATTTTCACTATGTGTCGTCACACCAAAACATGTCTTTTGAGTCTATATATCAAAAAATGAAAAAAAAATTAATAATTCAAAAAAATTTAAAAAGAGGGTTTGGGATTTGTTACCAATGTCACTGTATGCTGCTCCTAGTGGTAGGGGCATGTCAGGATCTCCCCGAAAATTTATTCCCACATAGGGATAATCATCGATGGAAATAATCTGTTGCCGCCACCATGGAAAGAAATAAGCTGGGTAGGGGTTAGACACCCTACCTCCGCCCAGTCTATGCATAGCATCTGCCTAACGTCATTGGGTCAGATCTCAAACCCCGTGAGAAGGAACGTCAGCTCTAAATATTAGCTCCAGAACACACTCAAAGAAGAACGTGCTCAGTATACTGCTGAAACCAAAGTTTCGTACCCTGCCCATCTTGTAGTCACTGAGATGCTGCTTCATGTTACTCAACAATGCAGTGCTCCAATCATAAACTATGGGTCTCATGCACTCCACTACATAGAACATCAATGGTTGTGAGGCCTGGTGGATGATTCTAGACCAGCTATCCTACCGAGTGCCAATAGTATAGCCTTCAGTCCTAGTACCTGGATGGAGTTTGTCGGGATTTGACTCCCAACCTTTTTCGTGTCCAGAAAATAGTATACTGCAATGTACTCATCAATGCTAAGGCCACCTCCGAACCCACGAGAGCGTAGGCTCACCACCTCTCCCCGTTGGGACAATCTTGTAATGAAGTATAAGTCCTCCACCTCTATAGTGAGGGACATCCCATCGATATGGAAAGACTCTGAGTCTAGATCCCAATAGTCTACTAGCATCTTCAAGAGTCTTGGTTTGGCCCTCATGCTGCTGAGACACCAAAACTTGTATAGCCCACATGCACGTAGAGCTTGTTGAGCCATCAAATAACCCCGAGCAGCCTCTTATACATATCCATGTTCCCTCTCCCTCCATTCTAGAACCATCCTGCACATTAAAAATAATTTTTGGTCATTAGATACCTTAAAAAACCATGTGCATGGCCGCATATGTGACTGTTTGCAAATAACCACGTATGTATGTGGGTTTGGGAGGTTTTTCCGCGTATAGCCAGCCCTATATGCGGAAAAAGCCCCGATTTTCGCGTGGGCCGAAAAGACCAATTTAGACTGACTTAAAAATTAAATTTGACCATGGAAATTGAAGAAATTTACATGAAAATGGAAGAGGAGGACATGAGAAGTTACCTGGAACAAACGGTGTCGAATTTCACTGGACGAAGCTCCAGAAATTCACGTTTGAAGTTCTAAGCTCAAATGGGTAAAAATTTCAAATGATATGTAATTTTTGAATCTTTTACTATTTATAGAAAAATTTTGAAATTTTTTACCCCCTTTCTGTAGTTTTGGACTGTTTCTGACCATTTTGGACTAATCTGATGATGTAGGAGTCCGTTTTGAGCGCTGTTTCGACCATTATTTTGATCCGTTCGTGCCGCTCTCAGGTATTATGTCTAAACTGGCATATAGGTTAGATTTCACATCCATGTGCATTTTTCATGACCTTATGACCATTTCATTATAACCTTAGGTATGAACCCATTCTATCTTGTCACAGAACCTTCTTGTTGTTTTAGAAGTGACATGATGTGAATGGTAGATCTTGACCATACATGGGTGCCATAGTTAGCTCCTTTGTTGCATTTGGTGCCCATGCCGACATTTTTCCCTTTAGGGTGTGTGAGTCCTTCGTATAGTATCGCCATGTCTTTGTGCAAGAGCCTCATACTCCTCTTGATCTTTTTATTGGCCTTTGTCCCCAGGACTCCCTTATGTCAAGTTGTAATTGTGTTATCATGAGTTTTTCTTGCCTCATTGATCGTTATGTCAGCTTCCCTGACTTTGATTATCATCCATATAGCCCAAGCTTGTCTCATGTCTAGCCACGCAGAGCCATTATATATATCCTTTGCAGCTTGATTCCCTATTTTTACCGGAGGGGACTTTCCCCCGAGTGTCATTATCCTACACATCTGTCCTTGCATTAAGCATAGGTATGTTCTGCTGCTTGGAACTAGTTTGTTTGTCCATTGACACTCATCTCTTCCTAGTCTGTAACTATAAGTCACTTTTATTCTTTTTCAATCTTTTCAAAATATTTGAAAAATTCCAAAAAAATCAAAAAACAAAAAAGCCAGACAAGAAAAGATGTTATCTTTGGCAGTAGTCGAGTTGTGTCACCTTTGAACAAGCACTGTATATCACATCCGTTGGTTGGGTTATTAGTTTGACTTTAGGAGCTGTACTCATTTCTCTGAGTTTATCTCCACCGACTGGTTAAGCTTCCAATCCCTATGGAGCCTCTGTCGATGCCTTTTGTGTTGCAGAGATGTCCCAGTTTTTTATATCGAGTCTATGCTGCCTACATTCAGTCACCATTCACCTTTATGCTCTTGTTCGAAGGAAGTTGAAACCTTAGTCAACCATTCCTTAGTTCTCTTGACTTTGCATGTTGGCCATTCGTAGTACTGATACTGGTTCGTGCACTTTATGATAAAGTCCTTCCACATTATATAGCCTTGCTGAGTACCTCATGTTGGATGATGAGGGATGCATTAATGCCCTCCTTCCAGCAGATTTCATCCCATTGACTTCAGATCATTTATTTTGGGATAGGAATCTAGAGTCATTTTTGAGTGCCTTGAGACTTGCAGTCATCAGTGACAGGTTCTCTCACCATCGACAATTTTTGGAATACATCAATGTCCCTTGATCGATGGATCTGTTCAAGTGTCCAACTTCAACACATTTATTCACACTTGTTATTTTGCACTCTATTACCTTGATTCCCATTTTCATTATCGGTGGGTGATCTCGCATCTGTTAACTGTATACATCAATGACCGGTAATCAGATGATGGACTACTATGTTCGACCTCGACACCTCTATTCACATAGTAGGACATGTAATCATAGCGGATTGTGTAGAAGATCTTCCAGATTGGTGGCATTTCATATATGCTACCTTCTTGATCATGCCAGTGTTCATGAGATTTCATCTCTCATGACTTTATTCCAGTATATGTCAGATGTTTCCAGCCATTATGGAGATCTTGATCTATTGTATATCTTCAACTTTCATGGAGATCTTAATCATTTGTATATCTTCATCATGGAGATTCTGATCTATCTATATTATACGTGGAGATGACCACACATGTCATATTTTGTATCATGCCTATTCATGGCCATTGTACTCTTATGTATCCGGGACTGCTATATCTACTTGTAGTTATGTACACAGTTTGATTATTGTATTGTACTATTGGATGGCTGGTTCTTCCACCTGGTTCTTCATCACTCCACTTCTGGGATGGACTTATAATGTATTTCGGCCATCGTATGACCCCTCTAACCTCACACATTAGGGGGCATTTGTTACAGCTGGATCTTACTACACATGGTGGATCACACCTTTATGGCCTTTCCTATCCCTCTGCAGACTCTTTAGACCCCATGGACCATTTTTGTACCTTTGATGTTTCCAAGATCATCCCTAAAAACATGCATTATTTTCTATACGCAACTTTTAAACCTATTCTCGTGTATATACGTGGATTTGACCCTTAAACCCGCGTACATCGGGATGTGTGCAAAAGGACAAATAGTTTTGGAGTTTTCCTTGATGTGGATCCGAGTCACTTGTCTCTTGTCCTTCCATATGCCTTGATATCTCTCGGATTTGACCTTCCATTACCCCATTGAAGCACTATATAAGGAACCCTTTGGATACATTGAAGAGGGAGGAATTGAAGAACAAGAAAACTATAGTCCATTGTTGCCGGAGCTTATACTTGAGTCTGCATCCCTTTGTCTCTTGGAGAACTATGTGTTCTTCCCAAGTTTGCCTTTACTTGTGAGCTTGCTATCGAGAGATGGAGGATTAAAGTGGCGGAGGCCCAGGTGGAGGACTCAGTTTCTCTGATTCACAAGTGTGCCGACAGAGGTTGTCACTATTGTAATCTCTTATTTATATTAATAGAAATATCTTTTCCTATCCAATAATGTGTATTTGAATGAGTATTGAATCTATCGATGCTTCTAAAGGCTTATATGTTATTGATTATATATGCTAGAGTAGGTCTAACACAACTATATATAGCATGCTTGTCTTGTTTGTTGAATGTTGAGAGAGCAAATTATCAATACAAGCGAGAGTGGAAAAGCTCAATGGGGATCTACATCAACCATTCAAAATAAGGTATGTTTCGATATCCTTTAGTGTTAGATGTTTGATTTCTCATGCATATAGGAAATGATTGATTTCTACGGTTACTTTGTTTGTTGTGGTACCCCAAGCCATAGGAATTTTTCTCCGTAACATATTATATCTTGACTCATCAAGTACTTGGAGGGAAATACTCACATTGGATTTTCATTCTCCGGGAGTTTTAGTTGGAATTTGCCAAAACTAGTTCTTAGAAGTTTCTCATATTCGTTGAGCTTATGTGTGACCTTCCCCATAATACTGAGGGAACTGAGCCTATTGATTCATTACTCGATGAATCTTTGTTCCTCATCAGTACATCTAACACCTGGTATGGAGATATCATTCTCTATCTCCAGAAACAATGATATCATCCTGATGCAATTCACAATGAGCGTCGTCGCATCCTCCACCAAGCCAAATATTATCTCATTATCGATGATACTTTATACTACCATGGAGTTGACACAATATTACGATGATTTCTCACTCATGATGAAGATGAGATTGTTTTAAATGATTTCCACTCTGGAGCCTGTGGTGGCCATCTCTCTGGGTTGGCTATTTCCCAAAAGATCTTGTGTGATAGGTATTTCTAGTTGTTAATAATCAAGGATTGCATGGAAACTGTCAAGAAATGCCCACCTTGTCAATTATTCACATAAAAAAGTGCACCCATCTTGCTCCCTTACATCTTGTCATAGTAGTTGCTCCTTTTGCAAAATGGTGCATAGACTTCATCCATTGTAGTCCTACCTCAGCCAAGGGACATGGATACATCGTCGTGGCTGTTGATTACTTCACTAAATGGGTTGAGGGTATTCCCACATACGTTGAAGATGGAAAGACAAGTGTTATTTTTATTTTTAACCATATTATTGCCAGATTCGAGATTCCTTGGGGCCATTGTGACTGATCATGGGTCACATTTCCAGAACAAGATGATGGTATAATTAAGTGCAAAATTATGGTTCCTTCATAATAACTCAACACCTTACTATCCAGAGCCCATGTCAAGGTTGAAGAAATGAATAAAGTCTTAAAGACTATGCTTCAACGGATGGTAGGATAGGCCAAGTCTAATTGGAATTTGCAAATTTTTTCTGCACTATGTGCATACAGGACTACCATAAAAACATCCACTGGTTTTAGACCATTCCAATTGGTATATGGACTAGAGGCCACTCTTCCAATAGAGTGTGAAATTCCTTTTATGAAAATCGTTGTAGAACTATTACCCAATACCACTAGAGAGGAAGAACGTTTCCTGTACTTAAACAAGCTGGATGAAACTCGTCATGATGCGGCCTTGGAAAATGAGGCACACAAACAATGAATGAAATCCCAATACGGTAGATCTGTTCAAACCTGCTCTTTCAATGAAGGAGACCTGGTCTTGACCTATGACCAAAAACATGATAAGTTAGGAGTTGGGAAATTATAATCTATGTAGCATGGGCCTTATATTATCATTCGTGTTTTAAATAAAGGTGCATATGAGTTAATATATTATATTGACGGGATACCCTTGGGATATTCCTGCAATGGGATCTACCTAAAATGATACTATGCCTAGGTCATCTAACATAGGTTCATTGTAAATATTGTTTATAGTTGAGTGATGTGTGTTTTTGAAAAACTGTGGCTTTACTGTGAATACAAGATGTGATTTTCACAACCATACTTACGTATTACTATGTTTAAATGGATAGATGACCACTTATATCATTTTTGCAGATGGTGCTAATCGTTACACCTTGAATCTTATGTCAGCAGCCTAGGTTATGTACTCTCCTATAGGTTATCTGGTGAGTTCAGGGGGAATTTGTTTTGGTCCCTCCACCAACAATATCGCAAAGTATCATGCGGTGATTGGATTTTTGACAAAATCCCTGGCTAAGGATGTAAGAGAAATTAGGGTTTACTTAGACTTGGAGGTTGTTGTACATCAGCTAAACCAATTCTACACCATCTGAAACCCCCTACTTCTTTGTGATTTCTGAAGAGTTAGGATTTTAGAAATGTCTTTTGAGAAAGTTTCTTATCAACATGTTTCGAGACA
>LPNX010749112.1:516289-538165 GCA_001517045.1 Pseudotsuga menziesii | reverse complement strand
ATGGGTCACATTTCCAGAACAAGATGATGGCAGAATTAAGTGAAAAATTATGGTTTTGTCATAATAACTCAACACCTTACTATCCATAGGCTAATGTTGATGTTGAAGAAATTAATAAAGTCTTAAAAACTATGCTTCAACGGATCGTAGGATAGGCCAAGTCTAATTGGAATTTGCAAATTTTTTCTGCACTATGTGCATACAGGACTACCATAAAAACATCCATTGGTTTTACACCATTCCAATTGGTATATGGACTAGAGGCCACTCTTCCAATAGAGTGTTAAATTCCTTCTATGAAAATCATTGTAGAACTATTACCCAATACCACTAGAGAGGAAGAACAATTCCTGTACTTAAACAAGTTGGATGAAACTCATCATGATGCGGCCTTGGAAAATGAGGCACACAAACAATGAATGAAATCCCACTACGATAGATCTGTTCAAACCCGCTCTTTCAACGAAGGAGACTTGGTATTGACCTATGACCAAAAACATGATAAGTTAGGGGTTGGGAAATTATAATCTATGTGGCACGGGCCTTATATTATCATTCATGTCTTAAATAAAGGTGCATGTGAGTTAATATATTATATTGATGGGATACCCTTGGGATATCCCTCCAACGGGATCTACCTAAAATGATACTATGCCTAGGTCATCTAGCATAGGTTCATTGTAAATATTGTTTATAGTTGAGTGATGTGTGTTTTCAAAAAAGTGTGGCTTTAGTGTGAATACAATATGTGTTTTTCACAACCATACTTACGTATTCCTATGTTTAAATGGACAGATGACCACTTATATCATTTTTGCAGATGGTGCTAATCGTTACACCTTGAATCTTATGTCAGCAGCCTGGGTTATGTACTCTCCTACAAGTTATCTGGTGAGTTCAGGGGGAATTTGTTTTGGTCCCTCCACCAACAATATCGCAAAGTATCATGTAGTGATTGGATTGTTGATAGAAGCCCTGGCTAAGTATGTAAGAGAAATTAGGGTTTACTTAGACTTGGAGTTGGTTGTACATCAGCTAAACCGAATCTACACCATTTTAAACCCCCTACTTCTTCGTGATTTCTAAAGAGTTAGGATTTTAGAAATGTCTTTTGAGAAAGTTTCTTATCAACATGTTCCGAGACATTTAAATGTTGTGGCAGATTCCTTCGCAAACTTTGTCTTAGATTGGTATATTTATCATAGTTAAGTTCATTTTAACATAAAAATCATACATTGGATTCATAGTAGGCATTTATTCACACATCACATTTGCACACACATCTGTAAATAAAAGTTATATATATATAAGGTAAAGTTGATATACAAAAAGGACTGAAGCATCAATATTTCAGATCACCCAAAGTTTGAGACTACCATAGTTTCAAAATACATATATATGGGGAAAAACATGAAGCTTCGAAGCTTTCACTGTAAATACAGTACAAAAATTAGGGATCCACTATGGGCTAATCCTCATGATTGTGCTCATGGTAGCAACTCACAACCCAAGCCACTCTATGAAGTATCCTCCTAAAGCATCCCAAAACCCCTACAATATGGCACTTGTACCGCTTAGGTAAATCATCAATGGAAAGATCTAGAGTCCCCACAGTCAAACGATGTAGGTTCTCCTCAATCTCCTCCAGCTCCTTGTCCGCCTCTATGCATTGGATCACCATCTCTTGGACTAGTCCTCACCTCTTGATAAGTGAGGATCCAGCTGGATGGGAAGGCCCAATATTTGCAAAAGACATTTTTTGCACATCTCAGCATTATATCATAAAAATCAAATATAAAATTAAAAATACAAAATAACATGGATAATGGTTTCTTTCTTACCTCGTTCATCCCACTCCTCCCCATTTGGAAGTGGAAAGTCAGGATTCTCTCAAAAGTCAGTCCCCACATAGGCGTAGTCTTATACCATCAAAAGTTGGCTTCTTAGCCAACAAAAAAAGGTTTGCCCATAGGTAACTCTGGGGCCTCCTCCACCACCGTGGCAGGACATGGAATCCACCCACCTACTCATCCAAGGATCCTTTGGATCTAGTCTGCTCAGTGGAACCTGAGGTCTCATTAATGGGACCCTCTCTAGAAAGAAGGACACCACTATCACCCATAGCCAAATTTATGTAGTTCTTCAACCTCCTGCATTTGGTTAACTAATATTTCAAGCTAACCAATAGACCCTTTTTCCAGTTGAATATAGTACGATCCATGCACTCTATGGAATACAGCATGTGCACCCATGTGGTCAGGTGAGTCGACCTAGTTCCTACAACCTTCTCAATGGTGAAGGCCACAGTCCTCAATAGTATATCTATGATGTGCTTGGTAGGAATTTTGCCACCAACTGAATGAGTCCCTATCAAGCAATGGTCATTGATCAGGTCATCTACAAATCCCTTGCCACCTTGTGGTCCTATCAATGTCACTGGTATTCCCCTATGGGATAGACCAATCAAGAAATAGATGTCCTCTACATATATTGTCAGAGTGTGAGTACCCACCACAAAGTGCTACTGGTCAGGATCCCACATATGTATCATGTTCTATAGAAAACACACATACGCTCTCATCCTTGGTATCTAGAATAATTTGAGAATCCTGCACTCATGGAGGGCCCTCAAAGTAACTAGATCATTGCTTTCTTGGAGGTCATCTAATTCATGTTTCCTCTCTTTCTATATAACCATTTTGCCTCTATTTTTTCCCTACAATAACATTTAAACATCAATTAGAAGTAATTTGGAATCATTTGAAAGAAGAAAAAAAACTTGAAATTGGGCGTTGATGAATTTTTTGGACTCCACGGCCGTTGGTGCACTGTCTGTAGAACATAATGACAACTTCTTTACCAACTAGTTGATAGAGCGCCTTCAGCGCCCTTTCCTCTTTCGAGGGATACGTCATCACATCTCCCAAAAGGGAAAAAGGTGCCAGCCTGTATATTCCTTGTCTCTTTGGGTATTTTCCCCAAAAAACCCTAAAATGACCATACAAACAAAAAATGTACCAATAAAGATGAAGGGATAAGAGTTAGCTATTACTTGGTCTGAGCATTTTGAGCATAGATGGTCCACATCTCCCAAAATATGCTGTTGAAAATTAGCTCATTTTCACTAATTTCACTCTTACTATGGTTAAAAAGTCACAATGGTAAAAATTTTACCATTTACCCATTTTTATAGTAATTTTGATTTTGATTTTTAATATTAAATCAAAATATTTTGATTTTTAATATTAAATCAAAATATTTTGATTTTTAATATTAAATCAAAATATTTTAATTTTTAGGTTTTTTACCATTTTCTTTCTATAGTTTCATAATGAAATTGATCCTAACTTGATTTTTGAATATTCTAGGACACTTTTATGACGCATCATGGCTATGTTGTAAAGTTTCTTTTGTCTTTTTCATGCTTTGGGCTAACACAAAAAAGTATCAAGCGCCGTTCATACCTTTGACATGCTCGTTAAAAAACTATTATAAGGGTATTGAGTATACTTTTTCTTCTTTTTTAGACTTGTTAAAAATGGTTTATGAAAAAGAGAAACCCCTACGGAATCACCTTTAAGCTCTTTTCAGGCTCCTTAAAAATCGAAAAGATCGCCAAGCGAATTTGATATGTTCACGCTTGTAAAAGTATTTGAATGATCGCCTAATCAATGGTCGATTATCTCTTTCTTAGATTGGAGCTATTTACAAAAAATGAATGCTCTAGTTATTCTCAATTAGAAGATTTCTCTCGGGCATTATTTAATACTTTTTTCGGGCCCTAGGAACTAAATCATACGAAAAAAACCTTTCAGAGTCTTCTTTTGTCTTCGTTTAGAATCTCTAAACATGAACGATACAGAGTTATATTTCAATGGACTCATTAAATTAAACATTGAGAGGCCCTATTTTGGGAATGAACCTCTCCTATCTCAGGTTCATAAAATGTATGAGAATGGACTCATTACTTGATGAGCTACAATGAGTGTTTGTTACCCTCTTTGAACTTGTAAAAATGAAAATAAGAACTCATCCTTCGTCATGGGGAAATTAAGGGAATGGGGAATATATTTTCATTTGTATCAATGGAAGCTCATAGTCCACCTTTGAACATGGCACTTTTCTGCATTTTCATTTTCAAACAGTTGGGTATTCAGCTTGTCTCTGAGTCGATCCACTTTCATGAGTCACATGACTCCTTTGAGTCAATTCAAAGAATGCATCGCCATATCCTTTCATTACGAATGGTTTCCATATCGTCAAGTCAATGTTTCCAAGTCATGTGTGATGCCACAGTTTGTTCAAAGGATGTGTCTTCTGCAATTCACCTCATCAGTAAATTTACCTTCCTATAAAGTCAATAATGTTTGAGTCAGTTTCATGGTTGTTTCATCACTTCAAAATAACTTTTGTTCCATGGGGATACATCATGGACCTCCCTCGATGAGTATGTTCATGTCGACTCCAGCACATCATCCAGTAATTAGGCCTAGAAACCAAGTCAAGTACCTTGAAGCTTGCATACCTCAATGGCATGTTTTCTCACTTTCGATAGTAGGTTTTCATCAATGACCTCTGATCAAAATATTCTATCAAGTGTTCTACTTCAAGACCTTTATTCAAACTTGGTAGAATGTACCGAGACACCTTGGGGATCATTTACATCAATGGTGATTTCCCTTACACTAGTTAACAGTATACATCAATGACTAGTAATCAAGTGGTTTCTACCATGTTCGACATCAAGACATTTATTCACATGGCTAGACTGTATCATTTGGGGATTGCAATGAAGAACCTGAGTGGTTAGGCATTCGACTTGATAACTAATTATCCTTAGGTTGTGATGGAATATCATTTGAAGTCGTGACATGGATCCACATTGTATGTTTGGTGGCTATGTCCAGTATTGAGTTCGAGTAACATGGATCTACTTTGTATGTTCCGTAGTTATGTTCCATTTTCAGCACTATTGGTCATGGATCTACAGTGTGTTCTTGGTAGCCATGATATAGTCATTCTCATGGATCTGCAATGTATTGGTCCATAGCCATGATTCAGTCAGATAAGTTAGTTACTCGTCTCATGTTAGTTGTGAGCTCATCTCTCTTTGTCTCTGATACCAGATCGATATCTAAAAAAGTATTTTACCTATCACATCCTTCTAGCTTCATACTTTGGGGGGGATTCTGTTGCACCTGAAATATCCATTGATTCTTGAGAACCCTTCAAAGCAATTGGTCAGGGATTATCTTGGATGTTTTTTACCACTCTTGAGTAAGCTGGTGCACTTTCTCCCTTATGACAGAGTGTTAGTGCCTATTTTTCATTGACATCAGGTGCCACCAACACCTTTCCCCTATTCACAGAAAGAATAGATGCCTTTACCCTCTCTGCAAGAAGCGTCGACAGACTTAAAAAGGGAAAAAAGGAAGTTTCGAGAAGCTTCCATACAAAATCTCTCGTGGGGGAAGTTCCTATTAGTTAGAGAGAGATGGAATTCGACCTCCTCACCCATAAGGATCATCCCCTATCCTCTTCTCAAAATATCTCATCCCATATGACCTCCCTTGGCCTATAAAAGAATCCTTCATGAACCATGTGAGGGGGGACCAAGAAGAACATCTGATTGTTGTTGGATTATAGTATGGTATTGACGCAAAGTTGAGTGAGTTTGTATGCAAAGATATTTCTTCGAGTAAGGAGTGTTGTGAGTGTGTCAACGACCATTGTGGAAGACAAAGATACTGACATCAAGGCTTTGGTTGCAGCTTTACTTTCTTATTTGATTAATACAAAAGTGTTCCGCTTTCCCATATTTAAGTTGTGTTAATATCAGTAAATTATTATTAGATTCTTTGATCACTAATATGGATTGTGAATTTATCTATTTACTCTTATCTCGTTTTCTTGTTTTCTGATGCTTCTTTGCAGGTACTATAGATCGCATGAAGAGCAATGGAACGAAGACTAGAGCATTCAGATATGAGGTAAAATAGTTATTTTATTCAAATATATTAACCATCCAGGGAAAGGATATACTGATATAGTGTTTTTTTCTAGACTTGTAGCATACAGGATAGAGTAACAAGCGGTGTTCGCATTTATCCTCAATCTTTGTTCTATTTGCTTTATCAATATGGACAAATGATTCACAACCAAAAGTTCTAAGAAATGAGTAGTTTACCTTTTTACTTGTCCATGCATCCTCTAGAATCCCACCATCCAAATTTCTTGAATGCGCTCTATTTATTAAATAAACAACATTATCTACAACATCATCCCAAAATTGTAAGAGAAACCTTGCATGAAATCTCATACACTTTGCATGCTCCATGATCGTTCTATTCATCCTTTCTGACACACAATTTTCTTATGGTGTTCCTAGAACCGTATTCTTTCTATGGTTCCCATGATATGAATAATAACTATCAAACTCCTTACCATGGTATTCACCTCCATTATCAGATCTGAGACATTTCAACCCTTTTCCCGTCTCATTCTCAACCAAATATTTCCACTTCTCAAAAGTAGAAAACACATCGGATTTTTGTCTAATGTAATAAACCCACGTTTTTCTAGTTGCATCATAAATAAAAGTAACATAATAATGAGAGCCACCAAGATATTTTACCTTCTACATTTTCATCCTGAGTAGTATCCTATTGTCTATCTCCTTTCTTCTTTGGAGCTCTACATTCTTTCTTGAGATGTCCTCTCTTACCAAAGTTCCAATGCCCTATCTTTCCAAATCTAGGCTTGGATAAGCCCTTTCTACACTTGTTGTGATTACCTGGGCTCCTTCCTCTCTCCCTTTGTCTTCCCCTTGTCTCCATGGTCAACACATTACCTAATGTTTCACCTATGCTTTTTCTTCACATTTCCTTGCTAAGAATAAAACCAACATCATCAAATTTAAGAGTGTTTGAACTAGGGACATAGTTACTTACAACCATGACCAAGCCATTCCATCTTTCTATCAATGAGCATAGGATTAGAATATCTTTAACCTCATCATCAAAGTTCACTTTTACAGAACTTAGCTAACTAGTAATCGTATTAAATTCATTTAAATGGTCAACAATATATCCACCTTCTGACATCTTCATATTAAAATAACCCTTTATTAAGAATACCTTGTTTAAGATGAGGTTTTTAGTAGAGCTTATCCAATGTTCTCATCACACCCTCTTTTGTCTTTTCTTTCAAAATATTGAAATCCACCGATGAATCCAGGAAGAATCATATTGTATGCTGTGCCTTTCTGTAAATAACCTCCCATTCTTCATCCTTCATAGTTTTTGTTTGTTTTGTTTTTTCTCCAAATGGTAGGTATAGATCCTTCTGGTATAGATAGTCCTCCATTTTCATCTTCCATAACTTGTACTTTTGGCTGTTAAATTTATTCACCCAAAACTTTCTTTCTTCTTCCATTGCTACCACTTAAACCAAAAACCCTTTTTCCGGTGAGTTTACCATCCAAATAGACCTTTTTGGATATCATACCAATTGTTAGAATAGAAAGATCGCAAAGAAATAATGATAATTGATAATAATAAAAAATATACAAATACTAAAACACATTACAAGAGAGACAGAAATATAATGTGGTTCACCCAAGATGGGTTATGTCCACAAAGAAATTTCTAGTCCTTTAGTATTATACTGTCCAACAAAATCAAGGGATACAACCTGCATCAACCCCGTTGAATTTCCTCTTTAATATCTCACAATCTATCTCACACAATCAGAAAGATTGTCGTATAATTCTATAATACAATACACAGTCGTATTACAATGCTTTTATTTTATAGGGTAATTACCATGGGAAAATACCACTGGTCACCCAATACCATGGGCCTGTAAAATGTTGGCCAACAAACATCCCAAAATTTTCTTTCAGGGGCGTTGTCCCCTAGACCCCCCAGTCGGGGAAGACTCCCCCCCCCAGAACCCCGATTGGGACGATTGTATAGTAAAATGAGATTACAAACATGGATGAACAATAACATCTGTGAATTTAGAAGATTAGGATCCACAACCAACTTCGACAATAAAAATTGTATTTTATTTTACACGAATATCAAATGCATGCATCAAGATCTATAATAAATTATGAACTGAATTTTTGCATGACACAACTTCAACTGTATAACCATTTTAATTACCTCTCTCTTTCTCTTTGACAATTTGTGTGTGTGTGTGTGTGTGTGTGTGTGTTAATGAATCTCTCCATGCATTTATTTATAGAATCCTACCCCCCTTGATCTCTATCCCTAAACCCATACCCCCTTGAGCTCTCTCTCTCTCAACCCCAAAACCCTCAATATATCTCTCTCACTCTAAGTCACTAACCCACAACCTCTCCCTCTCTCCCTAAACCATTAACCACAAGATCCTTATCTCTCTCTCAACCCCTAACCCTCTCTCTCCGTCTCTAAACCCATAACCCAGAAACTTCCCCCCTCTCTCTCTAAACATTAATTGAGTACAAATGTGTTAATTTAAAATAGTTAAAAAAGGGTTCACATGAAATGTGTTAATATAATGTACTGAGCATTCACCCACCACATTTAATACTGTTAATGTCTGTGGTGAACATTTTCTCATTAATGTGTATAGGAGTGTGCACATTAATAACATGCATGCAGTATTAGTGCTTGCACATTATTAACATGGGCCCACTCCTACATGCCTTAACAAGGAAACGTTCACCACAAATGTTGAACATTTGTGGTGAAATTTTTCTATTTTATATGTATAGGAGTGTGCACGTTAGTAATGCACACACACTAAAGTGTGTGCACGTTATTAATGCGCACATGCTTCTCTATCTCAAAAAGAAAACAAAACTTTTCATGTGCATCATCTATTTCAATTTTTTTGTGTTATGCTGTGAACTCCTTCTATATCGCGCAATTTTATTTTTAATATTCTTGCACTCACACATTCAACTTGCATTCCTTGGTAAATTGGAACCAACTCAATCATCTTGGACACAACATCTACATTTGGCAATTCTTGGATTTTAGTTTGGAACATTGGACCATTATCCTAACCGTCAGACACAATGGAGTTCATTCATTTTGCAATGGAAGCAAGGAGCTATTAAAGAAAGTTAGGGTGACAAATTTTCTACAATATGAGTTGTAAGAGTTTTCTCCCCTTGTAATATCCAATGGTTGGACATGGTGTGTTCATTCAAATTTAAAGATTGTAAATTGTAAAAGGTTTATATATTTGTTGATTTTTGTTCAAATTGGTTTATATATGAATGTTGCAATTCCAAATATCAAATTATAAGACACGTGCTATAAGATAACAAATAGAGTAGCAAGTGGGTAAAAAAAGACATGATTTTTATTATAATGAAAAAATTGCTATAGAAGTTCTTCCACAAATATGAACTAATAGGAGGAAAAAACATAAAATCTCTCATAATTTAGGAAATAAAATGGAGATGTTACATTTGTTCTCAAGATAAGGGGATATATCACGTAGTAGTACCTATTCCCCTTAAACATACCATGTGACCCAAAAGGTATCATTATATACATTTCACTTATAACAATGAATATCAAAACCAACAGGCTTGACTTCTTGGAGAAATACAACATCTAGCATAACCTTGTACAAAACTCCCCAAATACACTTCTTACATCCATGGATTTACATCTACCTCACATTCCAAGAGAGATGACAAATATTCATTTAATAAATATATGGTTTTCCATAGTACTAAATCTACTACTTAATCCCACATTGTCAAATGAAGAGACACCCTTGACTAGGGAATATGCCATAACTTCCTTTAATGATTTTTCCTGAGGAGCAAGATGCGCAACTCTAGTAGGATTGTCGAATGGACTGGGAGTTGAGGGAACCTTCCTCTATTTTCAAATAACTGTCCAAACTTTATCAACATACATACCTTGGGCCTAATCATTGATACACATAGTAGAATCCATCATAGTGATCTATCCTTGTTAGCCTTCAATAGGTACAAATTCAAAATCCATCACTATTTGTGATGCAAGAATCCATTAATTCTAAGAATCTTGTAAAGGAACCCTACTATTAGAGCCTAATACAAATATTTGTGATGGGAAAGATAAGATATCACCAAACTAGGCTTGTGTTTGAATTCTTTTTCCACTTGTCTAGGACGAAATAATCACCCACTTATGTTAGATGAGGAAATTGATGTTGAAACAAATATACCCTAAGAACTAGTAGCAATTGTACCATGAGAAGCTACAAAATTTGTACCTTGAGAATCTATGGCAGGTATTTTTTTATGTGGAAAGTCACAAATGAAGTGTTTATAAGCTTGATAAGAAAAACAAGTATTGTATAGATTTAGAAAATGCACCTTCTGCTGACAAACCCCATCCACTATAATAACTACAAGGGCTTGAAATGAATTGCAACAACCATTTTGGAACAACAAATTGCTAAAAATATTGGAGAACAAGTTTGTAAAAGGTTATTTAGATCAACCAAAAGAGAAGATAACTCCAACCAAAAAGTACATTTAACTTGTCCTCAATTTTCTAGATTAAAATATCCCTCCATGACTAAACATATGTTACGGAATTGGTGATTTTCAACATACCATACTACAACAACTACATAATCACTTTCGTATAATTGAACAAGAAGAAAACATATTTGAACCACCATTTCGAATAGGAATCCAACAAAATCCCTTTAACTTCCCACTTTGGTAAAAACCATTTATTGAATGAAGCATCATAAAGAGAGATTAAATGGGCATACTTTGTGATTCAACCACTACTACAGAGTACTTCCTTCTAACTTTGGCAGACCTGTGATAAAATCCATTGATTCTTCTTCTCAATGTTGACTTGGTATGGCTAATGGTCGTCGAAAACCTAGTGTCTTTGTTGACTCTTCTTTTTTCTGTTGGCAAACAAAACACTCTTCCACAAACTTTTGAACATCAATTCCAATAATTTCCCATCAAAAATACTTTTTAATCTTGTGTTAAGCTTTTAAGAACCATGAATTTCCTTCTATATAAGAAGTGTGCAATTACGAAAGGAATTTCTGTCTGAGCTTAGAATTCTTAGATAAATATAGGTGATCTAGGCACAATAATGAATCATTATTCCACACAAATTTATCTAGTGAACCAATTATCCTCCAATAATTTTAAGACCTTGTCAACATATTATACATTCTCTTCCCAATATTTTCTATAGATTAGTATATCATCAAAAAATCCTAACACAAATTTTACGAGGAAGGATTTAAAAATAGAATTCATCAAGCTTTGAAATGTAGAAGGTGCTTTGGTAAGGAAAAATGGTATGATCACCAAAAATTTATAATGACCTTCATGTGTTTTGAATACTATTTTTAGAGTGTCTTCTTACATTCAATGGAGAGATTACAATATCACTCCCCTAGGCATTCAATGGATTATGGAATGATACTCACATTCTTGTTGCAAACATGATTTATTTTGTAGGTGCAATAAACTTATTTTTTTAAAGCTTTTGGAGATGGGAAACAAATGGAATATATTGAAAAAATATTCTAGAAGGAAGGATCTCTCTCCTAAAAATCTCCATGGCCGAAGAGAAAAAATAAGATAGGTCATAGAAAAACATAGACATGAAACTGCCATTGACTCAAATACTAGTGCAATACATGACACACTAACCTCTAGTTTGAGACTAGATATGCATCCAATGAATCCCACTCAAATTCCAACATTTAGCCTCCAATCGTTAATCCATCAACATGTAATGATCAAGTGGTTGTTGGAGATATTCAAATCTTGGAAGATATTGACTTTGCACAGATAGATGTTTAAGGGGATACTAATTTGCAAACTCCCCAAGAATACCACACTCCCACTCCAAAACAACATGTGAATGAAGTTCCACAACAAATCAGTGGTAGGAGTCATTCTGCTCCTATACCTTCTTTACCTCAATTCTCCAATCCACAACTAATAACTTCTAAACGTATTCATGTGGATGAAAGTTCCCTAGTAGGCCTTGAAGGTGAGTTACCTAAATAATATATTGATTGGTAATGTAGTAAAATCATCAAAGAAACTTTTTAATATAAGAGTTATGCATTGAAAGGTCAATTATTCTTACCTTTTTTTAAATTGAATGGCTTACCCACTGTTAGGGAAATTTTAGGCATAAAGTTAGTTAGCATTTCATAGGCTAACAGTCATGTTGTTAGAGTTAGTATTAATTGTAATCCTCCCTTGACCACCATAGTCTAAATGTCATTTCCTACCTTAGGAGTATGTTTCCTCTTCACTAGTGACATGAGGAAATCATTTAGGGCCCACCTTCCACTTGATGCGTGAGTTTTCTGTGAGTTTAGGAGCTCCAAAGGACAATCCCTATAATTTAGGAACCCGGACTGAGTCATGGGAGTCCCATAATCATATCACCATAGTATATATTGAGTTATCCTCTGATGTACATCAGTTAGTTCATCTCCAATTATACTAGATCCACATTCACATCAATTAAGGAGGTTAGGAAGCTTTTCCTACCTACCTTGATCAATTAACTGATTGTGAGCTGATTTAGTTGTCTTTAGTTAAACTAGTGAGCCTATAGTGATGATTTTCCCAAATTTAGTGAGCTCTGGAGTTACTCCAAGTTGGCGAACTCAAATCACATCTAGTGGATTCAAATCCTCCTTACAGTATCATCATTGTATTACATAGAGATTAATGACAATGAGAGTAATGTTATGCTGTACAATTTTTGTCTCTTGACTGTTTAATTTCACCATGATTGTTTGATCATTGTACTGAATTTATTCTTCCTTCTTCAAACTTCTTTCACAGTGAGGTTCAACTAGAAGCCAACATGGTATCATATCAGGTAATCAAGCCAACTTCAATCCTCAGAAACTTCCATTAATGTTCTATAAGCAACTAGGTTCCACGTAATTCCTAGTATATGTTCCTTTCTCCCTCTAGATTTATCCAGGGAATCCTAGACAAGTGTGAAACGCACTAAAAACGTGCACATGTCAAAGTAGAGAGTGATTGAATTGGTTTGGTCTTTGAATTGAAGTGTATTTTTCATGTAAATTAAATAATTCAGAAGAATTATGCTGCTCCTGAAGCTACAAGATGGTGAATTCAACATCCTTGATACGCAGGATCCTTACACCCTTCAACTATCTTGATTAGAGGGTTGATATGCATATTTTATTGTGAAATAAAGGTCTGTACAGGGTAACCATGTGCAAGGATGTTGAACCCAATTAGCCTCTTGATAAATAGAAGTATTTGAACAAGCAAGATGAAGCATTTTGGCTTCATGTGCATTCATATATCCAGGGATTTACTCTTCCATCTTGATGGATTAAAAACTCCAAAGGAAGTATGGAAAAAGCTCAAATCTTTTTTTGGAAAGTAGGATGAGATGAGAGGCCATATTATGGAGAATGAGTTGATTTATTTTCATCCCAGCAACTTTGAAACCATCCAACACTTCTTCTCCAAATTCAAATCCTTGGTCATGCAATGAAAGCAGTGTCGAATTGACAAGAAGGATGAGAAATTGGTGCTCTCTATTTTTGAGAAAAATTGTCCTATAATTCTCAGTGTGCATATCCACCTTTCACTCAAGGAGACTGACACATGCAAATTGGAAAATGGCATCACTTGATTCCTTCACAAAATATCTTATTTAGTAAAAAGATAAGCTAATACATATGAGAGCCCTTATAGCCTCCAAAAATCAAGCTCTCTTGGCTAGGGAGACAAACTTAAATGCGCAAGTAAAGAGGAAGTAGAAAGGAAAGGATAAGAGGAATGTTGAATTCAAACCAAAGGAGGATTTTGATCCATCAGATGAAGCCCCGGGCACTAAAAAAGACAAACATAATAGGTTTGACAAGGGCAAGTGGTCCTACTATAAGAAAGGAAACCATACCGAGAAAGGTTGTATGAACAATAGCATAGATCAGATGCCAAGAATCCTTGAACAACATAATATTTCCCTCCCTGAAGGTGCAAGGAAGGTTGATTATGGAGACAAGACTAAAGATCATGAGAAATTCCATGCATTGAAGGATAGATTTTCAAAATATCCTGCCTTCCTCAATGATTTAAGATCCTCCAATGACATGGTTTCATCCAAAGAATCATTCTCTTCATTAAAAATTACTGATGTTCCAAGTATTCGCATGGAGTGTTCAAGAATTTCCTCGATGTTCCCTCCTTAGTGGAAAATTTGTTGTATGTATATTAGATGAATCATGCATGCTCACTAAAGTGAGTTGTATTTGATCCTGACTCAGTGGAGATCTCATAAATATCAACTCGGAAGATAATAGTGAAATTTGTTACAAATAATTCCTCCAAGGAATATGATTTCTCACATTTTTTTCCATGCTCGAATCCAGTGCAATCTCAGCTGCCATTTAAAAGGGAATGTAAAGTCATTCTACCTAAACCATTTACATATGATGATGTTTCCATTATTGTTCAGATTCAGAATCCAAAGAAAAGGACCAAGTTGAATCAGTTTTTAGAATTGAAGATGAATTTCAATCATATGCAAATCTAGATCCAGTCCCTATTCCCAATCCTAGGCCTAAATGGGCTCAAAAAGTCATTGAGGTTATAGGAAAATGGTTGGAGATTCATCTGAAAAGGAGAACCATGTATCAGTTTCGAGATGAGAGCCTTGTGCTATGTCAAGAAAATCCACTTCTCCCAGAGAGGTGCTATAAACTCCCATTGAGATGCTACATGATGGTGAGTTTTGATCAATAGTTCTGCAAAGTGGATGATCTCTCTTGCATGTTAAGAGAAATAATTATGCTGACCAATTTTTGTCTCTTGATTATTAAATTTCACCATGATTGTTTTATCATTGTACTAAATTTATTCATCCTTATTCAAACTTCTTTCAAAGTGAGGTTCAACTAGAAGCCTAAATATCCTAATATTTTCTAAATTAAACAGTTATAAATATTCAAGATGCATTTAATTTAATTGGAAGGACATCCCATACAAAAGATATTAATGCGTCCTATCGTGTAATATCAAAATCAATTGTAATCAAAAGAACAAGATGTATTTTCCTTCTATCACACAAATATAACCTCTTTAAAGTAGATAGAAAGACTCTTCATAAGTATTCTACTATTAGAGAAAGAATCGACACTCCAAAAAAAATAAAAAATAAAAATTGTTGGACATTCATTGGTAGAATTTCGTGTTCAAGCATGAAGCTATTTGATGTTGTTATAGACCTAGTGAATTTTTTTTGGCATAATAGCACTAGACCTTCATCCAATCAAAAATATGTATTGAAGTTCAAAAAAGGTACAAATGAGCATGAAACCCACATAAAGTATTACATTGACATGAAACAAACAGAACTTTACAAGAGATTCAAGACTGGGCACACACAATTGAACCTAGGCCAATGGTCATTTGAAAAATGAATGATTTGGTATGTTAGAATTTTTGCTAAATGGAACACATGTGTGAACCACCATCCCCATACTCATGTGTGCACCAACATCCACATACTCATTTGTGCACCACCATCCTCCTCATCCATCATTTTCCATCCAACATCATCCTCATCCTCATCCTTAGTGTCACCGTCACCATTATGGGAAATAGTTAAGCTAAGTGGGAGCTCAAAGGATGACTCATATGAGACGAATATGCATGACATCCCATGCCAATGAAATATCTTATGTGAAGTTAATTTTATATGAAAACCATTGTCTAAATTTAAATACATATTACTACAATTTTACGGGCTATGGCAAGGCCAACAACAACACATACACTTATTGTAATGTTAAATGTGCCAATGTTAGGTATTGCTAGGTGATAAAGTCAACCAATGAATATAATGGAATGCAAAAATGAACAAAAACATTCCCTACTTGTATTAAAAAAATATTATATTCAATAAAATTCCCTCGTTGTATTTTTTATTGTCTCTTAATGAGATAAACCCTAGATTGAACAATCGCCAAAAATGACGAGTTCATGGCCATGGACCCATGTGAGAGAGGAGCCCCCAACATTATTCCAATGGACCTGAGGGTTCTTCAATACAAGCCACGGTCAACATTCTATGGCCAGTTGCAACTTGCTTTTTGGAGGCTTTAAGGGACACATGGTGAATCCCTGCAAGGGAATATGATTTGATTCAGGCAATAGAGTTGAGTTCGGTGAGATCCTGTTAGTGTGTTTAGGAAGGTTTTATGTGGGAAATCTATCCACAAGTTCACAATTGATTCATTTCCAAATTTGTCCCCCTTGTGCATAAATTTCATTGTCTCATACTAAGAGAAACCCCATATTCCAAAATTATCAAAAAGGAGAGGCTCTAAGCCATTGACCCACATGAGAGAGGAACCCCTAGTTTTATTTCAATGTCCTTTTTCAATGGAGTTGAAGGTTTTTTTATCTGATCCATGTTCATTTTTCTATGGACCGTTTAAACTCGCTTCTTGGAGGCTTTTAGGGACACATGTTGAAACCTTTCCAAGGGCATAGAATTCGATATGGGAAGAAGAATTGAGTTCCATGATATGATGCAAGTGTGTTTGGGTGGGTTCAACATGGGAGCACTAGCGATGTGTTCATGGTAAAGGAATTTCCAAATTTGACATCCTTGTTCATAAATTGCACTCTCTTACTAAGAGAAACCATAGATCCCAAAATAACTGAAAAGGACATGATCTAGACGATAGACCCAGGGGACAGGCCCCATCTTAGCATTGTCTCGATTCCAACAGAGTTGATGGTTCATATAATTAATCCATGATAATTGTTCTATGGTTAGTTGCAACAAACCTCCTAGAGGATTTTAGGGATACATGGTGAATCTATGCGAGGGGCATATGATTTGAGTCAGGAAACATAATTGAGTTATGTAAGATCCTGCAACTGTTTTTGGGCAAATTCGATGTGGGAAATCCAACTATAATATCCCCAGTTTTGACTTGGAATGTGTTTAGTAAAAATTATGTAAATGATGTAATTATGATATTATGGATTCCAAGTGTGGAGGTCAAGGCCAAGGCCCGATTAGTGAATGGCTAGGCATGTATGATGTATATATTTTTATTTGGACCGTATGATTGGATTATCATTCCAATTCGAAATGTATATAAATACTATGTTGGAAATTAATAATATGGTCCAAGATGGCTATGTAAAGAGCACTAAAGGGGCTATGATTCCACCAGAGGGGAATATGAAAGGAGGCCTATGGGGAAATTAAATCCTATGTTTCCAAGTGTTACCTTTGAACTCATCCAAAATATGTCATGTGCTTTAAATGATCCAATTAATTCATTTGCCTGCTAACCCAATTATTGAATGCATGTGTGAGGTTGGTGGGAAAAGTTAGTTCATGTATTCATTGAAGCATGGGGGTTTTTATAGTTATGTCATCTATTAAGAGTCATTTTTTCTATGTTCATAAGATATGTTAGTTGTATTTTCACCCTTATCCCATTTCCCTTGGAATCAACACTTAATCTATCATTCACTCGTGCATGTTTCTACACTATCTAGAGTTTTCCTACTGTTGTTCATGTCTATCACCAGACTGTGTAACCTAAAAAATTGAATTTGGAGATAGAGATGAATTTTGGGGAAGGAAAATAAATGGTTTTAGGTGATCAGAGAGGTTTGAAAATCTAGGAACCCTTACCCATTTAGTTCTACTTGAGAAGCCATAATTTATGCTACAGGAGGCTCTCTAACAACAAGTAGCAGGTTGGGATATTGTTGCACACACTAGTAAGAACTATAAGGGTTGGATTCCCTGAGGGAACTGTGGATTAGTGAAGGGGAATTCCTTCCTTGTGTTGTGTGAGGAATTTGGAAGGAGTGCCATGGATGTGATGGTTGACTAATATCTCTGTAGATATCTGTAACAGTTTGGCTAAGCATAGAGAGTAGAATGGGTTGTGGATTGAGTGAGAGAAGTATGTAGGTGTTTACTTTTCCTAGCTGGACTCATCGCCCAGATTGGGGGTGGCCTCTCAATAAAAAGAGTATATGATGGAAAGAGTGCCTACGGTTGGGTGGAAAATCTCTCTTACATAGCCATTTTCTTGGATCTTCTTGTTAAAGATAAGTATTCTTTTGTATTTGATGTGCACTAATTTTATTTTATGTTTCATGTCATAATTATGCATGTAACTACATGTTGTGTGTGTGGATTGATTATTTTATGCTATGTATGTTTTTATTTACATATTTTCACATGAAATTTAGATGTATTAATTCGTAATTATGGCCACGGGAAGTTTTCTTAAAAGGTCACGAATTAGTTAATGTCCCCTCTTGCTGGTCGTATTGAGGGATGGGAATGTTATAGAGTGGTATCAGAGATTCTGGTTGCAACACCATAGCTATATGGGAAAAAATGCACAAGTACATATGAAATGCAATACAAATATGGTCTTAATCATTGAATGCAATTCTAACCAGGATGTGGGTTAGATCTACAGTTCACTAATGGAAGGGGCATAAGAGTTGAAGCAGTTTTTGAAATTTGTCGACCTACAGTGGAAATGGTTCTATGGAAGTCAAGTTCTATTAAGAGATGGAGAAGGGGCATGAAATGAATTTGAATTAGTTCCTTTCCTCTTGAATTAAAATTCCATATAATTAAAAAAAAAAATTTGGAAATTTCAAGGTGGGCCCCGCCCATGCCACATGGATGAGTGATGTGGAGAATACACATAGGAAGGATATTTGACATAGAGGAGCCACAATATTCAAAAGGTGCGATGTGGAAATTCCACATCAAACTCATGTGTAGGACGTTTCGAAGGACTGAGTGAAGGGGAGGAGGAAGATCCAATCGTTGAGCGATAAAGCATATTGATGGTAGAAGTTTGTAGCTCCTTAGAAACTTGTGCGATGGTTAACATTAGGATGGTGAATAATTAACCATTGGATGATAGGGAATATCAAAGTTCCTGGGCCACAACTCCTTGGAAATTTGCACGGTGGATGATATTAGGCGGGTAGATATCTGACCGTTGAATCTTTCGGGAGGTCAACAGTCATGATTCAAACCTCCTCGTCGATGTGCGTGTGGGTTAATTTGGGAAAGAGAGGAGTTGGGATGAACCACCCAATATGTGTGTCAAAATTTATTTGAAAACTCCTCCCTAAATATTTTCTTCAAAAGAACTTTTCTCGTGAGGAGTTACCACCATTGGTAATGGGAAAACCATCGACGCCCATGTTTTAGTGGCATTGTGCATCAAAAACTGATGGAGGCTGAATTGGCCACCTCAACATGCACATGTTAGGCCATGTTTACCTCCTTTCTAAGTTAACAGAAAATGAAAATTTTCTTATGCGTTATATTGCACAAAATCTGTAATGTCCCTTTTTAAGAAATTTTATTAAATGACCAATTTTTCACTTTTTTTCCCTAATTCGACCATTGACTAGTTTTGATGTCTAGATCTCCATATTGGCCCAAATTCTCCAAAATATTATGATATGATGTATGAATGATATTAATACTTGAATATTATGTCCACGGATTATTTATGACCCTCTAATTACTTCTTCAAACTTGTTTAATATTATGGCCAAAGTAGGACTCTTAATTACTAGCAAATTGGGGTTCCAATTCCCCTTGGTAAATGTTGAAAATGGCTTCTCAAATGCTCCAAAACCCACTCGAATTTATGAGGCAGAGGATGTTTAAGGGAAATTTTCAAGGTCTCATATGCATTATTATTTATTTTATTCATTCTTTTATAACCCTCTCCCAAACAACTACATAATCACTAATTCGACCCTTGGGGAAATGTCATCAAATCTTCTCCAAATGCAATTAAACTGAGTAAGATGACTTTAAATTCTTAAGTGCTGAACATGAAACTTGTAATAATCATAAATTACATTCCATTCATCATAAATATATCATATATACATTCTCCCATTCAAAATAATCAACATTACCATGGCATAGAAGAATATAGTGGGGAAATGGTCATTGTTTGCTCATTAATATTCACTTTTACATACAACAATTTGGTATTTCGACCTAATACTTTCTGAAAATGAATAAAAAATCATATTAAACTCATTACAATCACAAATGTACCATTATAATCTCTAAATAATTATCATTCAATGGCATAAACCAATATAATGGGGAAATAGTCATTGTTTGCTCAATAACAATCACTTTTACATTCAACCATTTGTAATTCGACCTGAGAATTTCTGAGAATGAATAACAGAGAATATTTAAATTATTAAAATAATAAATATACCAGGATAATCTCTACCAAAGATTACAATATCTCACCCAAAGCACAATCCCTCCATGACCAAGAAATGTCGTAAAAACTGGAAATGGTTGAGAGAAGGTGTTGCAATAGAAGGAACCAAAAGCTTCCCTGTAGCTTACACCTGGAAATAAAACTCCATTAAATCTACATGAAATACCTGGTTTTCCTCTCCAAACACCAACTTGGATGGGAATCTTTCACCCTCGAAATTGGCAAAGGAAAAAAACTAGTCATCCACTAGCTCTCTCAATTCACAAATGCAGATTTCTCAAATGATAAAAATATCCTCTCTTGTTTTATACCTGTACTTTATAAAAATCCTTATCCTTATAAGGTTACCAATCCATCCAAAATCTCAATCCAATTCGAATTAGGGTGTGTGCTCATTATTTTCCATGTGTCCTCCCTTTTCTAGCCTTCCATCTTCCCCCAATTTGAGTAGGAACCCATTGAGCTTCCCCAACTCACATGAGCTACCTCTTGGATGCTCTATTTCAACCTAAAATGTCATATATGTCATATTTCATCCTTTATATCTTATTTGTGTCATAGGTGTCATAGCATCTTCATCTTTGTTGTCATAGAGCTAGGGAAATTAGTCCAAGTGTCTCACTAGCTCCAAAATTACTCTTCCTCTCCCATGTAAGTTACATTTCCTTCCAAATTAGACCTATGATGCATATTTAAAAGTGTATTATCCTTATAAATCATCCAAAAAATTTTAGATTTCCCATGGATTCGAAATTGCAAGAGGAGGATGCCATGTGGCATAGAAAATCTATCTTGTGTGGGTCCCACATCCTCCAGGTGTCTTGATGATAAATTTCCACTTTGATTTTCCATTGTGTTTATTTATTTAGATACTTTATTAAATATTTATTCTATTCTTATGTTCAAAAATCATTTATTTTCCCCCTTATTCCAAATCCCAAAGCTTCCACCCCCAACATAGGAAACTAGTAATTTTCCTCCTTGGCAATTATTTGACCCTTAACATCAATTTGACAAAATATCATGAATATGGTAAATGTGATTAGGAAATTGTGACCCAATGCAAAATTTGGGACATGAAAAATCCTCCCTTCCCAATATTTCTTGTCCTCAAGCAAATTCAAACATGGGTGTTGAAGAACCTGCTTTCTATATGATTCTTTGAAGTTTCCACTGAGTTGCCCAACTTTGAGTCTTTGAGATTCCATGAAGATTTTAGAGAGGAACCACCATGCTTGTTTCTACACTACTCTGATTAAAATCACTCTACTAAGTGGGGAATCCATCTCCCATACTTCTTGTTTCCAAAAAAAATTGAAATCAATGGGACTAAAAACTATCCCACGGTCCCATTGCTTGTATTGCACTCCAACAATTAAGAGTGCTCTTCAACCCATACCATTAGGAAAGAGAGTTTCAAGATCCCATTTTATTTTATGCATTATTCCAAACATCATGAGTACATAATATATATCATCAAATTACATGACAACATAATAAAAATGTACATCAAGGAGGTGCCTCATCAAAAAATCATGAAAGTGCTTATACCTCCAAGTA
>LPNX010749112.1:486667-515451 GCA_001517045.1 Pseudotsuga menziesii | reverse complement strand
TATATATATAATGTGCATCAATATAATCATCCATGTATTCTTTCACCCATGAAGTGAATGGAGAACCTCCACCAAAATCTAAACCAAATAAGGAGTAAAGAAAACATGAAGACTTCAAGTGGATCAAGGAAGTATTATCAATACACTTATGAATATGTATATCATCATGAGATAAGAGATGATTCTTTTTCCAATATTAATTTTCTTTAATCATATATATCTTCACCCAAGTGTGGGATGAAGTTCCTCCAACATCAAATAGACTAGGCAAGGAGCAAGGAAAATCATGAGTCTCCAAGTGACTCAAGTGAACATCATAGGTGCACCCATGTAGATGTGTATAATCATAATTTAACAAAGGATTATGCTGAAAATTTAAATAAGATGGTTCTCTAATCATGTCATGATCAGAAGGAGAGATATAAATTCCATACTCTTCATGTGGAACTATAAAAAAGAAACCTTTCACCCATACTTCATTATTATGAATGCTGCAAAATTTGGAAGTGTAGGATGTAGGAGAAAGAACCAACTCACCCAAATGATAAAAAAGTGAAAATTTGTCATCAAGTGAAGGATACATAGGGGTAGGAGTATGTACCTCCCTTAAAAATGAAAAAATTTCCTCATGGTTTGGTTCCAAGGTAGTGGAATCATGCACTTCTTCAGAAAGTGAGCACCCATCTTCCAGAGGCAACTCAAGTTCTTCTTCCACCACAACTAGTGATTGGCTCTCATAAAGCTCATATTCAAACAAATAAATAACCTACAATTTTCCATGTTTCTCATGATTTGTCATGTCATGAGAATCCTCCAAGCAATCTACCATATGACAATCTGAAACATAAGAGGAAGAACAAGTATCTTGCAACTTCTAAAGAAGTTGCTCATTTTGAATTTTGAGCTTATGACCATCCTAATTATTATTCGAGTATTATCATGTAAAAATTCATTAATATCAACAAAATTATTTCTTTGAAAAAGAAAATACATGAAATTACCTTCAATGTTGCACATTGCTCTTTGAATCTTCTCCATGTCTTCAAGGAAGGATGGCTCCTCCAATAAAGAAATTTTCCAAAAAGAATTTAACACCAATGCGTTAGTTTCATGGAGTATGGTAAGGACCTCATGGATATCCATTTCACTCATCTTCAAAGACCCTTCAATGAAGGATGGTTCATGGGAGTGAACCTCCTCTTCTTCTTTATTCTTTATTTGATCAACTTCATGAAGCTCAAGTGGTGATGGGGAAGTTGATCTTGTTTCTTCTTCAACTGCTACAAGGTCTTCATTTTAATGTTTACTAGAAATTTGGTTTGAAGAAAAATTTTGAAATCTGGTTTCTATGTCACCAACATAGATTTGTGAGAACCCATCAGTAGGTACTCCTTCATAGTTCAAGCATTCATTAGTAGATGCTCTTTGTTTCATTTCCAAGGTAGAAAGTGTCTCGAAATGATCTTCATTATTTTCAATAGAAACTTCTTCATACTCATGTGATGTATCTTCATAATTTTCAGAGTCACTTGGGAGTGAATTTATATCCTCTTCATGTACTACTTCTTCTACTTCACCTATTTCAGAACTAGGTGGTTCATTGGTCTCCTTGTTTTGCTCCTTCAAGCAAGTTGATGAATTTTTCCCCTTGCTTTTCTTAAGATCAATATATTTTTATCCAAACTTGGATATACAACAATTTGAATCCTTTAATAATATTCTTGGTTATTTCTTCAAAGATAGGCTCCATGATTTTTATATGCTCCTCACCATCCTATGAGGTTCCCTTTTCATCCCTAGTCATAGTTTCCTCTTCAACAAAAGAACTTTTGGGTTTCAATATATAATGGTGGTTCCTAACTTATTGTACTCATAAATATCAGACCACATCAGGTGCCAAGATCATGCTCTGATACCACTGTAATGTCCATTTTTAAGAAATTTTATGAAATGACCAATTTTTCACTTTTTCCCTAATTCGACCTTTGACTAGTTTTGATGTCTAGATCTCCAAATTGGCCCAAATGCTCCAAAATATTATGAGATGTGGTATGAATGATATTAATACTTGAATATTATGTTCAGGGGATATATATTACCCTCTAATTACTTCTAAAAACTTATTTAATATTCTGTCCAAAGTAGGAGTCTTTACTAGCAAATTGGGATTCCAATTCCCCCTGGGTAAATGTTGAAAATGGCTTCTCAAATGCTCCCAAAACCACTCGAATTTATGAATATAGGAAGAGAATGTTTAATTTACATTTTTAATTTATCATATGCATCATTATTCACTTTATACAGGCTGTTATGACCCTCTCCCAAACAACTACAAAATCATTAATTCGACCCTTGGGGAAATGACATCAAATCTTCTCCAAATGCAGTTAAACTGAGTAAGATGACTTAAAATGATTAAGTGATGAAAATTAAACTTGTAATAATAATAAATTACATTCCATTAATCATAAATATATCATATATACATTCTCCCATTTGAAATAATCAACATTACCATGGAAGACAACAATATAGTGGGGAAATGGTCATTGTTTGCTCATTAATATTCACTTTTACATACAGCCCTTTGGTATTTCGACCTGAGAATTTGTGATAATGAATAAAAAATAATATTAAACTGATTAAAATCATAAATGTACCATGATAATCTCTAAATCGTCAGCATTCAATGGCGTACATCAATATAGTGGGGAAATGGTCATCGTTTGCTCATTAACAAACACTTTTACATTCAACCATTGGGTATTTAGACCTGATAATTTATGTTAATGAAGAAAATAAAATATTGAAATTATTAAAATAATAAATATACCAGGATACGCTCTCTCAAATAGTACAATATCTCACTCAAAGCACAATCCCTCCATGAGCAAGAATATGCCATAAAAACTGGAAATGGTTGAGAGAAGGTGTTGCAATAGAAGTAACCATGAGCTTCCATGTAGATTAAACCTGAAAATAAAATTCCATTAAATCTCCATGAAATACCTAAGTGGCCTCTCCAAACACCAACTTGGATGGGAATATTTCACCCTTGAAATTGGCTAAGGCAAGAAACTAGTCATCCACTAGCTCTCTCAGTTCACAAATGCAAATTTCTCAAATGATAAAAATATCCTCTATTTGTTGATCCCTATATTTTATAAACATACTTTCCCTTCTAAATTTACCAATCCATCCACAAAATCAAGCCAATTCGAATTAGGGTGTGTTCTCAATATTTGTCATGTGTCCTCCCTTTCCTATCCTTCCATCTTCCCCCAATTTGAGTAGGAACCCATTGAGCTTCCCCAACTCACATGAGTACCATATTGGATGCTATATTTATACCTGAAATGTTATATATTTCATATTTCATCCTTCATATCTGATTTTTATCATAGGTGTCATGGAATCTTCATCGTTGTTGTCATAGAGCTAGGGAATCTAGTCCAAGTGTCTCACTAGCTCCAAAATGACTCTTCCTCTCCCATGTAAGTTACATTTCATTCAAAATTCAACTTATTATGAATATTTACAAGTGTTTTATCCTTATAAATCATCCAAGAACATTTAATATTCCCATGGATTCGAAATTGCAAGAGCATGATGTCATGCGACATAGAAAATCTAGCTTGTGTGGGTCCCACATCCTCCATGTGTCTTCATGATCAATTTCCACTATGATTTTCCCTTGTATTTATTTATTTAGATACTTTATTAAATATTTATACCATTCTAATGTTCAAACATCATTTATTTTCCCCCTTATTCCAAATCCCAAAGCTTCCACCCCCAGCTTAGAAAACTAGTAATTTTCCTCCTTGGCAATTATTTGACCCTTAACATCAATGTGAAAAACTCTCATGAATATGGTAAATGTGATGAGGAAATTCTGACCCAATGAAAAATTTGGGACATGAAAAAACCAAATTATTTACAAAAAAATGAGGGCAGTGCAACAGGGAAAGCCCCCTTAACCCCCCTTTTTTTAAATCAAAAAATTTGGGTCTAGAATTTAACTACAACTAGTGGAGCAATGTGAAATTGGGGAAAATTATGGATTAAAAAGGGTCTTATAGAATAGTTAGAATATTTAAGTCTGGAGAAAGTGGAAAATGGATAAAATAGTAGATTCCATAACTCCATAGCTAGTGACTAGTGCATCGGACCAAAGAGAGGAACATTGCTAAGTAATCCTCATCATATGTATTATCTAACCAATAGAGAAACTATTTTAATTATCCATTAAGTGATCTTCCATATATGTCTCAAGTTGGCCTCTGGGGTTAATTGCACCTACAAGAAATGTGCAAAAATTAGGCCAATTTGGGAAATTTGCAGGACTATAACTCTGTACTTGGAATTAGGAATTTAGCATACTTATAGTCCTCGGAAAGATTATCCAAATGGGAATAATTTTACAGAGTCAAATTCTAAATTAGTGATTCATATGTTTCTATAATTTGATAAAAAAAGAGAATGTGGCTATAATTTGACAAAAAATGTCATTATGGGTGTTTTCCTAAATACATGAAAAATTATTTTGAATTTATGAGAATTTAATAAAATTAACAAATGTGTTTACATGAACACTTCTGCATTTTCAGAATCATATCAATGACAATTAAGGATTAGTAATGAGTATAGTGTTGTTGGATATATTGATCTTGGTTGGTCCAAGAATTTCATCATCATGGATAATGCACATCATTCTTATGAAGTTGAGACAAATTCCAAGGGAGGAAACATACAAATTGAGAATGCAGAGACATAGTCCAATGGTAGGATAAAGAAAGTGAATCCTCTAGAAATCGTAGAAACTGTGAGGAGACTGAGGGTGGAACTACAAAGCTGTAGAGAAGACAATGAAAGACTGCTTAGAGCTCAAGAAGAACAAAATCAACTGAATGCAACTATGCTTCAAAGTTCGACAGAAATCCAAAGGAAAATTAATTCTAGGAATCACTCAAAAACTCATGAAAATAGTGGGAGTATCTCAAGGAGAGATTCTCACAAGAGGTCCCATGGTCCGAGAAGGATTTATAGAGGGAGGTCATACACTACTGAATTATCTTTTGAAGATTCATCTGACTCTAAGGATTCCACTGAAGGATCAATCTCTTTATCTCATAGGGAGAAGAGTAAGAGTTATTCCAAGGATAATTTGCATGGAGGATTTAGGAAGTCCAAATTTCCTGCATTTGATGGAGACATAAAATCTGGTTATGAAGCTAAGGATTGGTTTCTTGGGATGAGGAAGTATTTCCGAGTTCAAGACTAGTCAAGAAATATGAAAAAAAGGGTTTCCATATTCAATTTGAATGGAAGGGAATCTATATGGTGGCATCACCTTAGGAAAGTGAAGAAGACCATCGAAAGGCATATTGTGTGGAAGCAATTCAAGAAGTACTTCAAGCAAAATACCTCTATGGTAGGTACTATGATGGAATAACTAAAGAATTCCATGAGATGAAATTGTTCCAAATGATTATGGAGAAATATACAAATAAATTTTGGAGATGCTAAGATATGTTAAATAAATCAAAGATGATAAAGTAAAAATCCAACATTTTCTAAGTGGGTTGTCTCAATCCTACAAATATATAATTGATTTTTATGAGCCTCAAAATATAGATGAGACCATAAGGAAGGCCAAGTATTGTTATGATCAAATAAAAAGCAAGCCAGGTTTCCATTAGGCATGGAAGGACAAGAAGAATGAGAACTTTGACCAAAGAAAGAAGGGTTTCAAGCCTCCTCATTTTCAGAAATCAGCCAAGGAAACTACCACAATTTGTGACAAAGCAAACTAGAATCATGGGAGACATGCCAAGAGAGCCAAGAGAGCCACTTCACTGTTGGGGATGTGGAGAGGACCATTATGATAGAAACTTTCCACATCAGAATGGGAGTGAAAAGAAAGACAGTGACATTCAAGAAGCTGAAACTGTGGGTCAAGTGGAAAGGACAATCCCTAAAGTTTATTCTTCCCTAGAACACCTCCAAGAAAATCATCAATCAATCGTAGTTGATGTTTAAGGTAAGATTTCTAAGTAATTTATTTCTATTATAATTGAAAGTGGATCTACTCATAGTTATATCATCCATAAAATTGTTGATATTTGTGCTTTAAAAAAACCAAGCATAGTAAATCATGGCTAGTCCAATTAACCACCGAAACCAAGATAAAAATAAGTGAATTGGTGGAGGATTTCCCATTATAAATTGGTGTATTGTTCATGTGTGCAAACATGAATATTTTTCCACTTGGTTCATATGATATTCTCATTGGAATGGATTGGTTGAAAGCAAACAATGGTTAAACTTGATTGCTACAACAAAAAATTTGAGTGCATTGATGATGAAGGAAACACAAGGTTTGTAAAATGAATTCCAAGGGAAATTATTGTTAGGTATATTTGATCTATGAATCTAAATAAGTTCTATGGGAAAGGTTTCCAATTGTATGCATCCCATGATTTGAATAAAACAAAAAATGGAATTCCCAAGTTGGATGACTATCATCTGCTACAAGAATTCAACGACATATTTTTTGATGTATTTGTAACTTTGGAATGTATTCACTTGTATATCTTATATATTGTACCCTGATGTTTATTCCGGGAAGTATCTGTAATGTAATTGAGTCATGTCATGCCCCGATGTTCTGATCAGGAGATTCAATAATGTAAACAAGTCATGTAAAGTCATTGAGGTTAACCCTCCATTATAAGTCAGGGAAATAGTCCCCATAATTTAGTTAAGGTTAACCCTCCTTGTTGATTGGAGGGAAAAGTCTCCAAAGTTGTGGGGCACTAGGGTTATTAGACTCTCCTAGAGATGTCGACCCTAGTAAGTAATTGTTAAATAAGGCCAACTTGTTTGAGTGAGCCTGGCATAGGATTTCTCTCCTCATCAAAATCAAATTTTACAGACCTGGGTCGATATTTTGGTTGGGTGAAACTCCAGGAAATTCAAACCCTAGTTTGACCACGGGCCTAAAAAACCCTAAAATACTAAAATTGGTAGTTTTGGTAAATTCTCTATATCTTGATATTGAAGAAGGATCAGGTGCCAAAAATTTCACAGGTCGAAGATAAATTATGGATGTAGATTGTATCCAAGTTTCAGCCTCATATTCACTATATTCCAGGAGATATGATTCCTCCAAGTTAGGGTTCCAACCTCTCCCAAGATTCCTCCCCAAACAGGACACCTAGGGAGAATTGGTATATCTCGGGCTATGAAGGTCCAAATGAAATTTATCAAGATTTTCTAGAAATATCAAGGAATTTAATTTCTTTGGTAAAAGTTTTAGACCCAAAATATGAACCAGGGACACGTGGAAGTCCATACAATGTCGCTATGCTGAGCAGTCCTGAAACAGGTCACCTTGGGGAAATGCTCATAAGTCCCAAAGGGTGAAACAAAATATTATGAAACATGTGTTTTTAGAACAAGGACAGAAAAGTCTACCTCAATCCAAAATTTCAGACTCATAGGAGTAGTACTTTCAGAGATACCGCAGAAACGGTATCAAGCATGTCTGTAGAAGAAATTTGTAAACTAGGGCTTCATGTTCCGAGAGCTTCCCTCTACTGTTTTCAGAAAAGGAGTACATTGGACAGCTCTCCTTAAAGAGTTCTAACTTTCTATCCAATCAAATATGAAATATTCCAAGTTTTGAAAATTAGGGTTTCTCTAACAAACCCTAGATCAGCCAGCTCTGGAACCAGGATGGACACCTCAAATTGGTAAGATCTAATATTTTGCTATTTATTGTTGAGGTTCTCATTTCAATATGACTAATCACACCAGCTTGATGACAATATTGGTGAGTTTGACAATTTCCAAGCATGTAAGTATAGGATCTCACTAGTTCTTAAAGGAAATGAATTGGACACCTACATAAGTAGAGAGGTTCCAGTTCCAGAGGGAGATGGGGCTAAAACCCTTACACAAAAAGAACTTGGTCAAGGCCAAGAAGATAATTGCTGATTCAATGACGGATCACCTTATACCACAAGTGTCTTCCCTAAAGACACCAAAAGATATTTTTAATTCCTTGACCAAGCTATTTGAAGGGAAGAACATAAACCGAAAGATGACTTTGAGAAAACAGTTGAAGAATGTGAAGATCCAGAATGCAGAGACGATACAGTCATACTTTACAAGGGTATCTCAAACCAAAGAACAACTTGAAGTGGTAGAAGAAGAAGTGGAGAATGCAAAAGTTGTGATAACCACCTTGAATGGCCTCCCAGGATCATGGGTTTCATTCATTCAAGGAATTTTTTCTAGAAGGAAGTGATTACCTTTAGCAGACTGTGGGAAGAGCACACATAAGAAGAAACCCAAATCATAATAAGAGAAAAGAATATGGGAGCAACTGAAGATCAAGATTTCACAATTCAAAGAAGATACCTCAAGCAATGAGGAATATGAAGAACTCAATTTTTGAAGAGCCTCTTATCCATCTTGATAATTTGGATAAGAAATGATGTTGTTATGAATGAAGAAGATGATGAAGCTGAAAGAAGGAGTCTACCCACGAAACAAATAAAGATAATTATTCAATTGTCATTTCATGATATTGTTTTGCACTTTTTTATATTCAATTGATGTGTTATGCATGATAGAATGTTTGCATTAATGACATCATACTGCTAATATGAATGTGATGGGTAAATAGCTCATGGTGCTATACAACTCTCCATTTCTACTTATCTAGAATGAAACCTCTTTGTTGACATATTGGATTAGTGCACAATGTCAATGTTGTCCCAATAGAGATGGAAGGCATCTAGAAAGTTTCCGTGAGATATGGATGAATGTTGTATTGGCTGAAATAGTTGCATGATTATATCTTTATGCATTATGTAATGTTTCTAATCATACAACTGGTGCATTTGACTTGTAGGAAAGATCACGTACAATTTCCTACAAGAAAAGAAGGATGAGACTTGTTCCGAAGAACAAGTGACGACAGTTCTATTAATCTGTCACATTAATCTAGGGACTAAACACAAGTCTCATCAAATATTAATAACAATAAGTGATGAAAATGGTGTAATAGGGCTATAAAATGAGTAGCCGCTATGTATATTCACACAAAGAATGAGTAATACAATACATGATCATGCTGCAAGCATGAATCACAAAGAAATTCAAATTCCCAAGGAGGTCATTCGAATTGAATGAGTGAGTCTAGCTTAACTGAATGTAAGCCATAGTCAACACTCTAGTGAACCACTGATCAAAACCCTAATTGACTCAACTGAGCCCTAACTAAAGTTGGAGTGCAATAAATGACTGAGTCTAACTGAAATTAGGTCAGACACATTCACCACAAGCCAACCAACAAGTGGTAGCGCTTCAATGACTCCAATGAACCCCGATGAGGTTAACTGAAGTGTAACTGAACATCAAAACTAGTTGGAGGCACCTCTGTTGACTCCAATTCATTAAATAATCAATAAATAATCAATTTAATGATGGAGGGTGCCTTCACTGCTCTATTTAACTGATTGTAACCATCAGTTAGCAATATCTGGCATTAATGACACTCAGATCACCCCCAGAGTGCTCCAGTTAGCCTCCCCGAATGTAGGAGAAGGCTAAGTTAGACTCCTTAACTGAAGGTAGGCGTGGGTGTGATCTAGCTGATGTCATCTAGTTCTCCTATGATGTCAATTGAGTCAATAATACTTAGGATAGTGGTTTAATTTGGAAAAATTGACCAAAAAGAGTGTGTATGGTGGTAAATGTCTCCAACAAGTTCAAGATTCACTCTAATAATCCAAAATGAAGAATGATGTCTAAGATGCAGTATTGAGACTTGAAGGGAAGTCCATAGTTCCATCATGCAGTAGATGGAAACATCATGGGATACAAGGTAGGATTCGTAGCACGAGGATTCTCATGGAAAGAAGGAATAGACTACGAAGAGACATTTGCAGCCACCAGAAGTTAAGACACATGACAGGAAAACTCATGTGTGCAAATTAAAGAAGGATTTGTACAAGCTCAGAAGACACCCATGGGATAACACATACATGAGGAGCTTGAAGATCACCTAGAGTGATAAATATCTTAACCTTTGCTACAAGGTTGAATATGAAAGCCTATAGAGGATGACAAGCTCACAGATGGGTGACAGAAGAACGTTTTCAAGATAAAGGATATTGGTATCCAGTGACCCTAGATGGATACATAGAATATTAGTAGCAGAGGAAGCTACTTGTCACTCTATTACATAATGTTTCAATGCATAAAGTACAAAAGGTAGAGGGAGAATGATGCTGCGCTTCAGAGGGAGTGACTATAGAAGATCTCGAGGTTCGACATGGTATGACACGATGGATAGCTTACTGATGACTCTAGGATTTACTGAGAGTAAAGCGGATTCCAACCTTTTCTTCAAGGTTGAAGGAGGAATACCAGTGATGCTCCTGTTATATGTCGACGACTTGTTCCTAATAGAAAAGAGGATCTCATTAAAGTTGCAAGAAGGAGACTTGCTGCTAAGTTCGAGATGAAGGACTTGCATATGATGCACTACTTTCTAAGCATGGAGGTGGGGCAGAATGTGGATGGAATCTCCCTGGGACAAGGGAATTATGTAGTAGAGATATTGAATAGGTTCAGGATGATGGACTACAAGGCCATGACTACACCTATGGCATCAAACTTGAATCTATTGAGTGTTGCTTCATCAAAGACCAAATATTTTCTTTGCTGTGAACACATTGAGACATGTTCACCTGATGGTTGCAAAGCATGCAGTGAGGTACCTAAAGAGTAGTTGAGTATGGGCTCAAGTATGATACGAATTAGAAGATTAACCTAGAGGGTTATGTGGATTTGTATTGGGAAGTCAGTGCCATTGATAGGAAGAGCACTTCGAGGTGTTTCTTCAGTATGGGATGGGGTGTGATCTCTTGGTTTAGCAGGAAGAAATATTACATAGCACTGAGCACAATCGAAGCAGAGTATGTCGTAGCTTGTTCAACTATTTGTGAGGCGGTATGGCTCAGGAAGCTATTGTCTGAGTTATTTGATCTCCCATTGGATGCTACCTATATCTTCTGTAACAACTAGAGCTATGTGAAGTTGTCTGAGAACTTGGTGTTCCATGATAGGTCGAAGCACATCAAGATAAAATATCACTATATTAGGGATATGGTGCAGAGAGGAGCAATTAAGCTCCAGTATGTTGCGACGGACGAGAAGGTAGCAGATGTGTTGACCAAACCACTAGCGAGGGTGAATTTTGAGTACTTTAGAGAGAGGATTGGTGTTCTTGAGATAGAATATACTTCTAGGAAGAAGTGATGGGACACCTTTGTAGGAGCCATCCCAAGCATGATAGGAGGATCCTTCCCATGGCTATGGATGTAAGCATTGTGTGATGAGCATCGGGATGATGCTTCAGTTTCTGCTATGATGATGATCAGGATGATCATATGATGATGATATGCATCAGAATGATGCTGTGATGAGTATCAGGATGATACTCTATGGATATATTATATAGATAGTATCTAAAACATCCTGAGAGATCCGATAGTCTATGCTCGAATGCTCTTTCGAGGTTTTGCTACAGGTTGGCCATGGACAGGTTGTGCAGGTAGCATACAAAAGATCCTAGGAGATCCTATAGTATGTTCTAGGATGCTCTTTTGAGGTTTTGCTACAGGTAGCATAGAAAAGATCTTGGGATATCCTATAGTCTGTGCTAGGATTCTATTTCGAGGTTTTTCTATTAGAGGCATGTAATCAGCCCCGGAGATATGATAGGTTGATCTATGTGCTCTTAAAAGTCCTGGGATGCTCTTTAGAGTTTTTGCAGGTTGCAAGACACTCTTTTAAGGTTTTTCCTGACCACATAGAAAATATCTTTGGAGATACTATAGTCTGTGCTAGGATGCTCTTTCAAGGTTTTGTGGTGGTAGTCACATAGAAAAGATCCTGGAAGATCCTATAGTCTGTGCTAGGATGCTCTTTCGAGGTTTTGTGGAGGTCACATGTAAAAGATCCTTGGAGATCCTATAGTCTGTGCTAGGATCCTCTTTCAAGGTTTTGTTAACGCATGTAATAATTCCTGAGGATTCCATAGTAAGGCCAAAGATGATAAGGACCTACATAAGCCATTCTCTGGGAGAATGGACGCACCTGTTTAGTTACTAGGAAATTGATTCAGTTTGGGACTGAAGGTCAGCTTAGTGCTGAGAATCCATTCTCTAGGAGAATGGAGGCACCTAATTAGTTACCAGGAAATTGATTCAGTCTAGGACTGAAGCTCAACTTAGTGTTGATAGGCCATTCTCTGGGAGAATGGAGGAACCAGGTCAGTTACCAGGAATTTGTTTCAGTCTGGGACTGACACTCATTTTAGAGCTAAGAGCCATTCTTTGAGAATGAAAGATGTAAGTGCTGGGCGAGCCATTCTGACATGGTTCTTGAATGTGTTCCTCTCATGGTCAAATATAAGTGCTGAAGAATATGAAGACCTACCTGGAGGCTAGGCCTACAACCAACATGAAAAAGGGTTGGCTCTTTATAACTTCCTATGACGAGAAGAATGAAGAGATAACACCATTTGGTTGAGATAGCGGAAGTAGTGATGATGATGATGATCCTGTGATGATCCAGATGATACAGAGAAGAAGGCCTGTGCTGATAAATTGTGTCAAGAAAATACCATCCTAGTTAAGAGGGAGTGTTGATGTGTTTGTAACTTCAAAATGTATTCACTCGTATATCTTATGTATTGTACTCTGATGTTTATTCTGGGAAGTATCCATAATTTAATTGATTCATGTCATGCCCTGATGTTCCGATCAAGAGATTGAATAATGTAAACAAGTCATGTAAATTCATTAAGGTTAACCCTCCTTGTTGATCGGAGGGAAAAGTCCCCATAGTTGTGGGGCACTAGGGTTATTAGACTCTCCTAGAGATGTCGGCCCTGGTAAGTAATTTTTAAGTGAGGTAGACTTGTTGGAGTGGACATTAAGTGAACGAAATAATATAAATAGAGAGTGAGCCTCTCTATTTATCACACACACACTCACTCACTGGGGTGCATGAGTGAGAGAGGAGAATCTCTCTAAAGTGAAAGAGAGAGAGAACAACTGTGGAGATCATCTTTTTTGTCTTTGGGTTTTACTGCTACCATTGGTGCTCATTCTATCTTTAAGGAAGTCATGGGATTTTCTCCTTTATGGTTTCCCTAAGGAAAATTCTTTGTGTCTCTTGTCTCTTGTGATTTTTGTTGTGTATGTTATTCTCTTAAATAAGATCCTAGATCATATTGCTTAAATGATAAAAATATAACAATATTTCCTGATGAAGTAGTAGGAATTCCTCCCAAGAGGGACATTGATTTCACCATTGATCTTGTGCCAAGAGAAACACCAATGTCGAAGACACCTTACAATATGAGTACACTAGAGTTATTAGAGCTAAAAATGCAATTTCAAGAATTATTGGAAAACAAGTACATAAGGCCAAGTGTGTCTCCATGGGTCCATCATCTTTACTATTTGTGCAAAGAAATATAGTACACCCATGTTATGTATTGGTTATAACCAATTGAATAAAGTGACAGTGAAAAAAAAGTACACATTGCCTCGAACTAATGAACTTTTTTATCAAATGAGAGGGGAAAAAGTATTTTCAAATATTTACTTGAGGTATAGATACCACTAGGTAAGAATCAAGGAAGAATAAATTCACAAGATAACCTTTGGAATAAGGTATGGACACTATAAATTTGTAGTGGTTCCATTTGGTCTCACTAATGCACCAACTACATTCATGTGTCTCATCAATAGTGTTTTCAGCAGGTATTTGGACAATTTTGTTCTTGTTTTTCTAGATGGAATTCTCATTTACTCTAAGATTAATGAAGAAGAGCATGAAATACACTTGAGAATGGATTTGCGATTACTAAGTGAGCATAAGTTGTAAGCAAAGACAAGGAAACATGACTTTTACAAAACTAAAATTCATTATTTGGGTCACACTATTTCAGAAGAAGGAATATTAGTGGATCCAAAGAAGATTGAATCCATCATGAATTCACCAGATTTGAAGAATGAAATAGATGCAAGATATTTTATGGGTATTTCTAGTTATTATAAGAGATCCATTAAAGGATTCTCCAAGGATGCACACCCAATCACTTCTTTGCAAAAAAAGAAAATAAAATTTGAATGGCCGCATAAATGTGAAGAGATATTTTAGCTATTGAAGAATCTTCTCATAAGTGCTCCAATTCTAAAAACTACAGACTTAGAAAAATACTTTTTGGAGTGTACAGATGCATGTAAACAAGGTCTTGGAGGAGTTATTATGCAATACAATCATGTGGTCTATTATGAATATAGAAAATTGAAGGATCATGAAAAGAATTATTCCACCCATGACCTAGAACTTGAATCCATAGTGCATGTTTTAAAAATGTGGAGACACTATTTAATAGGAAGAAAAATTGAGTTAATAACATACCACTATGGTCTGAAATATTTGTTTGAGAATCCAACATTAAATGTCGGCCAAGCTATATGGATCGACTTTTTATGTGAAATTGATTTTGAATCAAACACATAAAAGGAAAATAAAATAAATGTTAAATTTTGTGAAGCTGGATCCTTAGGCCCAAATGAATTCAAATGATGAAGAAGATTGTAGAAGAGAGAGAAGCAATACGGTAAACTCTGATCAATAATTCATCAAAAATTAAACACACACGAGACCAATAATTGGAATATTTACATTACATCCATTAATCAGTCAATAATATGTAATACAATGGTGTTACAAATAGGAGAATACAAATGCCTAATATGGGATTAGAATCTACAAACCTGGACTAACTCCAGAGCTAACTCGGTGTGGGAAAATACCCACTAGAGCTTACTAATGCGATTTCATATCAATGAATCAGTTCACAACCAGTTAACTGATTGAGTTAGGTGAGAAAAGGCACCCTACATTCCTTGAATCATGAAAAGTGGCTCTAGGATGACTGGGAGTGAACTAACCGATGGTAATCAGAGCATAACTAAACATAATTGAACACTAACTAGGGTCAATTGTTGGTGACTATTGATGGAGTTGAAAGTGGGTTCCTAAATTATAGGGATTAGTCCTTGGATATCCTAAACTCATGCAAACTGGCACATTGATTGGTAGGTGGCCTCCAGGTGACTCCCCCATGTCACTAGTTAAGTGGAAATGACCTCCTAAGCTAGGAAAAGAAAAATAGAATATGGTGGTCAAGGGTGGATTAATTAATAAACCTAAAACCCCCCCTTAATCCTAACTTGGACAACCTGTTCCTTAGAAACTAATACCAAAGGTCACCCATACAATCTAAATGCAAACAAATTATTGCGTAACCAAACAAGGAAATGGGAAAAACCTCATGGGAAAAACCAAGATCAATCTTTCATACTAAGAGAAAATTATTATTCTTGAGTAAGTACCTGTGAAAATATTTATGCAATCTACATCTCTGTGTAGTAGTAATGCAGTGTGATGGTTCTTGTGTGCACTATTTTCTTGGTATTGTGCATGTGAACATCTCAGCCACCTTCTTCTAGTCTGATGACAAATAGGAGAAGAAATGTTGTCGCTGTCACTTATTTCTAGAGGAAGAGTGACAAGATCCAATTTGTTCTTCAATGAGCACAATTGTTGATCAAACCTTACCATCATGAAGCATCTCTCTGGTAGTTTGTAGCACCTCTCGAATAAGTGAATTTTCTTGACATAGAGGAAGGATCTCTTTTTGAAACCAGGTTCTTGTTCTCCTCATGTCAGATGACTCTCTAGTCATGTTCCCAGCTTCCTCAATCAACTTTTGAACCCACTTATGCCTAGGATTGGGAGTAGGGACTAGAGGTGGATCTGGATTTGATTGAACTTTATCTTCAATTCCATAAATTGATTCAACTTGGTCCTCTACTTCACATTATGAACCTAAAACTTTAATGGAAACATTATGATATGAAAAGGTTTAGATAGAATGGTTTTACCATCCCTTTCAAATGGCATCTAAGATTTCACTAGATCTGAGTATGGCAGAAAGTATGAGAATTCATATTTCTTAGAGGCATGGTTTGAAACACGTTTCATTATAGACTTCCCAGTTGATATATATGAGATCTCCATTGATTCAAGACCAAATAACGCTCTCTTTGATGAGCCTGTATGAATCATCTGGTATATAGACAACAAATTTGTAGCTAAGGAGGGCACATAAAGGAAATTCTTGAACACTCCATGCTCTAACTTGATTAAACCCTTTCCTTCGGCTTGAATTTAAGTGTCATATACCATGTGAATAATTGGACCATTAATAACTTGTAATGAAGAGGATGATACTTTGGATGCAACCATGTGATTGGAGGCTCCTGAATCAACAAGGAAGGTATGTGATTTCAGAAAACCAACCTTCAGCGCATGGCATCTCTCATCAGGATCTTTAGTCTTGTCTCTAGAGTCATCCTTCCTTGCACCTTCAAGAGGGTAATATTGTGTCGCTCAAGGAGTTTTGACACCTTATTTATTGTCTTATTCATACAATATTTCTTTGTATGGTTTCCTTTCTTACAATAGGATAACTTTCCCTTATCAAACCTTTTATGTTTTTCCTTACTAGAGATCGAAGCTTCATCTAATGGATCAAACTCTTCCTAATGTTTGAATTCAATTATCATTTTTTATTTTCCTTTATGCTTCCTCCTTGCTTTCACATTCTTTTTCTTGCTTTCACCTTCTTTGTCTCAACAGACAAGAGAGCTTGATTTGGGGAGGATCTGAGAGCTCCCATCTATATCAGCTTGTCTTGTTGATGTATTAGAGACTTTGTGAAGGCATCGAGGGATGAATTTCACCAATTATAAGTAATCAGTCTCTCGGAGTAAAAGGTATATATGAACACTGATAATTATGGGATAATTTTTCTCAGAATTGAGAGCACCAATTTCTCATCCTTCTTATCAACCCTACACTGCTTGCATTGCATGACTAGTGATTTGAATTTTGACAAAAAATGTTGTACAGGTTTGAATTTGTTGGGATGTAGTGTTATCATCTCATTCTCTAGGATATTTCCCCTTAGCTCATGCTATTTTCCAAACAAGGATTCAAGCTTATCCCACACTTCTTTTGGTGTTCTCAATCCCTAAAGGTGAAAGAGTAACCCTCTAGAGATGTGTATGCACATGAACCCAAATGCTTAATCAATATTGTTCATATACTTCATTTTTTCAAGATGTTGTTGGGGTTTGACTTATCTACCCATGGGGACCCTATGCAGACCCTTTCTGCATAAGACAATATGCATATCATCCCTCCAATCAATATCATTGAAGGGTGTGAGGATTCTGGGTGTCAAAGATGCTGACTTATCCATCTTACAGCTTCAAGAGACAACTAATTATTCATAAAATATTTAATTTACCTGAAAAGACACTGCAGAATAAATTCAATTGGAATCAAACCAATTCAAACACTCTCCACTTTGACATGTGCACTTTCTATGGGTGCATCACACCTGGATAGAATTCTCTAGACAAAATATAGAGGGAGCAAGGAAAGAATTCCAGGATTTATGTGGAACCCAATTTATTTTGGTGCATTAATGGAATTTTCTGAGGTTTGAAGCTAGTATGGATACCTACTCTATTACCATGTTAATTTTTTTTAAGATGGATTCTCAGGCCCGAACGAATTCAAATGATGAAGAGTATTGTAGAATAGAGAGAAGTAATACAGTAAACTTTGATCAATAATTCATGGAAAATTAAACACGCATGAGACCAATAATTGGAAGAATTACATTACATCCATTAATCAGTAAATAATATGTAATACAATGGTGTTACAAATAGGGGAATTCAAATTCCTAAGATAGGATTCGAATCTACCAACCTGGAATAACTCCATAGGTAATTTGGTGTGGGAAAATCACCACTAGAGCTCACTAATGCAACTTCAGATCACTGAATCAGTTCACAACTAGTTAACTGATTGAAATAGGTGAGAAAATTCACCCTACTTTCCTCAAATCATGTAGTGGCTCTAGGATGAATGAGTGTGAACTAACTAATGGGAATTAGACCATAACTTAACATAACTGAACACCAACTAGGGTAAATTGATGGTGACTAATGGTGGCACTTAGAGTGGGTTCCTAAATTATAGGGATCGGTTTTTGGAGCTCCTAAACTTAGGTAGACTAGCACATTGAGTGGTAGGTTTCCTCGAGGTGAGTCCCCAATGGAACTAGTGAAGTGGAAATGACCTTCTAAGCTAGGAAAAGACAAATGTACTATGGTGGTTAAGGGAGGATTAATTAATAATCCTAACAATAAAGTGGTTGATGCACTCAACATAAAGATCCAAGAAATTAATGTGGCAACTATTAGTATTTGCCAATCATATTTAAGAAAAAAAATTGTTAACTCACTTGTTGAAGATTAACTTTATGTGCAAATAAAAGGTAAATTATGGAAACGGATTTTCAAAAAGAGGTATGATGGCTATCATTTGGAAGAGGATGAACTCCTTATTTACAAGAACATAATTTATATTCGAAATGTGGAAAAATTGAGAATTGTTATGGATGAAATCCATAAAATTCCATATTTTGGTCACCCAGGATATCAGAAAACAATTGTTACAGCTAGGAAGAAATATTTTTTGCCAATCACGAAAAGGGAAATTTTTTAGTATATTTCTAAGTGCATGAAATGTCAGAAAATAAAAGTTGAGCATCAACACCCGGCAATTTTATGGTATCCTTTGTCAATTCTAGAATGGAAATGGGAAAGAATTACCATGGATTTTATTACAGGTTTTTCATGACTATGAAACAACATGACTCTATCATGGTTGTTGTGGATAAATTGTCCAAATCAACACACTTTGTACTAGTTAAATATACATATAAAACAAATTCCATTGCAAATATTTTTATGAAAGACATTTTTAGATTGCATGGGTTTCCAAAAGAAATCATTTCAGAAAGAGATACTAATTCAATTTTTTTAGAAAAGTCTTTTTGCATATTTGGGTACACAACTGAACTTTAGCACTGCTTATCATCCCTAAACATATGGAAAAATGAAAGAGTAAATCAGGTTCTTGAAGATATGCTTCACATGTATGTGGTGGACAAACCAACCATGTGGGAAGATTATCTACACTTGGTAGAGTTTTCATATAAAAATGGGCAACAAGTTTCATTGGGCATGAATCCATTTGAGGATTTGTATGTCAAAAGGTGGAGAACACCATTGAAATGGGACAATCAAGTAAAACAAATGTACTTGGTACATAATTGCTTAAGGAAATGGAACATGAGGTTGTAATGATTAGGAAAAATTTAAAGGCAACCCAATATAGAAAGAAACTCTATACAGATAAGAACATAGAGCATAGAGAATTCAGCATTGGGGATCATCTTTACCATAGAGTGAGGCCAAGGAAGAGTTCCTTGAATCTTGGAAATTGTGCCAAGTTGTCCCCAAGATATTACGTTACATTTGAAGTGCTTGAAAGAATATATACAGTTGCATATATAATTGTATTGCTTGCTAATACTAGAGATCATAATGTTTTTCATGTTTCTTTGCTTAAGAAATATGTACATAACCCTAAGCATGTGATTGATTGGGATGTGATTCAGATGGAAACCAAGGGAGAGTTCCAAACTAAGCCACTATGCAGCCTAAACAAGAAAGTAACATTGCTACGGAACTGGACCATTGAACAAGTAAAGGTGCAATGGAAGCACTTTGGTACCAATGAGGCTATGTAGGAGTTGGAGGATGCCATGAAAGAGGAATATCCATTTTTTCTTATTTTGAGAAAACACGGAGCACGATGTTTATTCCAAGGGCAGGATTGTAATACCCCCAGTTTTTTCTTCGAATGTATTTAATAAAAATTATGATGCAATTATATTATTATGGGTTCCTAGTGCGGAGCTCAAGGCAAAGGCCCGACTAGTGAATGGCTAGGAATGTATGATGTATGCATTTTTATTTGGACCGTATGATTGGATTATCATGCCAATTCAAAATGTATGTAAATATTGTGTTGGTAATTAATAAAATGGTCCAAGATGGTTGTGCAAAGAGCACCAGAGGGGCTATGATTCCACCATATGGGAAGGGGAAAGGGGGCCTATGGGGAAATTATATCCTATGTTGCCAAGTTCCAACCTTAGAACTCATCCAAAATATGTCATGTGATTTAAATGAGCCGATAATTCCTTTTGACTATTAACCCAATTATTGAATGCAAGTGTGAGGTTGGGGAGAAAATTTAGTGCATGTAGTTGATGAGCATGGTGGTTGTGATATTTATGTCATATATTAATAGTCCTTTTCTCTTATGGTCATAATTTATGTCATTTTATTTTCACACTAATCTCATTTACCTTAGAGTCAACACTCAATCTATCATTATCTCATGCATGTTTCTACATTACATAGAGTTTTCCTACTATTGTTCATGTCCATAACCAAACTATGGGTAACCCAAAAATTCAAATTTGGAGACAGGTTTGAATTTTTGGAAAGGAAAATAGATGGATTTAGGTAATAATAGAGGTTGAAAAAGATAGGAACCATTACCCATTGAGGTCTAGTACATTTGAATGCTTAATAAGCCATAATTTATGCTATAGGAGGTGCTCTCACATCATGCAATAGGTTGGGATATTAATTCACTCACTCATAAGTGCTGTAAGATATGGATTCCTTGATGGAACTACATATTAGTGAAGGGGAATTCATTCCTTGTGCTGTGTGGGGAAGTTGGAAGGAGTTCCAAGGCTGTGATGGTTGAGTGAGATATTTGTATCTCTCTATAATATTTTGGATAAACATAGAGAGTATATGGGTTGTGGGATGAGTGATAGAATCTTGTAGGTGTTTCCTTCTCCCTATTGGTATCTCAGTGGAAAGAGTATATGATGGGAAAAGTGCTTGTGATTAGGTGGAAAATTGCTCTTACGTAGCCAATTGCTTGGATCTTATTATTAAAGATAAGTATTCTTTTGTCTTTTTTGTGAAATAATTTTATTTATGTGCATGTGATAATTATTCTTGTAACTGCATGTTGTGTGTGTGTATGTGTTGATTTATTTTACATTGGCATTTTATTTACATATGTGCACATGCATTTTAGTTGTATTAACTCGTAATTATGGCCATGGGTAAAACAATTATAGAGGTCCTAAATTAGTTAATGTCCCCTTGTGCTAGTCAGATTGAAGTACATGGATGCTACAATACCCAATATTTCATGATCGGTGGATTTCCAAAGTTCACCCCCTTGTGCAAAAATTGCAGTATCTCTTACTAAGCCAAACCCTAGTTTATGAAATTCTGAAATAGGATGTGATCCAAGCCATGGAACCACGTGAGAGAGGAAAACCTAGAATTATTATTATTTCTCGATTCCAACAAATTCAATGGTTTTTATATCCAAGAAACTATCATCATTTTATTGACCATTTAAACTCGCTTCCTGGAGGCTATCAGGGACACATCTTGAAATCCTATTCGTGGCATAGAATTTGATCCAGGAATCCAAATCAAGCTCTCTGATATCCTGCAAGTGTGTTCAGGAAGGTTGAATGTGTGAATAGGATTCACAAGTTCATGGTCAAGGCATTTCCAAAGTTGACCCTCTTGTGTAGAAATTACATTGTCTCTTACTAAGAGAAACCCTAGATTCCAAAATTGTTGAAAAGGGAAGGATCTAGGCCATGGACACATTCGATAGAGGAGACCCTAGCATTATTATTACATCTTGATTTCAATGTATTAAAAATTTCATTGATATGATCTATGGTAATCATTCTATGTCCAGTTGCAATTCACCTCCTAGAGGCTTTCAAGGACACATGGTGAATTGGTCTTAAGGACTAAAACGACCACCAAGCATTCAAATTGAGTTCGGCAAGTTTAGGCATGTGTATCTACATATGGAAAAGCTGATAAGATTGATTAGAGGATTTCATGGTGGATTCCATGGAATTTGACCAAGGTGAATAGATTTTTTTAAACTAAGTAACCCCTTTTCTCCTTTCTAGTTACTTATGCAAACCTTGCATAAAGTGAGAAACTAGACAAACAACACGATAAATATGTAAATAAGTATGATTTATGTATAGTAAATTTCCAATCAATTTTTGGTACACACTAGAAGTCACTCGAGCCATGAGAGGCAACTTAACCATGCATTAAAAAGGGATTAATGCTCTCACTTTATCTTCAAATCTGTGCACATGAAAATAAATGTACATGCTTTAGGATACAAAATAGGGTTTATTTGGTTTAGTATACATACTAGAGTTTACACTAAAAGCTAGGGTTTCTAGTGTTTAGTATACAAACTAGAGTTTACACTACAAACTAGGGTTTTTAGGCTAGGATCCAAGGTCTAGGTTAACAAGCTTAATGTTAAACTCCTCTATTAAGCATGGGAATATTTGTATACCTTTTTATACCTTATTTTAACACTTGATGTTTTTCTAGTTGTATGCACCCATGCCATATACATAAGAAACTTTGCATATATGTGTAAAATGATTTGGATTCAAATGTATGCACATGAATATTTATGTACAACAAAGACTAATTTAATTTTTATATGTACTATAATTAAGGCTAGGGTTTAGGATACAAAATAGGGTTACTAGGGTTTAGTATACAAAATAGGGTTTTTAGGCTAGGCTCTAGGGTTTATAGGCTAATCTTTAGGATCTAGGTTTACGAGCTTAATGTTGAACTCCTCTATCACTACCTTAACAAAAGTGTAGCCTACACTCAAGAAAAAACACTTATTACGCATGGGAGGATTTTTATAACTTATTTTAACACTTGCATTAGGAATTTTTTTCAAAACTGAGGACATTGACTATTGTCCATGGAGGACTAACTTTGAGATCCAAGGTAGAGGCAGGGTCTAGATCCTAGAGGAGGGGGAATAGGGTGCCATTTATAAATATGTTCCTAATATAGGTAAGGATTTTGATATGTAATTATGTGTTGTACCTTGAAGTATTTTGGAATCTAGGTCATTTAACCTCTTTGTTTATGTGATTTCAATCAGATATGAATTGTACTTGATGTTTTTTTAGTTGTATACACACTTGCAATACACATGAGAAACTTTTCATATATGTGTATAATGATTTAGATTCAAATGTATGCACATGAATATATATGTACAACGAAAATTTATTTATTTTTTATATGTATTATAATTTAGGTTAGGGTTTAGGCTACAAAATACGCTTTCTGCTCTTTAGAATACAAACTAGGGTTTACTCTACAAAATAGGGTTTTAGGCTAGGATATAGGGATTCTAGTACAGGATCCAGGATCTAGGTTCATGAGCTTAATGTTGAACTCCTATATCATGACCTTAAGAAAAATGTAACCTTCACTCAAGCAAAACCACTTATTAAGCATGAGAATATTTTATACCTTATAATTTTTACACTTGCATTAGGAAGTTTCAACAAAACTCAGTGAATTGAATAATGACATTGGACAACCAAATTCAAGATTCAAGGTAGATGCAGGGGCTAGATCGTACAGGAAGGGGCACATGTTTCTATTTATAATTAGAATCCCAATATATGAAATCATTTTGATATGTAATTATTTATTGTAGCGTGGATTTTTTTGGACTTTGTAAACCATTTAGCTCATTTTCACCATAAATCCATCCCCATGATCATAGTCACCATCACCATTCTAATTTTCTCCAAGTCCATCATGATTCATCAACACCATGCACATTTCCACCATCAATGTCACCACCATCCTCCTCATGCCCATGTTTTCACCATCAAATCCATGCCCATTTCCATGATCAACATCACCTCAATCCTCATCATGGCCATGTTGTCATCATCTCCATCCTCATCATCCCCATCCTCATGATTTCATAAACTAGGGTTTTCCTCAATAGGAGACAATGTAATTTTTGCACAAGGGGATTAACTTTGGAAATCTATCGACCATGAAATATTGGTTGGTGTTCCTACATAGAAACTTCCCAAACACACTTACAGGATCTCATGAGATTAAATTATGCTTCCTAGATCAAATTCTATGCCCTCAATAGGGTTTTAACATGTGTACCTAAAAGCCTCCAAAAGACAAGTTTAAATAGTCCATAGAACGATGATCATGGCTCATATTGACGAGCCATTGACTCTGTTGGAAGGGATTAACATCGAAATAATGTTATGGGTGACTCTCTTCCATGGGTTCGTGGAACTAATCTCATCCTATTTCACAAATTCATAACCAAGGTTTGACTTAATAGGAAACAATGTAATTTTTGCACAAGGGGGTCAACTTTGGAAATCCATCAACCATAAAATATAGGATGGCATGACCATGTTGAAATTTCTCAAACCATAAAATCTGGGATTGCATGACCATGTTGAAATTTCTCAAACACACTTGTAGGATCTCATGGAACTCAAATTTGCTTCCTGGATCAAATTCTATGCCCTCGACTGGGTTTCAACATGTGACCCTAAAAGCTTCTAGGAGGTCAGTTTATATGGTTCATCAAATGCTGACCATGGACCAGACTGATGAACCGTCAAATATATTGGAATTGAGACATCATAAAAAAATTAGGGGTTCCTGTCTTGCATGGGTCCATGGCTTGGATCCTATCTTATTTCATTATTTCATAAACTAGGTGACCAAAATTTTACAGGTTCATTAATAACCCTGTATTTTTGTGAGAATGATATAGCAGTTAACTCTTGACAATTTTTTTAAATTGGAAACCTTAAAAGAGAGAATACTAGAAAATGCAATAAAATATAGATGCAAACCATAAGAGTTCAGCACTGAAGGACTACATCTTTGTGTCCACTTCGAGTGAGACTATTTTCATTATCTCTTCAAATGTTGTAATTTTTTCATCAAATCAGAGGAGAATTTTTCAACTCTATATGTTAATTGCATAAATAGACTACTCCAATGCGATTCCACAATCTTACAAAGTCTGTGCAAAGGCCTCCTATAGAATGTAGTATGAGAAACTCAGTCTCCTATGCTGTACGAATCCACCTTAAACCCATGTTGTAACTTCAGTGCACTGGAAACTACGCAGTCTAATTCTATTATTCCAAACCTCCTTCATTGTCTCTCTCTTCTCTACTTTTATGTTTTTGTTTGTTCCCAAACTGTGTTTAAATGTCATAACTGGGTCTATTTTGGATCCATAGTTAACGTGGCCAATTGGATATAGAATCAGAATTTCAAACTAAAAATATCTCTCAAGATAATATTTAAAGAAAAGAATAAGGGACAGAAAGGAACTCCATAATGAATGAGTTCATGGTCATTGTTTTTTTCTGAAATGTTAAATTCAATATCTCACCACTTTTGATGGTCCCTGCTTTACTGATCCAAATTTTACTGATTTCGACTTGTTGGTCCTGACCTTTCCAATCCTAATCTTGTGGATCTCGACTTTAGAAAGAGGAAGTTAAAACTTTTCAAACAATATCAACTATCGTTTTTAATTCCTGATTTTGACCTACCAATCCCAACGTCGATAGTCAGAAGTTGAACCTATCCCAACAACAACATAACAATCCTTATTTATTTTTCAATTTTGGTATCATAAGTCGGCACTATCAAAACAACAATAATAACACACCTTTTGATCCCAACTTTAGCATGTCAAAATTTGAAAGTCAACACTGCTCTAATAACAACAATAATGTTCCTAACTTCTGATCCTGATACCAAAAATTGGAAGTCGAAAGTTGACAATTAGTCCCATATTACTGCCAACTTATTATGTTGATATCTTTTGCATCCAAATTCATTTTTTTATGAAATTGAGTATCGAATAAAATATCTCATTGAGATCTATGCAACTGTGTTATTCAATAGAACATTTGAATATTTTTATTTTTTTTATTTAGGAGATCCACCTGGATCACTAGGGTTTGGCTCAATAGGAGATAATGCAATTTTTGCATGATGGATTAACTTTGGAAATTCCTTGATCATGAACTTGTGGCTAGAATTCCCACGTAAAACATACTGAAACACAATTGTAGGATCTCATGGAACTATATCCTACTGCCTAGATAAAATTATATGCCCTCAACAGTGTTTCAACATGTGTCACTAAAATCCCCTAGGTGGCAAGTTTAAATGGGACATAAAATGATGATCATGGATTGAAACAACAAGCCATCGAATCCATTGGAATTTATACATCAGGAAAAAATTGGGTTTCCTCTCTCATGTGGTTCCATGGCCCATTACTCATCCTATTTCATGATTTCATAAACTAGGGTTTGGCTCAGTAGGAGACAATGCAAATTTTTTCACGAGGGGTTCAACTTTAGAAATTCCTTAACCATGAACTCCTGGTTAGAGTTCCCATGTAAAACTTTCCCAAACACACTTGCAGCATCTCATGGAACTCATTTGTCTATCTCATCTCAAATACCATTCCCCATATCACAGTTTCAACATGTCCCTGAAAGCCTATAGGAGATGAGTTTCAACTGGACATAAAACAACGATCGTGGCTTGGATCGAAGAACCATCGAATCAGTTGGAATATTGACATTGGAATAATGCTAGTATTTCTCTCTCACCTAGGTCCATGGCTTTAATTCTGTACTATTTCATGATTTTAGAAACTAGGTTTCACTTAGTAAGAGACCCTATGCATATGACTCCTAGGGTTTCCTGTCTAGGATTCAAATATGAGGATGGACATGTAGACTTTGATGGCAACACTAGATTTTCCTTTCCATGTATTCATATGATTTAACATGACTAGGGTTTTGAAATCCTAATAAATATATTCATGCTGGTGGGGAGAGACTGAGTGACATAACCTTGTTTTTTAATCCAACCAGGAATTTCCACCTGTCTTGGAGATGATAGGTTCATGAGGAAACCCTATGAGTTAGACACTCTGAATCATGAGGTTACCATATGAGAAGATAAGGGGAAATAGTGAGTAATTGATGTTCTTGTATTGCTCTTGTGTGATGCTAAGGATTTCTCTTGTGATGACCAGGTTTCTATTTTCAATGTAAACCCCGGGAATTTGAATTCCATGTGAAAAAGTAGCATCCATATTGGTTAAATGAATTGGAAATATGGTTTAACACATTTTGGATCATATTGTTATAATATCAATGTATTCTTGATAGGTGCACATTGAAGCAAAGAAACCATTGGTAAGTCTTTGTATTATTCTTTCTCGAGATGTGGAATCCAAGTAGAGATATAAGCAAGTGATGTTTTTAATGATAAAGTAGCAATATATTGATGAGGTGAACCTAGGAAAAGGGACAATGTGAGAAATTGTGCAATAGAGCAAGTTATTGAAAAAGTAATTTTTGCTTACAATAATGGGAGATGGTACCCCCCCATCAATAGGATAAGAATATTAATATGGTGTTAAAGTAGAACATGATGGATTGCAACTTTGTTCACCTACATAGTTTATATAGATATTTTTTTAAAAACTTGCAAGTAATTTCGATCCAATATTAAGAAGAAATTTAATATTGATGTTTTTAATAACCATTTCAAAATAACCCTAATTTGTCGTATTCTTGTGTTGATAGATATAGATGCATAAATTATAATTTCATATTTTATTTATTCAGTCTTAGGTTTCCCCAAAGGGTTAGAGCTTGTTTTCATAGTTTTGGCCCTATTTCCCTTTTGAATTATTAGGTGAGTATGGTTATGAAGGAATTAAATATATTCCACTATTAGTTGTTTGTATGATGTTTTAATAAAGTATAAACATATTTTAGATCAACCATAATACTGAAAGTGCATATGAATAAAAACAACCATATACACATACAAAATAAGACATAGCCATAGACATACACATAACTGAAAACCCATGTATTTCATATGCCAAATTTGTCCAAACAAATGCAATTTTTTGTAAAAAATGGAACATAGTTCCCAATGTATAAATAATGGCAACTTGTGCCATTTACAAAATATGTCAACTCGTGCCCTATATATAAAATATGGCAATTTATTCCCAACAATCACATGATGACTCATATACATAGGAAAATCTCAAGCATCATGGCCGCCCTTGGCACCCCATGTACATCTCCAAAATTGATCTTCCTCTTCTTCAAGCTAGAGGAAGATCAGTCCTTTGACTATCTTGGAGTACTAATTCTCTATGGGATTTGAAATGAAAACAATAAGATGTCATCATTTTTCTTGATTTTGTATCAATTAGCAAAATTACAAAATGAAATTAGAACTCAAAACTTAAATAAATCATTGCAGATGAGGTTGTAGATCATGAGGTGGTTTCCCTCCTCCTTATTGCAAGCCTCTTGGTAATGCTACCCTTCAACATTTACAACAATCATTTGTTTGAAAAAATAGATGTCTAAAATCATTGTAATTAATTCTTCACAATATTTTCATAAACCAGTCAACCTCATCATGAATGTATTGTGGAGTGAAGAGAACAGGTCCTTTGGGCTAGCTGATGGAGAAAAATGTTAGAAAACCTACTCTGATGTAATGGTGGGGTGGGAATCATATGTAGTTGCAACAAACATATATGAAACCTTTGTAAATGTGGCTATGGTGGCTGCAATAGTAGAAGGTGCAATGGTGGCTTCAATTATGGATGGGGATGGATGACATGGTGATGGGGTCCCGTGGTGATAGACCCCTACCTGCTGG
>LPNX010749112.1:451883-486595 GCA_001517045.1 Pseudotsuga menziesii | reverse complement strand
GGGGGGGGGGTGGATGGGATGGCATGGGTGGACGAATGGGGGAGGGTCGTGTTGGGCTCTCTATATGCAAGTTAATTAAAGCCAACATATAGAACGTTCAATATAAATTGTCAACCCAAAAAAGTCTTTCTGTTGCAAAGACAATTTACATTGTCTGTGCTTGAACACTAAGTAGTTGATGATGTTGAGTAACCTATACCACCTGTTTGTTTAGCCAAACTCTTCCCATGATTAACTTGATCTAATTTACTTTCTGTTAAGTCATGAACTTGTTTCCTTTAATTTTATATTTTGATTGCCATTTTTATTCTAAGTTGCTTATTTGCATGAGTTTGTTCTTTTACTTACTTTTAGTGAAATTTCCAAATTTTTTGCCTTAAGTTTTTTATTATTTTTGTTCCTTTAGGTTTTGAAGGGTTCTAAAGGCTATTATGTTGAATAATGGGTTCACAAACAGCATCATGATCATAGTGTATCATTTAAAACTCATTCAAAATGGAAAAAATGACTAAATAGAGCCAAAATTGAGTTTAAATTATTCTTGTAGCACAACTGCCAAAAATTAACACTGCGGCGCTACAAGAAAATCGTTTTTTGCCAGAATGGTCATTTTTCAGTCCGATTTTTTGGGGATTTCGCTCCTAAAGTGTTAAATAAATCATTGGTCACATTTGATATGTGTTTTGCCAAGTTTTTTTCATGTAAACAGGCGTCAGTCTCATGTGAGGGAGATTCTGGCAACCGTTCTGGAAACCGGATGCAAATTTATGGCAAATGATGATAGTAAGTAGAATGAGGCACGATTTCCAGCAGGAGATTCTCAAACTAAAGGTTACGAAGTTGGTGAACACTGAGGTGGAGACACATTGCCTAAAAATCTGGAATTTGCCATTGCAGAGGAATTTAGGGTTTCGCTAGTGTGACAGTTGGGAGTGATCTGAAGAGCCATAGAATTCTTTATGACCCTGTAGATCAATGATTGTACCCATATTTGGAATGGTATGAATGATATAGTTTTTATAAAAATGGATGATGTTTCCGGTTCAACAACTCAGAGAAATGTTGATCAGACTCAGATAGAAATGGGATCGTCAGATTATGATAGAGATGATGAAACTGAAGACCAAATCCTTATTAGCCCCTCAGATGCTGATAGAAAGGATCATGAATTCAAGTCTACAATAAATGGACCATTGGTGGATGTCTTGAACAAGTGGACATTTAGAAGAGTGAAAAATTGAATATTCAAAAGCATACACATTGTCACTATGCAAAACAAAATAAAATTGTTGCTTCCTTTTGGTCCTGCAGCAGTGATTTTAGCTCATTTATCAAGAGCAGATCAATACATTTCAGAGATGGGTTTTCTTTTTTAGCTTGTTGGGAATAACACCTTTGGCCGAGTGACTAGGTTTTGCAACAGAACAGCTAGCATTTTTCACTGGTCCCACAATTGGAGGCCTCTTTAATGCCACATTTGGAAACGCGATTGAGATGATCATCTCATTATATGCTCTTAAAAATGGAATGATTCGTATTGTGCAAAAATCTTTACTTGGTTCTATCTTGTCAAACATGTTGCTTGTGCTTGGATGTGCCTTTTTAATGGGTGGTGTTATTCATCATAGGAAAGAACAGGTCTTTAACAAGACCGCTACAGTTGTCAACTCAGGATTATTATTGATGGCTGTTATGGGCCTACTTTTCCCAGCTGTACTGCACTTCACACACAGAGTTGCATAAAGGAAAATCAGAATTATCCCTTTCAAGGTTTAGCATTTGTGTTATCCTGGTAGCATATAAAACAACAGTTACATTGAACAAATTTTCCTGTCAAGACCAGCAAATATGGTAGGGTGAAGGCCTGTACTATTTGCAGGGACCAAGATTCACAGAGTTACTTGTTACCTGTAATCAATGCAATGAGTTAATTGAGCATGTCAATTGCATGCAGAACTTGCTTGAGTATGTGCTAGAAGCTGACTGGTTTGTGCTGAATGTAATTTGAAACAGGAAGTTAGCATATATCATATTGCCTTCATATCTTTCCCTTCACTGGTTATACATTCACAAGTTGATTTAAGCAGCAGGCTTTTGAGAACATTAATGCAAAGTCCTTTTGCAAATAGAAAGCTCATAAGTGATATTAAAAGGAGCTAAGTGTTCTGTTTGAGCAGAGGCATAACACACAGTTGTTTTCATGCATTCTAGAGATGATCTAACACCTAAATAAACAGCTTGGATAATTGTTATTTTCAGCACCAGTGTTATTGAAGAGTTTGGGGCACTCTGATGACTTAAATCACTCAAGCTTGATACAAGGCTTGTCCTGCATTAAAAACAAAAGCATACTGTTAAAATAATCAAGAGAAAATAGTCAAAGAGTATTGAAACAAGCTGACTATCAAACCTTAGAAGCTCGAGGAGAAAAAAGGAATTGTTAGGTCATTCGAAGGGCTTTAAATTTTCACAGGTTTTTAGTCATTGAGAATAGATGGGAAAAAGTGGTAAAACAAATAGGTCTGAGCCCACTGAATTAAACTGGATGGACCAATTCCTCAGGTGTTCAACTGCCCTGCAAAAAGAGGGGAAGACATGGGATTATTTTCTTTTCTGGACTGGTTTTTTAAATCAAGCAAGAAGAGCAACAAACCAAAAAAACATGTAGACAAAGGGAAAACCCTAGTTAGGAAGCTAGGTCAGAAAATCAAGATTGAACACAAAAAGGATATTAGACTTGAAGAAATGGCAAAGCCTTCAAAGGAATACTATGAACATCAGCAACCTTTAGATGATAATAAGGACAAAAGCTCATTGTTTATAGAAAATGAAGATCAACCTGTGAAATATATGACACCAGCAGAAGCCTGTAGTGAGGAGAAACCTGTTGTCACAGAGAAGATTCCTGTAAAGGAAGAAAACATTCAGACCTAGAAAAGGAACCCCATCACTATATTATTTGAGGATGAGGAATATATATTTAAGGATGATGAATTCACTGTCCAAAATGAAACTAGGGTTAACAAATACAGAGAATGCTGCAGTCAAGAAAATAAAACAAAGAGGTCAAAGAAAAAGAAGACCAAAGTTGTAGCTATAGAGTTCGCTACAATTAAACATCAAGGTAAAAGTTTGAAGATGATGGGAGAACTTGTCTCAACATGTAGACCAAAAACTAGGCCAAGAATCAAGTGAAGGCTGAGTATGAAGCATTCAATTTACAGTGAAATACAAAAATCACTGAGAATTCTGCTCAGTTTTTCCTGTTTTGGGTTATTGAATTCAAATGCATACCACGAGCTGATTAAGAGGAATTTTTGAAAACAAAAAGAGGTTCGTTTTCACAAGATACTCATCTACAAAAACCTCTCTCAGTTTTGCAACAGATGTCAAGGTTTGAAAGATTCAGTTTAATCGTTGCAGCCTATTTTTCAGGGATTTTAAATATTTAATATTTTCCTGTTTTAATGTTCATATTACGGGACAGATTCTGATTGATTGGAGATGAATTTTTAAAAACCAAGAGACTTTTTTGTCCATCATGGACCCATTCACAAAAACCTCTCTCAGTGTTTACACAGGTGGCAGGAATTGAGAGATGTGGAAGATTCTTTGACACCTATTTTCCAGAAATTCGTCATATTTGCCAGGAATCCGATTTACTATTTTTAGTCAATTAGTTGAAAGTTAGTTAATGTAACTGCTAGGTAGTTTCAATTTCGACCTAATGAAGGGAAGATAAAAATACTTCTTTGTAATTATAAAAGAGGGACAAGGGGACAAAAGAGGGTTTCGATTTTTGGAGGACTTTAGGAGGTCATTTGGACTTACTTGTGAGCTAAGGACATAACTCTTATATGTATTTGATGATAGACTATGAAAGATATGATCCTTTACACCCTTCAGACTATGTTTGGCTTCATTTTTTAACTTGTTTAGTTGCTTAGTTGATAAATTCATTGCTGGTCTATGTTTGTATGTTGGTAATGCTTATCTTTTATGAATGAACTTCAATATCGTGTTCTGTTGGATTCTGGTGATTATATGATGTATCTCTGTCTTTCCTTGCTTATGATTTAGTTTTTATTTGGTTCATGAGTGTATTTCCTGTTTGTCACCAAATTTACAACCAAGAAAACATTTCAGAAATCCTAAAACCTAGTTTATTTGATTGATTTTTTGAGATTGTGTTGGCTTGTTTCTTGATAGCCTTGGAAACAATTTCTGGCACAAACATCTTTGGCACCGTTGCCGGGGAACGAAGTTGAAGACATATTTTCCCTGGGATACTTATCAGTTTTACTGGTTTTAAGAGGTGAACTTAAACCAGCACATCTTTAAGGATATTTTTCACCAAGTTTGACATAGTGGCTACTAGGGGAGTTGGAAGTAGAAATAGACCTGTTTCACCTTTGCAGCTGGGTGTTTCAGACCAGAATAGATACTAAAAATAGCTAGAAGAATTAGAAGGTTTCAGCCATCCCTAGATTTTTGCAACCCTAATTAATTTGAACTGCTGTCACCCCTTTCTCTTTTTGAGAAGAAGAAACAAAATCTATCTTGACAAATTGATTGGCGACTCCACTATTTCAAGATGCAAAGGCCGATGTCCATGGAAGCTATTCTGGCTCGAAGGTTTGCACCTTTCAATTTTTCTGATATTCCAGGTTTTCCAAATCCAGTACCTACTATGGATGTTTCGGGAGATTGTCTTCCACGGTTTAGGGAAAGCAAAGAGGATAATCCTTCGGATCACCTCATCAGATTTCATCATTGTATGGTCCAGTTAAATATCCAGCATGAAGATATGCTCATGAAGATGTTCATGTATTCACTTGAGCAAGATGCACAAGATTGGTATTTTTCTCTTCCCGTTGCTAGCATCTCCTCATTGAAAGAACTCCACACATGTTTTCAGAAACATTGTAAGTATCTGTTCTCAGCTGAACTCTTTTTAAAATATTGTTGTGAGCAGGCTGATGTTTATAATATAATTTCTGATTTAAAAAATCATGATGATGAGTACAATCAAGGGCTCAAAACATGTCATGAAGAAGTTGAAGTTTCAGAATTTGTTGAAGATGAAAAGGTAACATTTTTAGATACTGTTGTCAAGGAAGAATGCCATGATCATTATGATAATCAAGTTGTTGTTTTAGGTCAGTTTGAGGATTATTCAAGTGATGATATCAGTAGAGATAGTTTGGAACATTCTCATAATGATTTCAACAGCCTTAATAACCGTTTGAATGCTAATCCTTTTGAAGATCAATCTCTAGTTCAACAAGCTTTTGAAAATCATTGTTATGTTAAAGATCAGCTTTGTATTGAAGGAAAAGATGAACCTTTAGCATCATCATTCGAAATTTTTCAAAATGCTCCTTGTTATGATGAAGAGATTAGGGTTCCAAGATAAGAATTCTGTGATGAATTAGATTCTATTCCTTTTGGTTTTGATAGTAAAATCGATGAAGGCCAGGCTGTTCACATTTTTTCAGAAGTTACTTTTATTCATGGTTATGATAAATTTGCTGTTCAAAATAATTATGAAGATGGTCTAATTTTTAATAAATATGATGATGAAATTGAAAAGAAAGACCCAGAAATCTATGAGGTGTGTGATATGTCACAATCTGATCAGCAGATTTAGGAATGCATTCAGTCTATTATCCTTGAACAGCAAAATCCAATGCCCGATAGTCATTTATTTGAAGACAGTGTGGAAAAGGAGGTTCAAAATGTTGACATTATTGGTGATACTATTCAAAAATTTACAGAGCAAATTCAGGCTGATCCTGATGTCTTTTATCGTCAATGCCTGATTGATATTCATGGAACAAAATATTCTTATGGACAGCTTGTCTTTTTCATAGATCAGGAAGAGGTAACTTATGGAAGTTTTTATGATCCAATAGCAGATTATTTAGAGTCAATACCAGGTTATAAATCTGTTATTTCAGAGACACCATTTGATGAAAGTGAGTATAAGTTGTTAGATCATTACTCTTCAGGTTTTCCAATATTTTTGCTAATATATATATATTTGGAGTTGGAAACAAGTTTTGGTGGGTTGATGAAATTTTTTTCCTGGTTACATTGGAAATGGGAGTACAATTTGATTCAGTAAATGGAAGATTCCTCACGAAAGAGATTTGTTTTCATTGTATATATCAGTGTGTGAAGGATTAAATAAAGACTCCATATCCCAATGGATATTTTGCAGACTAGTAGGTAGCAGAAAAGAAGGCACTGGTCTACAGGTTCTTGAAGCCTCACAGGGAGGACTTCATCCCGCAGCTGGAGCCAGATGTTAAGTCATGAACTTGTTTCCTTTAATTTTATATTTTTATTTCCATTTTTATTCTAAGTTGCTTATTTGCATGAGTTTTTTCTTTTACTTACTTTGGGAAATTTTTGGTTTTTAGTGAAATTTCCAAATTTTTTGCCTTTAAGTTTTTTATTATTTTTGTTCCTTTAGGTTTTGAAGGGTTCTAAAGGCTATTATGTTGAATAATGGGTTCACAAACAGCATCATGATCATAGTTTATCATTTAAACCTCATTCAAAATAGAAAAAATGACTAAATAGCGCCAAAATTGAGTTTAAATTATTCTTGTAGCGCAACTGCCAAAAATTAACACTGCAGCGCTACAAGAAAATCGTTTTTTGCCAGAATGGTCATTTTTCAGTCCGATTTTTTAGGGATTTAGCTCCTAAAGTGTTAAATAAATCATTGGTCACGTTTGATATGTGTTTTGCCAAGTTTTTTTCATGTAAACAGGCGTCAGTCTCATGTGAGGGAGATTCTAGCAACCGTTCTGGAAACCAGATGCAAAATTATGGCAAATGATGATAGTAAGTAGAATGAGGCACGATTTCCGGTAGGAGATTCTCAAACTGAAGGTTACGAAGTTGGTGAACACTGAGGTGGAGACACATTGCCTAAAAATATGAAATTTGTCCTTGCGGAGGAATTTAGGGTTTCGTCAGTGTGACAGTTGGGAGTAATCTGAAGAGCCACAAAATTCTTTATGACCCTATAGATCAGTGATTGTACCCATATTTGGAATGGTATGGATGATATAGTTTTTATAAAAATGGATGATGTTGCCAGTTCAACAACTCAGAGAAATGTTGATCAGAGTGTCTGAGAAATGGGATCGTCAGATTATGACAGAGATGAAGAAACTGAACACCAGATCCTTATTAGCCCCTTAGATGCTGATATAAAGAATCATGAATTGAAGTCTACAATGAATGGGCCATTGGTGGACTTCTTGAACAAGTGGACATTTAGAAGAGTGAAAAATCGAATATTCGAAAGCATACACATTGTCACTATGCAAAACAAAATAAATTTGTTGCTTCCTTTTGGTCCTGCAGTAGTGATTTTAGCTCATTTATTAGGAGCAGATCAATACATTTTAGAGATGGATTTTCTTTTTCATCTTGTTGGGAATAAAACCTTTGGTCGAGAGACTAGGTTTTGTAACAGAGCAGCTAGCATTTTTCACTGGTCCCACAGTTGGAAGCCCCTTTAATGCCACATTTGGAAACGCAACTGAGATGATCATCTCATTATATGCTCTTAAAAATGGAATGATTCGTATTGTGCAACAATATTTACTTGGTTATATCTTGTTAAACATGTTGCTTGTGCTTGAATGTTCCTTTTTAATGGGTGGTGTTATTCATCATAGGAAAGAATAGTTCTTTAACAAGACCGCTGCAGTTGTCAACTCAGGATTATTATTGATGGCTGTTATGGGCCTACTTTTCCTAGCTGTACTGCACTTCACACACAGAGTTGCATAAAGGAAAATCAAAATTATCCCTTTCAAGGTTTAGCATCTATGTTATGCTGGTAGCATATAAAACAACAGTTACATTGAACAAATTTTCCTGTCAAGACCAGCAAATATGGTAGGGTGAAGGCCTGTACTATTTGCAGCGACCAAGATTCATAGAGTTACTTGTTACCTATAATCAATGCAATGAGTTAATTGAGCATGTCAATTGCATGCAGAACTTGCCTGAGTATGTGCTAGAAGCTGACTGGTTTGTGCTGAATGTAATTTGAAACAGGAAGTTAGCAGATATCAGATTGCTTTCATATCTTTCCCTTCACTAGTTATACATTCACAAGTTGATTTAAGTAGCAGGATTTTGAGAACATTAATGCAAAGTCCTTTTGCAAATAGAAAGCTCATAAGTGATATTAAAAGGAGCTAAGTGTTCTGTTTGAGCAGAGGCATAACACATAGTTGTTTTCATGCATTCTAGAGATGATCTAACACCTAAATAAATAGCTTGGATAATTGTTATTTTCAGCAGCAGTGTTATTCAAGAGTTTGGGGCACTCTGATGACTTAAATCACTCAAGCTTGATACAAGGCTTGTCCTGCATTAAAAACAAAATCAGACTGTTAAAATAATCAAGAGAAAACAATCAAAGAGTATTGAAACAAGCTGACTATCAAACCTTAGAAGCTTGAGGATAAAAAAGGAATTGTTAGGTTATTCGAAGGGCTTTAAATTTACACAGGTTTTCAGTCATTGAGAATAGATGGGAAAAAGTGGTAAAACAAGTAGGGCTGAGCCCACTGAATTAAACTGGATGGACCAATTCCCCGGGTGTGCAACTGCCCTGCAAAAAGAGGGGAAGACATGGGATTATTTTCTTTTCTGGACTGGTTTTTTAAATCAAGCAAGAAGAGCAACAAACCAAAAGAACATGTAGACAAAGGGAAAACCCTAGTCAAGAAGCTAGGTCAGAAAATCAAGATTGAACACAAAAAGGATATTAGACTTGAGGAAATGGCAAAGCCTTCAAAGTCAGACTATGAACATCAGAAACCTTTAGATGATAATAAGGAAAAAATCTCACTATTTATAGAAAAGGAAGATCAGCCTGTGAAATATATGACACCAGCAGAAGCCTCCAGTTAGGAGAAAACTGTTGTCACAGAGAAGATTCCTGTAAAGGAAGAAAATATTCAGGCCTAGAAAAGGAGCCCCATCACTATATTATCTGAGGATGAGGAATATCTATTGAAGGATGATGAATTCACTGTCCAAACTGAAACTAGGGTTAACAAATACAGAGAATGCTGCAGTCAAGAAAATAAAACAAAGAGGTCAAAGAAAAAGAAGACCAAAGTTGCAGCTATAGAGTTCGCTACAATTAAACATCAAGGTAAAAGTTTGAAGATGATGGGATAACTTGTCTCAACATGGAGACCAAAAACCAGGCCAAGAAACAAGTTAAGGCTGAGTATGAAGCATCCAGTTTACAGTGAAATACAAAAATCACTGAGAATTCTGCTCAGTTTTTCCTGTTTTGGGTTATTGAAGTCAAATGCAGACCACGAGCTGATGGAGATGAATTTTTGAAAACCAAAAGAGATTTTTTTCACAAGATACTCATATACAAAAACCTCTCTCAGTTTTGCAACAGCTGTCAAGGTTTTAAAGATTCAGTTTAATCTTTGCAGCCTATTTTTCAGGGATTTTAAATATTTAATATTTTCCTGTTTTAGTGTTCATATTACGGGACAGATTATTATTGATTGGAGGTTCATTTTTAAAAACAAAGAGAGGTTTTTTTCCTTAACAGAACCATTCACAAAAACCTCTCTCATTTTTTACACAGGTGGTAGGGATTGAGAGATGTGGAAGCTTCTTTGACACCTATTTTCCAGAAATTCACCATATTTGCCAGGAATCCGATTTACTATTTTTAGTAAATTAGTTGAAAGTTAGTTAATGTAACTGCTAGGTAGTTTCAATTTTGGCCTAATGAAGGGAAGATAGAACTACTTATTTGTAATTATAAAAGAGGGACAAGGGGACAGAAGAGGGGTTCGATTTTTGGAGGACTTCAGGAGGTCATTTGGACTTACTTGTGAGCTAAGTACATAACTCTTATATGTATTTGATGACAGACTATGAAATATATGATCCTTTACACCCTTCAGACTGTGTTTGACTTCATTTTTTAACTTGTTTAGTTGCTTAACTCATAAATTCATTGTTGTTCTATGTTTGTATGCTAGTAATGCTTATCTTTTATAAATGAACTTCAATATCATGTTCTGTTGGATTCTGGTGATTATATGATGTATCTCTGTCTTTCCTTGCTTATGATTCAGTGTTTGTTTGGTTCATGAGTGTATTCCCTGTTTGTCAGCAAATTTACAACCAAGAAAACATTTCAGAAATCCTAAAACCTAGTTTACTTGATTGATTTTTTGAGATTGTGTTGGCTTGTTTCTTGATAGCCTTGGAAACAATTTCTGGAACAAACACTTTCCTAAGAATGCATAATTATGATTACCTTTCTACAACTTTGATCTATAAAGATATTTAGGAAATAAACATCTAGGTTTACGTTTGCAGAAATTTAAATCCTAAATTACCATGCCATATAAAGATCCATTATAACTATCTCAATCTGACTTAATCTAGGAATCAGAAATGCAAAGATTGAACTGCAACAATTATAGCTGTAAATGGACTGAATTACCAAAACTAAAGAAAAACAATAATTGAAAGAAACTAGGGAAGAGCTTGGTTGTTGCAGCTATCACACAAATGCATAAGGAGAATTAACCTACACAGTCGACTGTCACACCACTATGCTGTAGCTTACATGAAATGCATTTACAGATCAATTGAGAAAACTTCACCATGACTCGTTACTGTTGCAGTTGTTATAAAAGAAGACATATACTATAACATCCACACCACATGACAGAAAATATAAATTCCTAATTAACTCGGCAATATCTGTAGGAAGGTGGGCCCTACCTTCGAACAGAGACGTCGGGAATTAACACAGGTTAAAACACAGAAATCAGAAGAATCCTGCTCCTTGTATTAGAAGATAAAATGAAAGTACAGTATTTGTCACAACTTATACAATATGATCAATTATTTTCCAACCCTTGGCTCTGAATACTCCCTAATATTTATACATTAACCTTCATATCTTCTATCCACTAATATCGGCTAGCCATGAAGATCTACGATTTTCAGGCTACCCTATTACAATGCATTGTTACAATTGTGGTGAAACAGAAGCAGAGAATATAGGAAGTTTGTTGCATGAGCCGATAATGAAATAACAGAACCAAATCAATAACTACTTCGTTAGTTGCAGCTAACCTTGAATAATGGCGCGCTGTTGAGCCGAGTCTGTTGCAACCTTGGTTGTTGCAACTTGCGTAGGATGAGGATCTTTGACTGTGTTTCACCTGTAAAGATAGATTCCGTGGGCATAGCTGGAATAGATATTCATCTCTTCTAGAATCCACTTGACCTGATGCACCTGTATTCTTCACGCTTTGAACAATATTCATAAAATTCAAGAGTAAATCCCTGTTTATTACAATCATAAGTATTAATAAGATAAATAAGTAATCAAGCCTATGAGGAATCAAGGATTTTTTGAAGGAAAAACATATGTTAGGTGCATGAAAATAGGGTAAGAGAAGGAAAAAAGAGTATATCAAGTGTGGTAAAAAAGGGGTCATTTTTGGGCCCAACATGTCCCCCCAACTATCTTCTTGCATGTCCCTATGCAATAATATCCATTAGTCCGAATCTGAATCTAGCCTTGTACTTTGTTCATGAAGAGAGGAAAAGTTATAATGGAGCTCAGGTGATCCTTTTGTTTCTAGAAATCAATTATAAGCAACCCATAATCTCCAACACTGTTCTTCTTCTGCCTTTGTAAAAAAGAAATCTTTCCTGTATGGTTTTTTTGGCCACCATATAAGAGAAAATTTGAACTTGAGTCCCAACCAATTAGCTCCACCTTACTTATACAACCTACATATCCTTAAACCCTTGAAAGAGCATGTTTAAAGTTCTCGAAATAGTAAGGGTCCATTTTTTGTAGTGATAGTGGTGCAGCCTGCCATCTATGCTTACTGCCTTCCAAATACGATTGCTACTGCATGGTAATTTGGCCAACACACCTGGAGATGACCCTTTCTTCAATTTCAATTATCTGTTGGGTCTTGATGGAAGATGTAAGCCTTTGTTTCTACAAAGCAAGGAGAAGGTGAGGAGATTGAGGCTCACTTCGAACCCAAAGATTAGTGCTAGCCTCGTTATCAGAGTAGGTCTAGAAAGATCTTTTCCACTGCACATGATTGCTAACAAAGGAGGAAAAATATCTCAGCTGAACATATCCAAGGTAAGGGGAAAGGTTCGAATGGTGGTCCAAAGGACAAGCCACTTCATGTAGGTAAATCTAATAGAGCAGGTTCTGCTCCATGAAATTACTTCCCATAAAAGTTTCCAAAAACTGGGCCAAGGTTTCCATTTCATAAGGTCTCCACTCCTTTACTGCCTTCAACTTAAACCAAATAAATTGTTCAAACAGAAATAGAGGGTAAGAAGGAGATGGCTCTCTAGTGCTTAACAATTCTTGGGAAAGAGCATACAGCTAGTCCTTCTCTACCTACATAGATTTGAACTTTTTCAGCTCCTTCAGTTCTTTTTGTATCTCTTCCCATCATAGTTTCTAGAACATTAACTCTTCTGCCCATTTCTCCCTTAGTTCTCTGATAGTCTTTTCATGATCAATGAGGGGGATCATTCCTTCTTGATACTTATCCACCTGCCTCATCCAGTTTTTCACTTCCATTTTTAGCAGTGAGAGTTCCTTGATCAGCCCCTGGATTCTTTCATCTCCTACATTTTCCTCATCATTAGAGTCCATATTGACAAATTTCTGGGAAAATTGAGTGCATACATTTCCATCCGAGGTTTGACCTTGAACATTCTGCACTAGGAGTGTAACAGCCTCTTTTATTGAGGTTTCAATAGTCTCTGCCTGCATAGGCACTTCTTCCACCTCTCTTGGGGATGTTGGTTCTTGTGTAAAAACATCTTCTTTTTGAAGCTCCCTTTCTTCAACTTTAGCCTATGTGGGTACTTCTGCCATTAATTCGGAGGATGCTAGTTCTTGTGTGACAACATCCTTTTCTTGAAATTATTCTTCAGAAAATTTAGCATTCAATTGTGAAGAGGTTGGTTCTTGTGTGACAACTTCATCCTGATCTTCGACTTCCACGTCTACCTAAGTCTCATCTACAACTACTTGGATTTCAGCTGTGGCTTTGACAGGGGGCTGCAGGACTACTGGTTCTTGTGTGTCACTATTCTGTCCCCCCATTTCTTCATGCTACTAGAGTTGCTCTTAAGTTACTTCCATATCTCCCGAAAGATAAAACTGTTCCCGAAATACCTCGGTGTCCCCTGATGACTGTGACTGGATCTGTTCATCTTCTCCCAACTCCATGTCAAGGATCAATTCCACCTCAGGATCAGTTGTTGTTGGTTGAAATGGAGCTTCAGCAAGGATTTCTGAGGATGTTGGTTCTTACATAGCAACATCTTGATTGAATTCAATATCTTCCTGTTGCTGGGACTCTTCCACTAGCTATGTATCCTGAGATGGTTCTAGGGTCACAGTAAAAAATTCTAAGTTTGGATCAGGAATTACCTCAACCTCTGGTTCAACTGATTCTTTTTGAATGGAATATTCAACAAAAATATATGAATGTGTCGGTTTTGTTCATGTACACGTACTCCCAAAATACCAAACACCTTCAGCAACCGCTTCACACAAACAGATCACAGATCAACACACTGATGTTTGTCACATGGTTAAAACCCTCGAGAGGGAAACAGTCCATGGCCCCAGCCAAATAGCTACTTGGAGAAATTTATTATGCAAAATAAAGAAAGTTATATATGAGCTTCTCATAATCTATCAACTAGCCAAGGACCCTTTATGCTCTTTAAATAGAGATCATAGACCAATCGGGTGTTAAGACATGGATCAATGGTAGGTATGATCTAAGAGAAGTTGAACCGTTAGATGGTTTGTCGTTACACCAAAACCTGCAGATTTTGGTGAACATTTGAAACCCAGTACAAGGCCCTATCACCAGAAGTAGTGGTTAAACCACTGGTTTAATATTCCCAGAGGTGTGGCGGTTATACCGGTACCCGGTACTCCAACATCCCACCTCCAGCGTAGCTCAAGGGAATTGAACCTGAGACCTCAACTCTGATACCATGTTCAGGTACACAAGGTACTCCCCAAAGACCGAACACCTTCAGAAACTGCTTCACACAAATAGATCACAGATCAACACAGTGATGTTTGTCACGTGGTTAAAACCATCAAGAGGGAAACAGTCCATGGCCCCAGCCAAATAGCTACTTGGAGCAATTTATTATGCAAAATAAATAAAGTTACATATGAGCTTCTCATAATCGATGAACTAGCCAAGGACCCTCTATGCTCTTTAAATAGAGATCATAGACCAATCGAGTGTTAAGCCACGGATCAATGGTAGGTATGATCTAAGAGAAGTTGAACCATCGGATCACTCTATGTCTAGAACATATCATAACCGTTGGATTCAAATATTTACAAATGCATACTAATGCATACCAAAAAAACACACTTTAACCTAACGGATATATTACACAAGTTGATCTTAACTAACTCCTAAGTGTCTAAATATCCTAACAGGTTCTTGTGTGACAACACTCTGATTGGCTTCAATATTCCCTTTATTAGACTAATCCATCGATTCTGATAGCTGAGGTTGTAATTGCTCATCTTATTCCATTTTTATGTCAAGGATCGGTCCTACTTCTAGTTCAGCTTCTTTCCCTAATTCTGCATCAGGTGCTTCTTGTCCTTCTTTAGCTACTGGTGTATATTTATGAGTCTCAAATGCATGCACTATGACTGTATAACTTGATTGAATAAAAATTTCCTCACATGCAGGGTGGACTACTTTCTCCACTTCTTCATCCTCCTTAGTAGGAGATGATCCTTCTAACTGGTCTGCAGCTTCTACCAGTGTGTGCAACCTGCTATCTACCTGTTTCTTACATACCTCCTTCCAATTTTCCGGTTCCTTCTGAATAAATTGCACTTCTTCCTTTAGTAACCTGTTTTCATACAAAAGCCCTTCAAGTTGAGGTTCTTCTTCAACAGGATCATGTGGAGCATTGTTTATCCTTGGTCTCAAAATGGGAAATTCAATGTTTGCGTTAATATCTACCCATTTTGCTCACACTGCTTCAGCTGCTGTGACTGACCTCGTTCTCCTTCTCCTCGTTGGTCGAGATGCTCGTATTTCTTTTCTTGACCTTCTTCTCTTCCTTCGAGGTACAAGGGTTTCCAACCCTGCAGTAGCTGTGGAGGGAATATTTTTTGTTTCAGCATCCTATCTTTCCTCCACCATCTCTATTTCTACTTCTATTAAATTTCCCCTCCATTCAGGAGAGGATTCGATGGTGAGGACTTCTGTATTCTCTTCTGTAACCACATCTCCCACAGCTTCAGCTTTAGTTGTCGCAACATCCAATGCTTCTCCAGCTTCAGCTGCTGGAGCTCCCAAATTATCTATCTCCTCTATAAGGTTTTCTACTACTACATCTTTCATCAATTCTTCCTCTTCTGCTGATTATNTACATCTTTCATCAATTCTTCCTCTTCTGCTGATTATGTATCATCTTCCCCCCCCCCCCAACTAAATTGGATGGAATCTGTTCCTCCTACTCTTCCTCCAATTGGACGCTCAACAGATGTGTAGGTGCCCTCAATTCTCTGATGGGAATATCAGGAAAAGGTATAGGTGCCCTTACTTCTATGATGGGAATCTCAGGAAAGGGTATAGGTCCCTGGGCTATTTGAGGTTGACCAGTAAATTTCTCCCATGTTTGATTTTTCTGAGCTAAGGCCCTTAAGATTAAAATTTTAATGAGGCCATGATGGGTAAGGGAAGGGTATGGATACTTAGCTACTCTAACAAAGCCCGCCATGTGATCCATGTCTTTAAATAGAAAAAATGGAATATTAAGTAGATTTATGTGGCGTAAGTGAGACAGCAGTGGAAAATTAGAATAATAAACAGTCTGGTACCTACCTTCGTAGGTGATATAATTCTTGAGAAAGACAGCCACTTGATCCCATGGGAGAGGTAATGATTGTAATTCTATTCCCCTTCCTAATGGACGCAATTGTTCACCTGCCACCAAAAATTCTTGTACTGAAGCAGCATTGGGAGTTCTTCTTCCAAACCAAGCTCTTCCTACCTGCGAGAGCCCGGTAACCTCAGCTACAATCACTTCAGAAACTTCTATCCGTAACCTCTAACCTTTGAGTGGGTTTCTATAAGGTTTAAGGAAAACTATAGAGCAGTCTCACGATGAAAACCACTAAGACGTTGAAAAAACTCAGTCGAGCCTGCAGCTTCAAAGATAGCAAAAACTTTAGCATTTTTTCGCAATTCCTACATGTTTGGAGGTTCATGTCGGGTCGGGATACCCATGTTATCCATCTTTCTAACTTCTAGTATCAGCTTAGCAAATTGCAGGATCCAACAATGGAAATTTCAGCGCAGGACATGCACAAACAACGGAGGTTGAATTTGGCAAATTTGGAAAGTTAAGCATAGAATCGTTGCTAAGATTTTGCCCCAAATTAGGAAAGGGTGGTGGTTGTGAAGTAAATTTGAGTAACCATTAGATCGTGGGAATGGACAGTTAACGAAGTATGGGTGTAACAATAGATATAAAAAGGTAGGTATGATTAACTCTATTAAATCTACTTAATGATTAATCATGTAAATAACCAGAACCATACCTTAGTAATTATGGGATGAACTGTAACTTCTTGGAGTAATACAACGTATTAATGTGACCTTCAAATTTTAAATATTAGTGCGCACGTGCTACCATGATCCTTCTCCCATCGAACCAAAAGTTGTCTTGTTGATCCTATCAAAATAATAATTAAAGCTATGAAGTCATCCTGAAATGGCAAAATCATGGCGGCAAAAATTCTGGACAAATTTGAAGGAGTTGCAACCCTCCTGTGGACAAATCTAGAGGAGTTGCAGCCACAATCCATAGTTAAAGTCATCCAAATTAGAGGAGTTGCAGCCGCTAAAAAGAGTAGAAGTAGGCAAAATTTCAAGGGGGTCGCGGCTACTGTAATGGAAAAATGGTCGATACTTTATGGCGTTGTAGCTGCAGAACGGGAACATAGGTGAGGTTTTTACGATGTTGCAGCTACGAAATGGGAAAAATAGGCATGGCTTTACGGTGTTGTAGCTGCGATGGGATGGAAAAATAGGCATGGTTTTACGGTGTTGCAGCTATGAAATAGGAAAAATAGGCAAGGTTTTACGGTGTTGCAGTTGCGATGAGACAGAAAAATAGGCATGGTTTTACGGTGTTGCAGCTGTGACGGGACGAAGAAATAGGCATGGTTTTACGGTGTTGTAGCTACGCCTAGCTGTTCATCATTCAATGTTTTTCTTCTATAAGGAGCTCTTCCAGACAACATAAAATTACATAGGGGCTTATGGTTGTCAGGGCCAATCATAATCATTGCTCCTCGAATCAATTCCTACACATATTCTAAAAAAAATGATCAAGTGTAAAGGAAAAAAAACAAAAAAAGGAATTAAGCATTAGTTTATTTATGTACAAGAATTTTGTGTAGAAATTGCAGCGACTTTCTAAATATTGACAGGGGCATAGAAAGTTTACTTCCCTTGCTCTAACTGGTATCCCGAATCAGCTGCAATATGTGAAACAAATGCACCCCTCAAAATTTGTTTATGATATAGTCGTAGCCTGTGACCATTAGCGAATAATGGTGCACGATTCTCATCAATGGTGACTAGGTGGACTGTACCATTATCAAATACTTTGTCTATCAGATATGGTCCTAACCATCTTGTGCGTAGCTTACCTTTAAAGTCCCTTTTGAATCTTGAACTGTATAATAGTACCCAATCTCCCTCATAGAAGATTCACTTCTTGATGAACTTATCATGCCAATTGGATCTCTATTGCTGAATTAATGTTGTCTGATCAACAACAGCTATATGTTTTTCCTCAAGTTCATTCAATTGATTCAATCTATTCCTATGGGCTTCAGTTACATCTGAGTTTACATCTATCATTGTCTTCAAGGTTTTGATTTCAAATTCAATAGGGAAGACAACACTTTTACCATACACCAAATCATAAGGGCATAAACCTGTAGTATTGTGCCACGTATTACGATATGCCCATAGTGATTCTAGAAGTCTGTCAGCCCAGTCTCTATGATGGCTCATGACTATTTTGGTGAGGATAGCTTCAATAACTTTAGTGGTACTTTCCACCTATCCATTGGCATGGGGATGGTAAGGTGAAGTTACCCCATGTTGAATATGGTACTTCTGTAGCAAAGCTTCGAAATTGTGTGACACAAATTGTGTTCCTCCATCTGTGATCACTACCTTGGGTATTCCAAAATGATTAAATATTTCTCCATACAGGAAATTTATTACAGCCTGGTCATTGGCCTTCATCAAAGCCATAGCATGTAGTCAGTGCAAACCAGAATTTAAGCTTTATGTTTTGAATGAGGATTCATAGGCCCAACAAAATATAAGGCCTATCTGTCAAAAGGTTCCACCACCAACTGTGGTAGAAGAGGCATTTCATCCAATCTATTAGGTTGGCCCATTCTTTGACAGCTATCACAAGATTGGACATATTTCTTTGCATCCTTGAAAAATATTGGCCAATAATAACTCATTATAAGCACCTTATGACCTATCCTTATGTCTGCAAAATGTCCCCCACAAGGCTCATCATGACATTCCTTCAAGATATGGAAGACTTCATCCTCCCTTACACATATTTGGATCTCAAGATCAAGACCTGTGTAGAAAACATGTCCATCTATCCAGCAATACCTAGCACTTTGTTGAATAATCTTCCCTTTCTCTCTTTTTGACAAGTGTGTCGGAAGCTTACCTGCATCCAAGTAGTTAGCAACATATGCATACCAAGGGGAATGAGATGAAACTGAAAACAAGTGCTCATATGGGAAAGTATCCTTAATTGGTAGGTTATTATCATTGTTAGTAAAACGAGATAAATAATCAGCAACAACATTGTCTTTCCCAGGCCTGTCAATAATGGTAATATCAAACTCTTGTAATAGTAACAGCCATCTAGTGATCCTAGCACTTGTAATGGGTTTGCTCATTAGTTACTTGATGGCTAAGTGGTCAGTGTGTACAAAGGTGGAATATCTAGTGATGTAGTGTCTAAATTTGTTAATGGAGTAAACAATGGCTAAATATTCCTTCTCTGTAACAGTATAATTGAGTTCAACAGGGGCCAAGTTCTTACTGATGTAATAAATTGCATATGGTGCTTGACCATCCTGCTGACTTAATACTGCTCCAATGGCAGTGTCATAGGAATCTGAAGAAATATGGAAGGCCAAGGCCCAATTGGCCCCCCTTAAGATAGGAGCTATAGACAGCCTATTTTTGAGTTCAATGAATGCTATCTGGCATGCATCATTCCAAGTAAACTGTACATCCTTCATCAATAAGTTAAATAAAGGAGAGGCTAGTTTGGAAAAATTCTTTATAAATCTTCTATAATATCCAGCATGCCCTAAAAATCTATGTACATATTTATGTGTTCCAGGAGTGGGTATGTTTTGAATCACCCTAATTTTAGATGGATCTACCTGGATACCATTAGCAGAGATAAAGTGCCCCAGCACTACACCTTCGCTCATCATCATATGGCACTTTTTCAATGCTCAGAGATAGTTGGGTTTTCTCACAGCGTGTTAAAACATTTTCCAATTTTTTCAGTGCTTCTTCAAAGTCACTGCCATATGGGGTAAAATCGTCCATGAAAATCTCCATACTATCATTAACCATTTATGAAAAGATTCCAATCATAGCTCTTTGAAATGTGGTTGGTGCATTGCATAAGCTGAAGGGAAGCACTCTATATGCAAAGGTACCCCTAGGACAGGTGAAGGTGTTTTTATCTTGGCATTCAGAAGCAATCTAGCTAAACCAATCCAAGAAGGAGAATAAATTCTTCCCAGATAAGTTATCAAGTACCTGGTCGATGAAAGGCAGGGGAAAGTGATCTTTCTGTGTTTCCTTGTTTAGCTCTCTGTAATCCACACAGACTCTCCATTTTCCATTCTTCTTGGGTACTATCACGAGTGGATAAACCCACTCGCTGTCTGAGATTGGGTATACAAACCTTGCTTCCAAGAGTTTTTGAATCTCTTCCTTCACTATGTCCCTAATATTGGGGTCCATCCTTCGTTGTGGCTGGCACACAGGTAGGGAGTCACTTTTGATATAAATGTGGTGGGTGCACAAATTAGAATGGATACCCTTCATGTATGTGTACTCCCAGACAAATGCCCCCTTATGTTTTTTAAGAGAGTGATTAGGAATTCATGTTCATCCAGAGAGAGATTGGGATTGATATTTAGGGTTTTTCCCAACTCTATCTTGACTAGAATACTTTCCAAACTTTTCAATACTGGAACTATGTGAGTGTCACCGACTAATGTCTCCTCCATGAGATTTTCTTGTTCTTCTTCACCTAGAGTACTATTTACGATCTGATACATTTGTTTGTTGAATAAAGTGGGTCCACTGTTGAAATTATTGATGGCATCGTCTTCTATTTCATCCTTAAAATTCAAGGCCTTCCCTATCGTTAACAGTGGCTGAACGCCCTCCTCTTCCTCTAGCTCCATCCATAATGGAGTTTCATCTTCTAGACTCGGTCGAGCTAGAGGATAGAGGGTAAGTTTATTTGTTTCAGTCCCATCTAATATGGTCATAGAACCAAAACGACAATTGATGCAAGCATCAACTGTAGCTAACCAGGTCCTTCCCAGGATGAGCTAGTGTCCTCCTAGCTGCGACTTGGGTTGTAGAACCAAGAATTCAACCGGATATTCCCAAGAATCAACTGAGACAATGAGGCCATCCAAGATTCCCTCGAGTTTGATGGTGGAACTATATGCAAGTTCTAGAACGGTAGGAGTTAGCCTGAGATTAGTGAGCCCAAGTTTTCTTACAGTTTCTGTGGTCATGACGTTAATACATGCGCCTAAATATACCAGTACATTTGGTATTTGTTTATTCCCAATGCACAATGATAGTGGGATTCCCATGATCATCGTATTTGGCAAGGAGGGTTTTTCCCATTATTAGTTCAGATAATTTCCATATAACATGGATAGTGGGTGGATCCCTAGGTTTTCTTCCTAGTTTTCTTGTACATATATCCCGAACAGTTCTGGCATAGATAGGCACATCATGAAGGGCCCGCAATAGTGGAATTTTGACATAGAGGTTCTTCAACTCTCCTAATAGGTTAAATTGAGGTTTCTCTACTGCCTTTGGTAGTGTCAGTATTTCTGGATATGGTGGTTCCCTAATCAATTGTGTACATTGTGTATCAATAGATATTTCTTTTTTTGTTTCAGCTGGTATCTCGGTAGTACTTTCAACGTCCTCAATAATGGGGATCGCTATGTTGGATAAGTACTATTGGTCCATCCTTTCTTTAGACGCAGCGGATGGAACATCCTCAATGACCAAAGGATCCACTATCCTCCCTGATCGTAAGCGGATGTCATTATAGGGAACTGGATTAATGGAGTAAGCAAGCATGTTGGCAGTCTCAAATTGATGGATCACTTTATTGTTTGGGTTGGGGTTAGGTTGAGCAGGAAGCTACGGTCATATAGGCATATTGGGTGCAACATTGTTCTGGAGTTGCAGTTGTGGCTGCTGATACTGCTAATATGGCTAAGGGTATTGTTGAGGAGGGTATGGTTGATGGGGAAATTGTTGATGTGGAAACTATTGAGGAGGTTGGTTATGGAAAAACTAGTTTCTTGGGTGGGATTTCCTCCACCCAGGAGACCAAGAATTTTGCTGGTTTGGTGTCTATTCCCAAGAGTTCCAGGAGTTAAATTTTTTCATCGAAGGTTGAGAAGGATACCATTGCTCGTTGGAATAAGATGAAGGGAATTTTGTATTCATGTGATGCATTTTATTCCAATTATTCATGTTATTCAAAAATGGAAACAAGTCTAGATTCATACCTTTATTTTGAGGCTACCAAGGATTTTTTCTTGGCAATGAAGTAGGTTGGTTCCACATTTGGAGTTGATGCCTGCAGAACTGCCCTCACTTGGGGTAGTGAAGGGAATTCCTTTGTATCAGGGTTCAGCTCACAGAGCTGACACACTTCTACTTTGTTGAGTGGGAACTCCTTCAGGGGATGTTTCTTTTTACATTTAGGGCAGAATACACCGAGTGTTAGATCCTCTACTGCTTGTTTCTGCTTTTCCATCAAGACATCTATTTCTAAGGAGATGGAGCTCATCATTTTTGTTTTGAAATTCTCAAGAAGGTTTCTTATTTATGCCCGGGTATCTCTTCCATTAGATGGATTCTATTTTCTGTCGAATAAATCTCGTTCCAATTTATCCCATTTGTTATTCCTAGAAGATTCTCTGGAATACCTCTTGCATAATTCAACAATATTTTCAAAGGATTCCTTTGAAATATCCCCCTTTCCTAACAGATTCAACATGTCTAGGAAGTATTCCCTAATCCCACGAAGTAGGATTATCTTGAGCACATCTAACCCCATATTAGTCTGTCCAGCTCTCTACACATTGTACACAAGCCTCCCAACAAAATATTCCAAGCTTTCGTCGTCCCTCTGTACCATCTTAAATAATTCTTCTGTTTTATCCTTGTTGTTGCAGTACTCCTGATATTTTTCTAAGAACACCTATTTCATTCGGTCCCAGGTGGTGACAGCCCCACCACCCAATCTCATGAACCATCGTAGTGCATTATCCTTCAAAGTAGAAGGGAAAATTTTCAACTTCTTCTCACTAGAAGGGTAATCATAGTGTGACAGAGGATATTGAATTCGAAAAGGAACTCATCCAGATCCTCTATGGCTTTTCCATGAAAACGAGGTAAAAATGATGGCGATATATTTTTCATGGGGGCTACTCCCTCTAGTTGTTGAATGGGGAACTGTAGTGTGGAAACAATCCCTTGAGGCAGAGGATCACCCCCATTATGATGATTTTCACCCATTGCCTCTTCATGATCTTCTAGATTGCGTCTGTTATTCATGTTTTCTTCTGCCCTCTCCTCTCTGTGCTTCCACTGTTCTTCCTACTTCCGATGGAACTTTGTCCACTCCTCTTTTGTCACGACCTTCTCGTTAATGTGACAAATCAAGTCTCGGTTAGTTGATCCCATAGTACTAACTCTGTCTTCCTCTGCATGGACACCTGAGGGTGCCGCAGCCTCTCCTGTGTTCTCCACTGTGGAAACTGATGCTTCCACCCTGGGAATAATTGGGCTTCTTCTGATGGGGGACCCCTGATGGTGAGGTCTAGTACAGGAATTGGTTTTGGAAACCAGATCATCGATGAATGTTGTTCTTCCCAAGGCTGGATTTATTCCACGACCTTGACCACTTGCAATGTTAATATTATGGGGGGTTCTGGGGGTTGTAGGAATGTCATGATGTACCCTTCTCGTATTCATGCAACCCAAATATTGGATGCAACTACTGGGTGCGACTACTATGGTGTCTAATAATTACCTTCCTCGACAACGACACCAAAATGTTGGGCGCTCTATATGCAAGTTAGTTAAAGCTAACATACAGAACGTTCAATATAAATTGTCAATCCAGGAAAGTCTTTTTGTTGCAAAGATGATTTACGCTCTCTATGCTTAAACACTAAGTAGCTGATGCTATTGAATAACCTATCCTACCTTTCTGTTCATCCCAACTCTTCCCGTGATTAACTTGATCTAATTTACTTTCCTAAGAATGCATAATTATTATTACCTTTCTACAACTCTGATCTAGAAAGATATTTAGGAAATAAACATCTAGGTTTACTTTTGCAGAAAGTTAAATCCTAATTTACCAGGCCATATAAAGATCCATTATAACTATCTCAATCTGAATTAATCTAGGAATCAGAAATGCAGAGATTGAAATTCAACAATTATAGCTGTAAATGGACCGAATTAACAAAACCCAAGAAAGACAATAATTGAAAGAAACTAGGGAAGATCTTGGTTGTTGCAGCTATCACACAAATGCATAAGGAGAATTAACCTACACAGTCAATTGTCACACAACTATGTTGCAGCTTACAGGAAATGCATTTATTGATCAATTGAGGAAACTTCACCATGAATCATTACTGTTGCAGCTATTATAAAAGAAGACATCTACTATAACATCCACACCACATGATAGAAAATATAAATGCCTAATTAACTCCGCAATATCTATAGGAAGGCGGGCCTTGCCTTCGAATAGAGACACCAAGAATTAACACAGGTTAAAACACAGAAATCAGAAGAATCTTGCTCCTTGTCTTAGATGATAAAATGAAAGTACAGTCTCTATCACAGCTTATACAATATGATCAATTATTTTCCAACCCTTGGCTCCGAATACTCCCTAATATTTATACATTAACCTTCATAGCTTCTATCCACTATCATCGGGTAGCCATGAAGATCTATGATCTTTAGGCTGCCCTATTACAATGTGTTGTTACAGTTGTGGCGAAACAGAAGAAGAGAATATAGGAAGTTTGTTGCATGAGCCGATAATGAAATAACAAAACCAAATAAATAATTACTCGGTTAGTTGTAGCTACCCTTGAATAATGGTGCACCGCTGAGCTGAGTCTGTTGCATCCTTGGTTGTTGCAACTTGCATAGAATGAGGATATTTGACTATATTTCACCTGTAAAGATAGAGTCCCTGGGCACAGCTGGCAATAGATATTTTTCTCTTCTAGAATCCGCTTGACCCGATGCACCTGTATTCTTCACACTTTGAACAATCTTCATGAAATCCAACTTATTAACATAATTCAAGAGGTAAAGCCATGTTTAATACAATCATAAGTATTAATGAGATAAAACAATAAGTAATCATACCTAGGAGGAATCAAGGCTTTACTGAAGGAAAAAGATCTGTTAGGTGCATGAAAATAGGGTAAGATAAGGCAAAAAGAGTATATCAAGTGTGGTAAAAAAGGGGTCATTTCTGGGCCCAACAGGTGGAAGGAAGGGATGTCATGGATAAAGGGGGAAGGGTGTATGGAAGGGCCTATGTGGATGGAGGAAAGGGGTGGGGGGTTGGATGTAAGAGGGAGAGTAGAAAGAATGGGGAGGGTGAATGGGATGAGCGGGGTGGATGGAAGGGGGGAAGATGACTAACTGGGGAGGATGTATAAACCAGACAAAAGGGGAAGGGTGACTAATAGGGAGGTCATATAAAATTTATGGAAGGGGTGGTGGAATGGTGGAACCTATAGGGAATGGTGGTTCTTGCATACATACTTCTAATATCATATTTTAGTACAAAAACTGAAAATAAATTGTAATAATTAGAAAAAAATATTCAAATTAAAGGTGTACTTAATTACACATGATACTTGAGCATATGATGATATGTTGTACCATCCCCATCCCTCAATTCGACCAGCATGAGGGGACAATGCATTGATACATGCTTCTAAATTTTTCCCAAAAAGCATAATTACGAATTTCATAATAATAAAAATGTGTTCGTAGGTGTAGCATCAAAATACATAGCAGAAATCAAGATCTACACACATATCTAGCATGCATATGTAAGCTTAATCACTACAAACATATAAATAAATATCATTACACGTCATAAACAAAAGAATACTTATCTTTAACAAAATATATCCAAGCAACTAGTAATGTAAGAGCGATTTTCCACCCAACCGTAGGTGCTCTGTCCAGCGTATACTCTTTTTGTTCTCGTAAGACACCCCAAAATCAGGGTATGAGGCCAGTAGTGTGAAGGAAACACCTACATGCATCTCTCTCTCATCCCACAACCCACTCTACTAACAATGATTATGTGAAAATCATTTAAATATATCAATCAGGCATCACAACCATAGCACTCCTTCCAGCTACCCCACAAAACATAAGGAAGGAATTCCCCTTCATTGATGCACAACTCCCTTAGGGAATCCAATCCTTACAACGCTTACTGGTGTGTGCAGTAAGAGCCCAATCTATTATATGTTGTTAGAGAACCTCCTATAGTGTTAAGTATGGATTCTCAAGCATTCATAGATGGAAGAGCTCAATGGGTAACAATTCCTATATTTCCCAACCTCTCTGCTCACTTACAACCATTGATCTTCCCTTACCAAAATTCGTCTCTATTTCTAAATTCAAGTTTATGGGTGCAACACATTCTGGTAATGGTCATGAACAATAGTCGGAAACTCTACGTAGTGTTGAAACATGCATGAGAGAATGATCTTATGGTTTTTTAATCCAAGGGATATGATATGATGTTGAAAAGACTACTGGTGTATATCTTGACCATAGAAGAAAATGAATGTTGACAATTGACATGACTTTCACAATCACAATGCCTCAATAACTACATGAACTGAATTTTTCCACCATCCTCCCACATTCCTTCAATGATTGGGTGTAACATTCAAGATGAATTAATTAGCTCATTTAAAGCACATGGTAGATTTTAGATGAGTTCTAAGGTTAACACTTGGAAATATAGGATTTAGTCCCCTCATAGTCCCCCTTTCCTCTTCTCCTCCAGTGGAATCATAACCCCTTTGATGCTCTTTACACAATCATATTGGACCATTCTATTAATTTCCAACATAATATTTACATATATTTCGAATTGGCATGATAAGACACTCATATGGTCCAAATAAAAAATAGATACATAATACATGCCTAGCCATTCACTAATCATGCCTTGGCCTTGAGCTCCACACTAGGAATTCATGCTAGCATAATTACATCATTTACGTAATTTTGGTTAAACACATTCCAATTCAAAATTAGGGTATTACAATCCCTTCCCCCTTGAAATAACACTGTCCCCGGTGTTTTCTCAAAATCAAAACAAAAATGGGTATGCATCCTTCATGGCATCCTTCAACTCCCATGTAGCCTCATTGGGATCGAAGTGATTCCATTGCACCTTGACCTGTATGATGGCTCGGTTCCGAATAAATGTTCCCTTCTTGTATAGGATGCATATTGGATTTTCTTGGAACTATCCCTCAGGTTCCACCTGAATCACATCCCAATCAATGACATGGTTAGGATCATGTACATATTTCTTAAGAAAGTAAACATGAAAACTTTATGAGCTCTATTGTCATCAGACAATGCAATTTTATATGCAAATGGCCTTATTCTTTCAAGTACTTCAAATGGTGCACAATATCTTGGGGACAACTTGGTAGAAATTCCAAGATTCAAGGAAATATTCCTCGATATCACTTTAAGATAAACATGATCCATAACACTAAATTCCTTATGCACTCTATTCTTATTTGCATAGATTTTCTATTTATCTTGGGTTGCCTTTAAATTCTACCTAATTTTTGCAACCCCATTTCCTTAATCAATTATGGGTCAAGAAAACTTATATTTAATTGGTTTTCCCATGTTACTGTTAGTGTCCTACACTTTCTTCCATATAAATCCTCAAATGCACTCATTCCCAATGAAGCTTGTTGTCGATTGTTATATGCAAATTCTACCAAGTATAAATAATCTTCCCACTTTGATGGTTTGTCCATCACATAAATGTGAAGCATGTCCTCAAGAACCTGATTTACTCTCTATGTTTTTCCATCTATTTATAGATGGTAGGAAATGCTAAAATTCAGCTGTGTACCTAAGTCTGCAAAAAGACTTCCAAAAAGTTGAAGTAAATTCTGTATCTTTGTTTGAAACTATTGCATTTGGAAATCCATGCAATCTAAAAATTTCCTTCATAATAATATTCGCAGTGGCATCTGTTTTATATGTAAATTTGACTAGTATAAAGTGAGTTGATTTTGACAATTTATCCACCACAACCATGATGGAATCATGCAGCCTCACAGTCATTGGAAAACCTGTAATAAAATCCATGGAAATTATTTCCCATTTCCATTATGGAATTGTAAAAGGCTGCAACAAACCTTCTAGGTGTTGATACTAAACTTTCACTTGTTGACATTTCATGCACTTAGAAATATACTCAACAATCTCTCTTTTCATCCCTGGAAAAAAATATTGCTTCCTGGTAGTAGCAATTGTTTTTTGATATCCTGGGTGAGCAGAATATGGAATTTTATGGATTTCATCCATAGTGATCTTCCTCCAATCTGCCACATTAGAAATATAAATTCTATTTTTATAAATAAGAAGTCCATCCTCTTCCAAATGATAAGCATCATACAATTTTTTCAAAAATCTATTGTTGTAATTTACCTTTTCTTTTCACATGCAGTTCATATTTAGCAAGATGATTTACAATATGTTGTCTTAAATCGAATTGACAAATACTAATTCTCATCACCTTCATTTCTTGCACCTTTCTGTTGAGTGCATCAACCACTTTATTTTGTTTCCCTTTATGTGTTTAATTTCAAAATCAACTGCACATAAAATTTCCATCCATCTAGCTTTCCTATAATTTAATATTGGCTACTCAAATAAATATTTTAGACCACAATGGTTTGTTCTTAACTCAAATTTTCTGCACATTAGTAGTGTCTCCACATTTTCAAAGAATGCACTATGGATGGATGTTCCAAGTAATGGGTAGCATAATTCTCTTCATGCTCCTTCAATTTTCAAGATTCATAACATACCACACAATTTTCTTGCATGAGTACTCCTCCAAGTCCCTTCTTACATGCATATGTACACACCACAAAGTCCTTTTCTGGGTCTGCAATTTTCAGAATTGGAGCGCTTGTGAGAATATTTTTCAATGGATGAAAGATTTGTTCACATTTATGTGTCATTTCAAATTTTATTACCTTCTTCTGCAAATAATTGATTGCGTATACAACCTTGGAGAATACTTAAATGAACCTCCTATAATAACTAGCAAGACCCATAAAAGATCTCACATTGTTACATTCTTTGGAGTTGTTCGATTCATAATGGATTCAATCTTAAATTCCAAATCAACTAATACGCCCCCCTGTTATCACTCATAATGTACCCAAGTTGTGGAAGGTAAATCCCAAGGTAACAACAGAACCACTTTAAGAAAGAAAGTTGTCTTCTTTCTTCCCGGAGAGGGATCTCTCACTGGTTTGTTTTAACAAGGTCAGATGTATAAATAAAAAATAAAAAATTAGATTGTGGTTGTGGTTGAAACAAGGTAAATATACATTGGTCTATGGAATCACAATTTTTTTTGAATCACAGAACTGTTTGCAGGGGGGAATTATGCAAAGGCAAGATAATACTTCAGTCACGGTCAAAATGTTGTTCGTCTAGTGATAAACAAGAAACAATGATAGAACATCAATACAGAGCACCAAAAATATGAATTCTGCATTAAATTTCGTTGAAGGAATTTGTGGATATATGAAATGATAGCTAGAACATAAACATGTATGAATTATGAAACTATTATAGACTCATCCCATATATGAAAGAACACATAATGGAAATTTTAACAGGAAAGAAATGCACAAAAGAAGGAAAATAACAGACTGTAACTATGAAATACACATGAATCTTTGTAGCAAAAGGCCAGCATTCAGCTCTATAATTTTATTAAAGATAGGTCACAAATTACATAACACAAAATCTCTCAGGTTCCAACCCTTTTTTCTTAAAATGTAGAAGTACTTATACATTGCTCCATGAGCTGAAAATATAACTACCTGCTAAAAATAGATCTAACCGCTTTTACATGTGTCACTCGACACTTCTTAATTAATAATTGCTTCTAAAGACAAGCTAAATAACTAATAACTAATCTTCTATTTTAAACTCTCCATGATCTTCATAACTTCAATCGTGCAACTTGTATTGTTTTTTCCAAAATGTTCAATGGTCTTCCATTGATCGACATTTGGAAAATCTAGATTGACCATTTCCTTCGCAACCACTCTAAGATCCACATTCTCCACATAAGAATAATATTCCAATTTAGTACATGTAGCTTTGAAATCAAGCAACATCTCAAAATCCCCGGCCAATTTTTCAACCACTATTTTTCCAGACAAGGATTGATGCATGTCATCAAACTGCCTGTGATCTAGTCTACAACTAATTTACCTGTCATTATAATCCTTTTGAGACCACATCCCTCCTTTCTCTTCCCAAAAGAAAGGAATTCCTCTTTTGAATAAGGGACTAAAAAATTCGATGCATTCCTTAATTTGGTGATTCATAATATCAATTTTAGCTTGTACTGTATCCAAATGTTGATATTTTCTCACCACTTTTCTTGCCCATGTAATGGTTGAGATCCTATCTATAATATTTTCCCTCCTTATGTCCTTCTCTGTCAAACTATTTAAAAAACTGATTGCCTTATGAGTTGTGTCTTTCGATTTTTTATTCAAGACTTGCATCACTACCATGACACTTTGTCTAGCTGCTTGCATCACAATATCCGTGTCTAAAATGTAATCTAAATAAGGCATGATCTTGGCTTCTTCTGTTATAAGCACATCCTAGATGATATGCTCAGCTCCCTATAAGGCTTACTGTCCTATTACCTTCTTTATTAATTTATTATTTTTTGTCAGCAACTCTAGACATTTAGCCTCCCATGCTTAAGATTTGGCCTCCCAAGTTTTCCTCTCCTATTATCTTTGCAATGCTAGGTTCTCCAAGTTTTTATTTTGATTCTTTAATCTAGTTAGATCTAAATATTTTATGCTTATATGTGACATGGCTTGGACTATAGACTACTCACTAGATTGAGCTATAGTGGGAATAATCCTACTCTCAAGTTCTTTTTCCTTATTTTGTAATTTCTTTTCCATCTCCTCAAATTTTTCTTTCATATTCTTCTCACTTTCCATTATCAAAGCCATGTCTTTCTGCCATTGTTTTTCTTTGTCATCAAATTTCAATAGTTTACCCTTACAATCAGTCAACTCATTATTCAATATTTATTTCTCTTCCTCTATTTCAGTGAATCCAAGTCCTTCTATCAATTGTGTGGCAGGTATTTTAAGCTTATTTTTCAACAACTCGATGTCTTTTTCTTTCTCATTCAGCAACTTCTAGATCCTAGTTCCCTTGTCTTTGGCTTTCATCAGCTAGTAGATATGTTTGCAACTTTTTTATTTGTGTTTGGTATGCTTTATTCTCCACCTTTTCCTGTCTAAACTAATTTTCAATTTTTCTTTTGAGGGTCTACAACTTTGATAATCCTAGAGTGGCCTTCAATAAATCAGTAAACAAAATATTCCATGTTTGCTTGTGTAAATGGATTATATCAGGTATTGGGATATCCTCCAAGTTCATCTTCATTTCTTGAACTCTATTCTTGGTTTCCAAGGCCAAGTTCAGAGTATTTTAAGCATATTCCCAAGCTAAAAACATAAATACATCTTTATTGGAAATATTTCTCACATCTAAATACAACGTCAAAGTTTACTCTGAAGTTATGTCTTTGGTTTCTTTGTATCTCTCCAATAGTTCTATTTTATTTTTAGACTAAGAAGTGCAATCAGCTGGTGTGTCTGCAAATGCATACTCCTTTACCCCAAAAGCAAGGCCTGTTACTTTCATCTTATTTTTTCCTTTGTCTTTATTTGTAGTCTAGACAAGTTGTGCTTTTGCTTTAGTCTTTTTCCTTTTAGGATTTCTACCAATGGCTTCCTCTTCAGTGTCCATTTCATCTGAAAAATATCACTCATTAGTTCTTTCTAAATGACTAGCCAATGGTGTAATGTTCTCAACTGTTGGAATCAATTTGGAAATGTCGGTCAGTAATGAGAAAACCTTTATTATAGGATAATTTGAATCCTCCTACATGTCACCATCTTTTGGGTCTTCTTTTGGATAGTCAGGCCAACTGGCAGCATATGCCAATCCAACAATCTCTTCATGTTTAAAAGGATTTCTCGTTAGAGATTTTATTTTGTTTTATATAACATGATGAGTATCATAGTTAACTGTAGGATCTATCACAAATCCCATCTCTTTAAGTAAAATCTCAATCATTTGTAAAGCATCCTTGCGGTTGATGACAAATGGGCCTACATCCCATGGATACTTGCATATTTCAGTAGATTTCTTGAAGTTTAAAAAGTGTTATGTCTCTACTATTAACTTATGTCTGATGAATTCGATGGAGAACACTCTAGGTGTTAGGAAAGATGGAAACATATAAGGTGGGTGCACAAAACCATACAATCTGATCATTGTTCCATTTAAAAAATAATAATCTCCTATCATCTTCTCTGTAGAAAGATGCAAAATAGTTCTCATCTCTAGCATTACCTTGGGCAGATTCTTTTAAAAAATAGCAGTATAAACCTCTGACATGAGGAATTTCATAAATTTTTCATAATATCTATTCATTTCTTTAGTCAATACCATTTCTAGTAGTTGCAAATTCTCCTCATTGAAAGAAAGAAACATCTTCAGCAAATAATATTGAAATCTAAAGATTTTGGTTTTCTGGAAGTTCATAAACTGAGAATGAATATTCTCAGCTAAGAAATCATCAAACTTAAGGCATGAAACTTTCACTGACTGACTTCACTCATCTGACTCAATTGGACAAGAACTCAAGATGAATAGTAAACTCATGAGGGGCTCAGTAATGTACTTATCCGTGTCTAGAACTAAATACTAACATAACAGGGTTACCACGCACTGGGTTTCTTCACTGAAAAGGGAGGCATCAACTAGAAATAGTTGGTTTGATGACTCAACATCTGGTTTGAAACACTTCTTGAAAAATTCCTACTTCTTTTCTATTATGGACTCTCTAAAACATTGGACTATAAATTCTTCACTGTAATTCTTAACTTTCATGGTAAATTCATTAAGGACTAATAGGGTCTTCCTAATGACCAAGGAATTGACATGACACAAGATTATGGAATTGGTAATGTCCATTATCACCCTCTCAGAAAGAAATTAAGTATCAGCACATCATTCAATAAACTATGCACAGTTCAAGGTTTGGTTGGTAGTGAAAAACTAGAAGTAGAATTGGTAAACATATTGAATATCATTTCCTTGGTCTTTAGGCAAATTTAGCTTCTTCTTTACAAAATCAGTGGGCCCATTTAACAAAATAGTATCAAAAACATCAGCATCTCTATCTTCAAACAATTCTTCTACCATTTGATATTCTAGGCTCTCAGTTTCTACATTTTTCACTTGGGCCATTTTATATAGTTTTAAAAGAAACATAGGCCTACCTGGTGTACTGTTGTCTCCTTCATTTCCCGATGCAAGTGAATACAACATTACTTCCCTTATTCTTCCTGCATCTCACCATCTAAAATCAACCTGTGACCATGGATCTGGATACGGCCTCTTCTAAGCCGTTGATCTTCTTTTATTTTAACACAGTTTGCAAATTCATCTCCAAACTTAGAGTGAGCATGTCTCCCATGCGAAATGATTCTGAACCTTAGATATTCCCTAGATGAAATATGCACCATTGATTCTATCCACCCTTTATCTCCATTTTGCATCCATCATCTTTTTATTTCTCCTTGCATCTTTCCATTGTGAAATAATTTTCATCGATAGATATTGATCTATGAGAAATATTAATCGTCCAACGATGCACCCTCTAGTCAATTTCACAATCCTCCAACTTGATAAAATTCCTGCTCCTTTCCATTGCAAAATAATTTTCACCCGTAGATCTTGATCCACCATAAATATTAACCGTCCCATGGTGTGTCTCCTACCCGATTTTGTAATCCTTCATCCTACTAATATTCTTGCTTGTTCCCATCGTGAAATAAACCTGGACCATAGATCAAATCTCCTCCAAGATCTTCGTCATTCAAATTTGCGGGGTCTACATGATTTCGTAGCCCCAAAATATTGTATCTTTCACACATGTTCTGGTTGCGAAATGCACATCTACTGTAGATCTAATTCCGCCTTTAATCACCATCGTTAAATTTTTTTGGGCCTACCAGATCTCACCGATTGGGAAATCTACTTACCTTATGCACATGTTTCCCTTTTCCACACCATCAGTTTTAGACAAAAACTTTTTGATCCGTTGATCTGAGATCAAGCTGCGCACTGCGGAAAATAGAAGTTGGGATTTTTGCTTTCACGATGCTCAATTTTGAATTTTTCAATTCTGAATTGATACTCCCTTTCGAGGATTTTATCTATGCGAAAGCTCTATAAACTGTCAATCTTACGGTCTTGCAGCAAGAGGAAAGCCGGATTCCAACTTTTCATAACCAAATTTCTGTATTTCCACTTTTCCATTTCATTTTTTCTGCCCCTTTCCAAGCCGTTGATCTATCCCAGTGGAGTCATCCTTGACCATTGGATCTCGTACTGTAGAAAGAAGAACTCAGGTTTCCCAAATTTTCACAACCGAAACTTGCCTTTTCCACTTTTTCGTTCCCAACTTTTCCTTTCAGCAAAATAGCGGAAAGCGGATTCACCAACTTTTATAACCAAAATTTTTCCTTTTTCGCTCCTAATTTTCCCTTGGTGAAAATGATTTGAAGCCTTTAGTCTTCTCCATTGTGCATCTAGGTCATCCATTCCCTTTAATCATACATCTTGGAACATATTTTCTTCATTCACATACATTTACAAAGTTGAAAACTAGAATTTTTCAATTGCTTTTTATTTCCATTTTAGAAATAGCCCTTAAAAATAACTGCAGAACTTAATTAACATCTTTCGAGGTCACATGATATGAAAATTTTCAAACCTTATTCTCCCTTTCACTGATCTAACCCCCTCCAATAC
>LPNX010749112.1:414672-451737 GCA_001517045.1 Pseudotsuga menziesii | reverse complement strand
ATATATATATAAAATCTTGTACTTTTAAAATAAATTAAATTCATGAATGATATTTATATGAAAAAAATATGTTAGTTATGCATATAAATTAAATTTATTTTAGTTTAATTTTATTTACAAGTTCAAGACAAATAAATGTTAAAGGACAATAAATTTTTGGGAATTTACAATGAATCTTAGTCACATCATTCTAGAGTTATTTTATTAATTTTATTTATAATCAATTTAGAAAAGTAACTCAACCATGGTTATTTATATTGTGCATAAAAAGTAGTGTAGGAGGTGAGTTGTCATATATACCTACCCCATAAAACCCCTAACTCATAATATTTTAATATATCTTATATTTTTGTAGTACATCTCTTAGGAGGCCCATTTTTGACCTCAAATTCTCTCTAATGAACTTAGCTCAGAAATAGTGCTAACAGTTGGCTCCACTAGGGAGGTTATCCCCCCTGCAAGGTAGCAAAGAACCCCATAGACTGGTGCCTTATACATTGGTATGTTTCCAACCCTTTCATATTTTTTAAATAAAAATGAAGAATTAAAATAAACATGGCTACCCCTCTATATCTTAGGGCCTTCTCTATGGGATTTAAATCCTTCACCTCACCATCTGTGCTGCTTGAGAAACCTTCCATTGACTTGACCTCCTTTTAGCTAAGACCCTTCCTGATGCTGCTGAATATGATCTAGGAGGATATTGGTGGCCACCCACCTATTACTCTTGGACCCCCACCATTGTTTCTTTCCATTTTTCAGTTTCCTTAATTGTAGCACAATTTACTATTTTTCGCAGTTTTCGGGTTCTAAACTTTCGGAGCCATTTTGAGGTCCTAAATGACATTTTTTGGCATCGAATGGTCGAGCAAATATGAGTCCATTCCAAACTCAATATTTTTTTGTTAGAGATGTATTCCTTAAGCATATGTTTCTAACGATATATCATGCGCGTCAAATGGAGGTAGTATGCTAAAGTTACAACCCTGGGAAATTGATGTACCAAGTTACCCAACAGGGCCCACATTAAGGCATTTCACCTCCTAGGGATAGGTTTTTGGATGTGTAGGGTTTCCATTGTTTCTCAATAATATATAGGCCTTTGAGCCTCATTGTACCACAGAGTTCATAGGCATGTATCCACCACATCTCTTCTCAGAGATAAGCTACCAGCACTCTAGCTAGTTTATTTCCATTCTGTATGTAAACAAGTTTCAGTTATTAATTAATGAAATGAAGTGTTATTTCTGTTCCATATTTGTTTCTATGGTTATTTGTGTATTTTGTTGCGTTCCTGCATAAATCCAGATCAATCGTATAAGAGCAATCTTCTCTTTCTCAATCCTTCTTTGCATGTCCCCAATGAGGGCGGGGTATAAAGAGTTAGTGCTCGATCTGGTTGAACCTTTGCAAGATCAGCCTCGTAAATCCTGACGACCACCCATGGGATATGAAAAGAAATACAAGGGTTTAGAATATCCTATTAAAATGTTGCTCGAGGAGGCCCTTGAAAAAAAAAGGAACGTGATGATGGATAACTTCGCCCAGATCCTTCAACGACTTCCCACTGGCGGCGCATCTGCATCTAGCAACCACTCTGGAGGTGCAACCCCTTTTAAGGTACAAGTAAACTTCGACATTCCAATATTTGATGGTCAAATATATGTAGACACCGTAGATATATGGTTGAATCTATTAGAAGGATATTTCTCAGTTCATGACTTTTCTGACCGGGAAAATATTACTTTTTCTCTACTCAAAGCTGCCCCCCATGTCAAGGACTGGTGGGAAACCTACTATGAGAGAAAGGATGAGGAGGAACCCTCTTTGTTCTCGATCGTACCCACTTGGAATTCTTTTCGAGATGCCATAAAGGGACAATATTATCCAGTGGGGAGCTATGAGGACAAGTACATCCAATGGACTACGTTGTGGCAGCAAAGAGATCAAGATGTGCATGAGCTAACGAATCTATTCCATACCCTACGCACCAAGTTGGGTATCAAAGATTCAGAGAAACATTTGGTGCTGAAGTATCGCAGTTGTTTGCATAGATACATTCAGAAGGAAATGGAATTCCTCAACATCTCCTCGCTTGGTACAGCATATCGGTACACTGCCAAAATTGAGTAAAAATTCAAACAGAAAAAGCGAGACTTTGGATCTACGAATCAGAAGCAAGGGAAAGGTGCCCCAAAAATGCAGAACCAAGGACACAACCAAGGCATGGTGACTCAAGAAAACTTGCCAAAGCCGCAAGCAAAGAGAAACACTGCAAAGCCGAAGAAGGAAGCGGGAAAGTGGTGTGAGTTCCATAAGAGCCCCACTCACAACACAAGTGAGTGTCGGGCTAAGCAGTCACTAGTCGCCGAGATAAAGGCTTCTAAATTAGATGCATACTCTGACACTGAATCAGAACCTAAGAAGGGGAATGACAGAGGGAATAAGAATATCGATTCAGAGCCCAATTCCACCATTGCCACCACGAATATCCAAAAGGAAGAACCAGAAGATTCAGAGGAGGAGGAGCATCTTTTCCACTCCCAGATGTGAGTAAAGGGTTACCTGCTACAGTTCATTGTTGACAGTGGGAGCCAAAAGAACTTGATTTCAGTAGAGGTCATGAAGCGGTTGGGTTTACTGACAACAGCACACCCGCAGCCGTACACCATCGGGTGGCTTCACCAAGGAAAAAATATATGCGTCAGCCAGCAGTGCCGACTTCCTACAGCATCAAGCCCTTCACCAATGAGGTATTATGTGATATTGCTCCTCTTGATGTTTGTGATGTATTATTAGGTCAACTATACTTATGGAAGTGACATGTTGTGTATGATTCCTATCCTCGCGCTGTTATTATTATGTTGGGAAATAATTTGTACAGAATACCATAGGTACCACCCCCTGCCGCTATCTCTTTGGTTACTGAAAAACTATGTAGTAAGCTCATTTCCAAAACCGGGAAGTTTGTTTTCTTGATGATCCGCCCTCAGGGAAAGAAGAAGATCATTTCCACAACCTCCACACAAGGCCCCTCCACACGACAACAACAAATGGACAAGGTTGTGGAGGAGTACCGGGACATATTCACCTCACCCACCAGGGTGCCTCTCCATTGTCAAGTCAAGCACCCCATCGATCTGACACCAGGTGCGCCGCTGCCCAATGGACTGATCTATCATCGTTCTATTCTGGAGAATAATGAAATCAAGAGGCAAATTTAGGAGCTACTGCAGAAGGGTCACATCTGGCCAAGTTCATCACCCTCTGGGATCCCGATCGTGCTGGTACAGAAGAAGGATGGGACTTGGAGACTCTGTATTGACTATCGGGTGCTGAACAAGATCACTGTCCAGAATAGGTACCCGATACCATGGATTGATGACCTCCTGGACCAGCTTAAAGGGGATAAATATTTTAGCAAGAACGACTTAAATTTTGGGTATCACCAGGTACCGATCGAACCGACCGATGTGTGGAAGACTGCCTTCAAAGACAAGGAGGGCCTTTTTGAATGGTTGGTCATGCCTTTCGGGCTAACGAATCCTCCTGCAACCTTCATGAGACTGATGGATGACATCTTGTAGCCATTCACCAACTCTGTAGTAGTGTACTTGGATGACATCCCAATCTTTAGCCAGACTTGGGAAGAGCACCTCCACCACATCCAACAGGTCCTCCAAACATTGCGGCAGCACAAGTTGTGTGCCAATTTGGACAAGTGTACTTTTGGCATGACTGAGGTTTAGTATCTGGGATACATTATTGATGACTATGGGGTACATGTGGATCCAACCAAGATCCAAATCATTCGGAATTGGCCAGCCCCAACTACTCTGACAGAGCTTCGCAGCTTTCTGGGCCTTGCTAATTTCTACCGCAAGTTCATGTTGGGATTCTCTCATATCACTTGGCCCTTGAGTGAAGTCACCAAGGGAGGAGCGAAAGAAAAATTCTTTTGGTCGGAAACTCAACAGAAGGAGTTTGCAGAATTGAAACATCACCCATACTGTGCCCCGGTGCTCACATTACCAGACTTGCAACAACCATTTGAGATCAAGACAGATGCCTTTGACTATGCTATTGGAGCAATCCTTACTCAACAAGGGCATCCAGCGGCATATCATAGTGAGACACTATCTAACACTATACGCAAATATCCCCTTATGAAAAAGAGACGTATTCCATTGTACAGGCTTGCCGACAATGGAAGCATTACATTTTGGGGAAGGAAATGATCATCCACAAAGACCACCGACTGCTGCAGTTCATGCAGACACAAGGGAAGTTACAGAATGATCGCCATCAGAAGTGGTCCACATATCTACAATAATTTCATTTGAACATCAAGTACAAGAAGGGAAGCACCAATAATGTTGCAGACTGCCTCAGCCAACCACCGATCGTGGCGATAACAACCGTGCTCAACTCTTGTGGGCACGAGACTTTTGATTGGCCACTTCTCTACAAGAGCGATCCAAAATTCAGCCACACATAGAAGATGCTCTTAGAGGGAAACCAAGTTCCAAAATTTCACCTCCAGGATGTACTACTGTGTCACATGGGACACCTTTGTGTTCCTTCAAGCGAGCGTGCCAAGATGATTTGGGAAGCGCACTACAGTCGAGTCAGTGGGCATTTTGGGGTCGAGAAAATAGGGGCAGTACTGTAAAAGTATTTCTATTGGCTGAACCTTCAACAGGACATCGGGAAGTACATCTGATCCTGCACTGCCTACACCATTGCCAAACCATCCATCAAGAAGCAAGGCCTCTATACTCCGTTACCTACCCCTAGTTGACCTTGGGAATCCATCTCCATGGATTACATGTTAGGCCTTCCTTATACTAAGCAGTGAAACAACTGTGTGTTTGTGGTCATTAACAGATTCTCAAAGATGGCCATAATGGCGGCCTGCAAGAAGAATATCACAGCAGAAGCCACTGCTAAACTCTTCTTTGAAAAAATGTAGGTACACTTTGGGATTCCACAGTCTATAATCTCAGACCGGGACAGCAGGTTCCTTAGTACATTCTGGTCTAGCCTATGGTCAATGCTAGACACCAAGCTCACAAATTCCACAGCTTTCCATCCCCAGACTGATGGCCAGACAGAGGTCATCAACAGGATGATCATACACATTTTGCGCATGTACAACTCAAAGCATCCATGTACATGGGATGAGAGCCTCCCCTATGTACAACACAGCTATAACCAGGCCCTCCACAGCTCAACCAACCACAACCCCTTTCAGGTGGGCTTGGGATTCCAGCCACTATGTCCCATTGACATAGCCATGCCATTTGCAGCTACTCAGGATGATTCAGCTCATATCCAGTCTGAAGTCTCCAAGGCAAACAGCTTCATTGAGCACATTTAGCACATTCACCAACAGGTTCATGACATATTGGACAGATCCAATGCTAAGTACAAGTAGCAAAATGATCAGCATCGGGTGCAACACAACTTCCAGGTGGGCGACAAAGTGTGGCTACATTTGCAGAAGGAGCACCTCGCTGGACCCCACCACAAGATTTTCCTGCTCTAATATGGACCATACACCATCACCAAGGCTATCAGGGACAATTCCTTCGAGCTCAGTATTCCACCATTCCTTGGTCTGTACCCAGTGTTCAATGTGGACCGCCTTCGGCCCTACTTTCCACCTCTACTGGACACATCAGACGTGGCAGAACAACTCACACCAATAGAGTTAAACCCCAACCTCATGGAACAAGACACCACTGATCGGATTATGGACACACAAATCAAGAACACCTGCTAGCAGAAGATCCATCTATATCGAGTTGTCAAAGCAGGCCAACTCCTTCACCAGGGAAAGTGGCTCACCAGGGACCAAGTTCAACAGAAGTTTCCTCATCTCATGGAGGAACTCAACGCAATGGGGACCATTGCTTCCTAAGGGGGGAGGAATGATCCAAGAGGATATTGGTGGACACCCACCTATTCCTCTTGGACCCCCACCATTCTTTCTTTTAGTTTTCCAGTTTCCTTAATTGTAGCACAATTTACTATTTTTGGCAGTTTTCAGGTCCTAAATTTTCGGAGCTGCTTTGAGGCCCTAAATGACATTTTTTTGGCATCGAATGGTCGGGAAAATATGAGTCCATTCTAGACTCAATATTTTCCATTTATGGATGTAGTCCTTAAACATATCTTTCTAACAATATATCATGCACGTCAAACGGAGGTAGTATGCTAAAGCTACGACCTCAGGAAATTGATGTACCAAGTTACCCAACGGGGCCCACATTAAGGCGTTTCACCTCCTAGGGTTATGTTTTTGGATGTGTAGGGTTTCCATTGTTTCTCAATAATATATAGGCCTTTGAGCCTCATTGTAACATAGATTTTAGAGGCATGTAGCCACCACATCTCTTCTCAGAGATAAGCTACCAACACTCTAGCTAGTTTATTTCCATTATGTATGTAAACACGTTTCAGTTATTGATTAATGAAATGAAGTGTTATTTCTACTGCATATTTGTTTCTATGGTTATTTGTGTATTCTATTGCATTCCTGCATAAATTTGGATCAGAATAAAAAAATTCTCACCTCTGTAAGCTGCAATAATATAAGGACCTACCCACATGTGATCAAAATTACGATGCTTATCTTATCTAGGAGCATCCCACTTTAAAACCAAATCATTTATCTGGAATTTCTCTTCCTTGAACTTCCTATCAAAAGTGTTATTCATTTTCTCTTGATGTATCTGCACTTTATCATCATCTTTGTCTCTCGGCTCATTCAATTCTATGATTTGATTTATTCTTCTTTGCACATGATTTGGTTCATCCTATTGTTCCTGCAAAAGTTTCATGACTGGAACTCCTAAGGATGCTGGAAAAACTACCTCATCTCCATATACTAATTGGAATGGTGACATTCCAATTGCTCACTTTTTGTTGATTCTCCCAGCTCACAAAGCATATTTCAGCTTTGTATGCCAATCCATTTTGTTATCCTCCAACAACTTCTTAAAAATTATCGCCAGGATTTTGTTTGAAGATTCAACTAGTCCATTACCCTGTGGATAGTATGCAATAGAATGATTAAGACTGATATGATACTTGTGATAAAAAATTATTATCTTTTTGGACTTAAAAGCAGTTGCATCTGCATTGTCTGTCACAATCCTTCTAGGACAACCAAACCTAGCCAAAATATTTTCTTCCATAAAATCCATATTCACTACATCTATGTCCCTTCTTGTAGGTATTGCTTCGATCCACTTTGTAAAATAGTATGTTGTTGTTAAGATCCATGTATGTTGTCCTGCAGAATTTGGATTTATATCCCCAATAAAATCCAATCCCCGCTGCTGAAAAGGTGCTTCTACTTATATAGGATTGAGAGGGAGTGGAACCAATTTCCTCTTACCATAAAAAATCTGGCATTGGTGACATGTAGTAGTCTCCTTGTAAACATCTAAAAACATTGAAGGCTAATAAAAACCAGCTCTTAAAATATTGTTTGTTGTCACCTTCCATGAATGATTCCCAGCACAATCTCCTTCATGAAATTCCTTCATAGTCTGCTTGGCTCCATTATCTAAAAGGAAATTGAGCAAAACACCACCAGGATCCTTCCAATAGAGGTATTGATTCATAATACAAAACTTAGTAGCTTTCAGCTTCACAGATCTTGCCCTTGTTTTGCTTAACCTTGCATTCTAAATTTTGTAGAACATAAACAATATCAGAATACCATGGAGACATAGAAAATTCAAACAATACCTCTAGTACTGTACCCTTGTGTCAAGATTATTTGAATGGTTAGATTAAAAATTAAACTGTAAGAATTCACAATTTGAATCTGGCATCATCTTTGCAAGTCCTTGTCCTTTAATCAGCTTAGTGGGCTTAATTTGAATGCCATACTCTAGTAACACATCAATCCATTTTGCTCGTTTTCCCTCTGGATTTGGCTGGGTGAGAATTCTCTTCACCACATTACTAGGAACATAAACAATGATACGTGAATGAAGAACATAAACTCGAAAATATTTCAAAGACTTTACCAAAGCATTTGCCTTCCTTTCCACAATATCATATTTTAATTCTCCATCCCTTAACACCTTGGTGAAGAAATCTATGGGTTGTTCAACATTCTAATTATTCTTCTGTAACAAATTAACTCCAGCAATAGTATGTTTCGAAGCATAAGAAAAGATTAGGAAATCCTTACTAAAATATGGGCTTACCAAAACTGGGGCTTCTACGATAGCCTGCTTAATTTCTCTGAAAGATTTTCTTACATCTACTATCCACTTTATCTCATTGTCCTTTTTCAACATATTAGTGATATTCATTAATATTTCAACAAAACTAGGAATAAACCTCCTCAAAAATTTTACCTATCCAATGAATGATTGTACTTCATTTTTACTCCTTGGTTCCTCAACCTTCAGAATTGCACTGAATCTGTCTGGATCTATTTTTATACCATCTTTTGAAATTATATGCCCCAGCAATTTCCCTTCTCCAATGCAAAATTTGATTTTCTAGGATTCAATGGTATGCCATACTTCCTGCACTTTAGAAAAAATTTCTCCAAATGCTTCATGTGTTCCCTGTCAAATCTTGAATATACAATAATATCATCCATGTAGACAACCACAAATATATTTGTTTCCTCTGCAAAAGTGATGTCCATGGTGCGCTGGAAAGTGACCCCTGCATTCATTAAACCAAAGGGAATCTTGGCATACATGAATGTACCCCATGGTGCAGTAAAGGTAGTCTTTTCCTAGTCTTCAGGCGGCAATTTGATTTGATTGTATCCTGAAAAACCATCCATAGTTGAAATCCTTTTAGATCCCACCACTTTCTACAAAATATGATCCATTTTGGGTAATGGATAATTGTCTTTCAATGAGACTTTGTTAAGATTTATGAAATCTACGTAAAGCTTGATTTCACTGTTCTTCTTTTTGACAGGAACCAAATTAGAAACCCATTTGGAAAATATCAGAGTCACTATGATCTTAGCATTAAATAATTTTTTAATTTCTTTCTCAATAACAAGTAGCAACATTGGATTTATTCTTCTCAATTTCTGTTTGAAAGGTTTTTCACCAGGTTTTATTGGAAGGGTATGTTGTATGATAGAAGTAGCATACTCTTTGAGATCCTCATAACTCCATGAAAATACATCTGTGTAATTTTTCATCAAATTGGTATATTCTTCTTTTTCTTTAACAGACAGATTCTTGGACAGTTTTACAATCCATGGAGCTTCTTCAGTCCCTATGTGTTTGTCTTCAACAACATTATCAACAGGATTTAATTTTGGATCTTTTGCAACATCATTCTGGTCAAAAATCTTCTCTAATGGAATCATACCTCTTGGGATAAAATTGTTTTCCAAATGGATTATGTCCTTTCCCCCTAGAGCATTTTTCAACTATTTGTAACCAACTTGTTCACCTTCATTCTCTTCATCATCTTGGAAGTTCTCAAAATTATCATTTTTATTGTCAATTTGAGTATTTACAAATTCACTAGAAAACTCTAAGAATATTTTTATTTGCGTATCATCCTCAAATACTTGCCAGTATTTAGAATTGTCTAGTATGGAGGGTCTATTTACAATATCCACTTTATACTTTGTCTGGCCAGCAATGGGAGTTTTAAATTTACCAACAGCAACAACCAAAGAGTCAGCTACCGTGTTTTCATACCTGGGAATTACTCTAATATTGTGCTCTCTAAAATAGTTACCAAACATATCCCATAACTCATTCCTATAGGCTCTCATCCTGGGATGTTTGGTCTGATAGATGGCATTCACCTGGTTTATTACAAGCTCTGAATCTCCCAAAACTTGTACCCTCTTCACTCCCAAATATTTTAAAGCATTTATTCCTAGTAATGAAGCTTCATACTCTGCCACATTATTGGTACACGAAAAAGTTAATTTGTATGACAAAGCTTTAAAATCCTTGATAGGAGAAATAATATATACACCAGCACCAGCACCAATTTTGGCCACATATCCATCAAAATACATGGTCCAAAGTCCTTCTTCTTTCTATTTTTTCTCCAAAACCTCTTGTCTTTTTTCAAAGTCTTCAACTTATTTAGATTCAATTTGTGTAGGAATTTTAGGTGTAAGAAAACAAGACTGCAGAGCAATAACACATATATAGTTAAATCATTAAACAAGATGAAAAACACATTAAAACATTACAAAGAGCCATAGATATAACGTGGTTCACCCAAACGATGGGCTACGTCCACAAAGAAATTGTCAGTCCTTTTATTACAGTCCAGAAAGATGAAGGGATACAACCTGCAGCAAAACCGCTGCACTTCCTCTTCACGCTCTCACAGTCTCTCTTCCAATACAAAGTAATACCATACACAGTTGTGTTACAATGCTTTATTTTATAGGGGAAATACCATGGGAAAATACTACAATTAACCCAATACCATGGGTCTGCAAAACTGTTGGCCAACACACATCCCAAAACTTTTTCTCGAGGGATCCGCCCCCGAACCCCCATTTCTCGAGGGCACTGCTCATGAACCCCGTTTTTTGAGGCGCTGCCCTGAACCCCAAGGCAAGAGGAATGAGTGTACAGTACACCTGGGGCACAAACAGAAGTGAATAATTTCTCTGTATCTAGAAGATTAGGCTCCACAACCAACAATCTCCCACTTGGAGACTGATCATAGCAACTCCACCACTACTGCACTTGCTGGACTATGCTCTGGACCTTGGACATGGAAAATTTCTTAATTTCACCTTCATGCTTGAAGGCCAAAAAAAACTGAGCAGGAACTCAATTTCTCTCCGGTTACTCCCTTTGTCAACATGTCTGCAGGATTTTGGCTAGTGTGTATCTTTTCTAGTTTTAACAGTTCTTCATCTAGGACAGATCTTATGAAGTGGTACTTGAACTGTATATGTTTAGTATTTGAATGAAAGGCTGATTTATTTGCAATATGAATGGAACTCCGGATGTCACTGTACAACCTACTGTTCTTCTGCTTCTTACCCAGTTCTTCCATGAGCCTCTACAACCAAATCATCTTGTTACTAGCCTCTGTAGCAGAAACATACTATGCTTCTGTTGTTTAAAGTGTAACAACCTGTTGTAGTTTTGAAATCCAACTTACTACTACTCCACCCATAGTAAACACATACCCTGTGGTGCTTCTCCTACTGTCTTTATCACCAGCCATATCTGCATCAACATATCCCTGTAGAACAGTGTCTGAACCTCCAAAACATAATGCATGTGAAGTGGTACCTATCAAATACCTGAGAATCCACTGTACTTCTTTCCAATTCTCTTTACCTAGATTATTCATATACCTGCTCATAACTCCCACTGCATGTGCAATATCTGGTCTTGTGCACACCATGGCATACATCAAGCTTCCAACCGCTAATGAATAGGGAATCTTGGACATGTAATCTATTTTTTCATGTGTCTATGGATACATCTCCTTACTTAGTTTGAAATGGATAGCTAAAGGTGTACTAACTAGTTTTGCATTCTGCATTCTAAACCTCTGCAACACCTTTTCTATGTACTCACCTTGAGACAACGTCAATTTGTGATTTTTCCTGTCTTTTGTTATTCTCATACCAAGGATTTGCTTTGCAGCACCGAAATCCTTCATCACAAATGAATTAGCTAGTTTTCTTTTGAGCACATTTATATCCTACATGTTAGACCCTGCAACAAGCATGTCATCCACATACAATAACAAGATAATATATCTTCTGTTATCTAGCCTCTTAAAATAAACACAGTGGTTAGAATGGCATCTATCATAACCTTGTTCTGTCATAAACTTATCAAATTTTAAATACCACTGCCTTGGAGCTTGCTTCAGGCCATACAAGCTCTTCTTCAACCTGCAAACCAAATTTTCCTTACCTTTGACCTCATACCCCTGTGGCTATTGCATATAAATCTATTCCTCCAAATCCCCATGGAGAAAGGTTGTTTTTACATCTAACTGTTCAAGATGCAAATCTTCTACCGCCACTAGACTTAAAATAGTTCTAATTAAATTCATTTTAACAACAGGAGAAAATATTTCATCAAAGTCTATACCTTTCTTTTGTGCAAACCCCTTTACAACAAGTATAGCCTTGTACCGCTTCTTGCCTCCATCTTCTTCCTTCAACCTGTAAACCCATTTATTCTGCAATGCCTTTTTTCTACAGGCAACTTAACCAGATCCCAAGTCTGGTTTCTTACCAATGAGTCCATCTCCTCATCCATGCCTTGCTCCCACTTCTTTCTAGTTTCTACCTGCATTGCTTCTTCATAACATTCTAGTTCACCAGAATCAGTCATCATTAAATAATATAGTGAAGGAGAGAATCGTTCAGGGGGTCTACTTAACTTGGTAGACTTTCTTATAGTTGCAAGAGTTTTAGGTACCTACTGCTGCCCTTGATTTTCCGGTGCCTTTGGAACTTCATTTTCTTTGATTTCATCAAACACTGTGTACTATGTGTTTTCCTTTTCCACTTTCTTTCCCTGCAACTGATCTTTGTACATGACCTTTTCATTGAATACTACATCTCTACTCCTAATTATTTTCCTTTTTTCATAATCCCATAAACGATAACCAAAATCATCAACCCCGTATCCAATAAAGGTACATTTCTTAGATTTAGCTTCAAGATTTGTTCTATCATATTTTTCAATATGGACAAATGCTACACAACCAAAAGTTCTCAGAAATGAGTATTTTACCTGTTTACCTGTCCATGCCTCCTCTAGAATGCCACCATCCAAAGCACTTGAAGGCCCTATGTTTAGTAAATAAATGACAGTGTTTACAGCATTAGCCCAAAACTGTAAGGGAAACCCTACATGCAATCTCATACACCTTGCGCGCTCCATGATCGTTCTGTTCATCCTTTCTGACACACCATTTTCTTGTGGTGTTCCAGGGACTGTCTTCTCTCTGTGAATCCCATTGTGTGAACAGTAACTGTCAAACTCCTTGCTGCAGTACTCACCTCCATTATCAGATCTGAGACATTTCAACCTTTTTCCTGTCTCATTTTCATCCAAATCTTTCCACTTCTTAAAAGTATCAAACACATCATATTTCTGTCTAATGCAATAAACCCAAGTTTTTCTAGTTGCATCATCAATAAAAGTAACATAATAACGAGAGCCACCCAAAGATTGTACCTGATCTAGTCCCCATACATCTGTATGGACAAGCTCTAACTTTTCACTCTTATTTTGTTTCCCAACCCTCAGAAATCTAACTCTCTTTTGTTTTCCATAAACACAGTTCTCACAGAATTCCAAACTTACCTGCTTCAGTTCTGGAAGTAGTTTCCTTGAGTGGAGAATCTGCATCCCCTTCTCACTCATGTGGCCAAGCCTATGATGCCATAGCACCACACCTGTTTCTGTGGAAGCTACAGAGATAGAATAATTAGTATTATGAGGACATAAATATAACGTACCTACCCTATCTCCTTTTTCTATTACTAGTGATCCTTTAGTGATCTTCCACCATGTTTCTCCAAACATAGACAAACAACCGCTATCTCCCAACTGCCCTTTTGAGATCAGATTTCTTTTCATAGTTGGAATGTGCCTTACATCCTTTAGCAACCATTTACTTCCATTATTTAACTTAATCTATACCTTACCCTTTCCAACAATTTTACATGGTTCATCATCCTCGAATAAAACATGTCCAAAATCACCTTGAACATAATCATGAAAGAATTTCCTACAGGGTGTAGCATGACATGAAGCCCTTGAATCTACTACCCAGTAATCGCTAGTATTATCTAATGAAAGAATCAAATCATCTTGTAACACATCACCTACTACATTTGCTTCCTGAGTAGTCTCTTGCTGTCTCTCACCTTTCTTCTTTGGTGCTCGACAGTCTTTCTTCGGATGTCCTTTCTTACCACAATTCCAGCACTCTATTTTTCTAAATCTGGACTTGGATCTTCCCTTTTTAGACTTGCTGTGATTTCTTGGGCTCGTTCCTCTCTCGTTTTGTCTCCCTCTACTCTCCATGGTCAACGCATTACCTGATGTCTCACCTGTGCTTTTTCTTTGCATTTCCTCGCTAAGAATAACGCCAACAACATCATCAAAATTAAGAGTGTTTGAACTAAGGACAGAGTTACTTACAACCATGACCAAGCTATTCCAGCTTTCTGGTAATGAGCACAAGATTAGAAGAGCCCTAACCTCATCATCAAAGTTCACTTTTACAGAACTTAAATGACCGGTAAGTGTATTAAACTCATTTAAATGGTCAGCAACAGATCCACCTTCCTACAGCTTCATATTAAATAAATGCTTCATTAAAAATACCTTGTTAGAAGCCAAGGGTTTTTCGTAGAGCTTACTCAATGCGTTCATCACACCCTCTATTGTTTTTTCTTTTGAAATATTGAAGGCCACTAAGGAATCCAGGAATAGCCATATTGTTCCCAGTGCCTTTCTATCAAAAACCTCCCATTTTTCATCCTTCATAGCCACCGGTTGTTTTACTTTTTCGCCCAACGGTAGGTACAGATCCTTCTAGTAAAGATAGTCCTCCATTTGCATCTTCCATAACTGATAGTTTTTGCCTTTAAATTTCTCGACCCTAAACTTTCCTTCTTCCGCCATTGCCCCCACTTGAACCAGGAACCCTTCTTTCCTGAGAGTTTACCATCCAAATGGACCTTTTAGCTCTAATACCAATTGTAAAAAATAGGACCGCAAAGCAATAACACATATACAGTTAAATCATTAAACAAGATGCAAAACACATTAAAACATTATAGAGAGACATAGATATAACGTGGTTCACCCAAATGATGGGCTACGTTCACAAATAAATTGCCAGTCCTTTTATTATAGTCCAGAAAGATGAAGGGATACAACCTACAGCAAAACCGTTGCACTTCCTCTTCACACTCTCACAGTCTCTCTTCCAATACAAAATAATACCATACACAGTCATGTTACAATGCTTTCTTTTATAGGGGAAATACCGTGGGAAAATACTACGGTTAACCCAATACCATGGGTCCGCAAAAATATTGGCCAACACACATCCCAAAAAAATTTCTCAGGGGCATTGCCCCCAAACCCAAAGGCAGGGGGAATGAGTGTATAGTACACCTGGGGTATGAACACAATTGAATAATATCTCTAGATCTAGAAGATCAAGCTCCACAACTAACATCAGGATCAAGGGGAGAACCGGCATTAAAGAAAATGGAATATCCTAAATATGTATCAACAACATGTATATGATGATTATCCGACTTCTCTTGACTTCTAACTACAAAATCTAATCTCTTCTCACTGTATGATCTTTTGTTCCCACCAACCACAGGAATAGTAGCATAAGACATATCCATTTGAAAAATTCCTTTCAATTTAGAATTCCAATATCTTGACAACAATACACCAAATTTAGGATGAATATTTGCAACAATAACAACAATTACCACAGTCTTATTAATTTGTCACAGTGGTCTAGGAACTGAAACACGGTATTACAAAGAATATAGACAAATATGCATAAAATTGGAAAATGGTGCTGCAATGGAAGTAGTAGCTCTGTATAATCAATGAATAATGAATAATACAATACAATGATCATGCAAGATGCATGAATTCCAAGATAATTCAAATTCCCAAGGAAGTCATTCGAATTGAATGAGTGGGTGTAGCTTAACTGACTGTAAGCCATAGTAAACACACTAGTTAACCAACTGATCAAGTCCTGTTGACTCAACTGAGTCCTAACTGAAGTTGAAGTGCAATGAATGATTGAGTCTAACTGAAAGTAGCTTAGACACATGTCACTACATGCCAACCAACAAGTGGTAGCACATCATTAACTCCAATAAACCCCGATGAGGTAAACTGAAGTCAAACTGGCCATCAAAGGTGGTTGGAGGCGCCCCTATTGACTCCAGTTCATTAAATATTAATAAAATAATCAATATAATGAATGGAGGCACCTTCACCACTTAGCTTAACTGATTGTGACCATCAGTTAGCAATTAGGTGCATTTATGACACTCAGATCAGTCTCGGAGTGCTCCAGTTAGCCTCCCCAAATGAAGGAGAAGGAAGGATTAGTTGGCCTCCTTGACTGAAGGTAGGCATGGGTGTGCTCATGCTGATGTCAAATAGTGCTCCTATGATGCCAATTAAGTCAATAAAACTCAGGATAGTGGTTTTACAAGGCCAAATTGACTAAATTAAGTGTGCATGGTGGGTAAATGTCTCCAACACCCCCCCTTAAGCTATACTCAGGAGAAGTAGAAACATAAAGTGCATGAAATGCTAGGGCCCTGGAAACTAAGGCCATAGGTCACCCTGTACAATAATGAAACTCAAACAATGCTCAAAACTAAATCTAAGTGAGGAAAAGAGGGAAAACCCCCCATCAAGCTGAACACTGAAAGTAGTCTAATCACCCTCATGAACTCACCCCCAACAGTGAATGGAGGTAAGTGAAATTCTTTTCTGAAAATATGTTGGTGAAGATGTCTGCAATCTGCTCATTAGTCGGGCAGTATTGCAGAATGATGGTCCTGTCATGCACTAATTCCATGATATAGTGCATGTGTATCTCTACATGCTTGGTCCTATACCTAGTAACTAGATCTATGGATATCTTAATAGCACTTTGATTTTCACAAAATATGACAGCGGATAAAGTACTACCAAGATCAAACTCTGAAAGAATGTCTTGCAACCAAACAGCTTGGATGCAAGCATTCACCGCTCCTAGGTACTCGGGCCTTGCTGAAGAAAATGCTATGGTAGCCTGTTTTTTGCTAGAACAGAAAATGGGGCCACCACCAAACATGAAGACATATCTGGAAGTAGAATTCCGATCAATAGAATCACCCTCCCAATTGGAATCTGTGTAACCAACCAGCTCTAACTCGGAGTCTGCAACATAGTGAATGTAGTAGGTCCTGGTTCCTTGAATATACTGGAGGATCCTCTTGGCGGCCTTCCAATGAATATCATGAGGATTCTACATGTATCTTGACACATCATTCATGGCATAACATATATCAGGTCGAGAATGAGTCAAGTAGAGCAAGCTATCTATCAGTTGTCGATAAATAGTGCAATCCATGGGAGGTGTGCTTTTTCCTTCTTCAAGGCTGATCCCTGAGAGAAAAGGGAATGGATCAGCCTTACATTCAACCATGTTAAAATTGAATAATAGTTCTGATATGTATTTGTACTAAGTGACCATTATCCCATCAAAATTCTGCTCAATTTCGAGCCCAAGAAATTGCTTCAAGAGCCCCAAATCGTTCATTTCAAATGCATTGTAGAGAGCAGTTTTGATGACTGAAATAGAAGCAACTATGCTACCTGTAATCATTAATTCATCAATATATAAAACAATAATAATCAAATTACCATCATACTTCTATATATACACATTTGGATATGATTTACACCTTTGGAATTTTTACGACAGAAGGAAGGCATCCATCTTGGAATACCACTCTCTTGGGGCCTGTTTTAACCCGTATAGTGACTTCTATAGCTTGAAAACCAAACATGGATCAGAAATGTAGCCCTCAAGATACTTCATGTATATATCCTCATGAATATATCCATGCATAAAGGTAGACTTAAAATCCATATAATGCACTTCCCAGTGCTTAGATGCAGAAATTGCCAAAACTAGGCAGATGGAGTCCATTTTTGCAACTGGTGCAAAAGTCTCATGGTAGTCCACACCTTGGACCTGGGAGAAAAATTTTGCTACCAATATTGCCTTATATTTTTAGGTTCTTCCATCAGCATCAAATTTATTCCGAAACATCGACTTGCATTGAACCAATTTCCTCCCCGAAGGAAGAGAAACTAGCTCCCAAGTAGTGTTTTTTTGAAGAGAATTCATCTCTTCATCCATGGAAACTTTCCATCTCGAATCCTTCCGATCATGGTAGTAAGAATTAGGTTTTGAAATTACATCAAATAACAATATTTGTACAGAAAATAATTAGGACAAGAGAGTGCAATACCTGCTCTTTGGAAATCGGACCAGGTTCTCCTTGGATCATCCGGATTTCCAATGTTATCTCCTGCGGAGGAGAGTGTCTATCGGGCCCAAGTTGGCAGATGATTTTGTAATTTAGGTTCTGATTAATAATATTATTTTTTCTGTACACTGATATTATAAATTAGAGGATCCAAATCAGGTTCATCACCCCCAATTACATTATCCAAATATTTAGTAGAATAGGGAGGAAATTCAACAATTTTCTCCTTCACTAGTTCCACCTCCTGAAGAGGCTCATTGAACTTGACACTCCTTTCAATGATGATCTGTTTTGTTTTGATATATAGTAGCTTGAAACCTTTTGATTCATCAGGATATCCAATAAATATACATTATATTATTTTTGGTTGCAAAGCCCTCCTTTTATCAAGTGGAATTCGGTCCCATGTAGTGGACCCAAACACTCGCAGATTCGACACATCTGGCTTGTGTCCGAAATATGCTTCGAAATGGGTATTCCCTTTCACGAATGAGTGTGGAAATTTTTTATAAATATATTCTGTAGAATGCATGGCTTCTTCCCACAAATTTTCAGCCAACTTCTTTGACTCCAACATACAGGTGGTCATCTCCTTAAGAGACCGATTCTTCCTCTCTGCTACACCGTTCTGTTGGGGAGTGTAGGGGACTGAATGCTGGATCTGAATACCAATTTGGGAACATATATGTAGTGACTCATTATTGAAATACTTGCTGCCATTATCAGATCTCAATATATTGATCTTTTTTTCAGATGCATTCTCAATCAAGGCCTTCAATTCAGTGAATTTTTCCAAGACTTCCGACTTCTTTTTGATAAAAAAGACCCATGTGTATCTGGAAAAGTCATCAATGAAAGTTAGAAAGTACCTTGATTCATTCATGGATGTGATAGGAATGGGACTACTGATATTATAATGCATCAGTCCCAAGATGCATGATGCTCGGCTTGCCTTCCCTCGATCGAACTTATGCTCGGGGTGCTTTCCAACAACACAGACCTTGCAAATTCCAATGCTAGATTTGATGACTGGGAAGCCTTCAACCATAGAATTATTCTATAATTGATGCAAGTATTTGAATTTCAAATGGCCTAACCTCTCATGCCACAGTCTACTAACTTCATTTCCATGATTCAGCAATGCGGTGGGCTTTGCATCCACCACAAAATGGGAGAACTCGTAGGCTTTTGCATGATGGTTTGCAAGGCCTTTTGCTACAAGTTTTCTGGATGCAAGTTCTATGATCTCTACATCATCCAGGATAAAGGAGAGTCTCCTAGGCACTCTCATATGTGTCATTTGATAAACACTTAGGAGGTTTGATGCAAGAGATGGTACATGCAGAACATTGGAAAAATAGCCATGCTCAAGATCTACAGTACCTTGTCCTTCGGATATGATTGTGGAGTCATTTCCCATGTGGATGGAAATGGATTTTCCAGTCTCCAAATTTGAGAAAGAGCCTCTTTCATCCATCATTGGGTTTGAAGATATATGATCTATCAAGAGTGCTTTGGACTTCGAAGTGCTTTCCATAAGGGCATGACCTTTTTCATGCTGTGGTTCCCAATCTTGCTGATCTCTCCTCCGAAATATTTCCAAAATATTGATGTGATTTTTCTCAAGAAGAAAATTAGCTTCATCAAGTTTCTTTTTCATACAGGCATGTTTAGGGTGGAATCCCTTCTTGCAGTATGAACACTTGACTTTTTCCTTGTCGTGATGCCCTTTTCTTTTGTTCTTCTTCGAGCCGAAAGGCTCTTCATGCTGCTGGTTTTCAACTTTAGGCTTAGGATCTTCGAATTTGGTTTTTGGGTTCTTCTGCTACTTTTATTTACCCTTCATATCTTTGGGCCCCAAGACATAGAGGGCTTGATCATGAGAGGATATGATGATCCCCATCTGGACAAGCTTATCATGTTCACTTGTTAGGGACTCAATGAAGGCATTGAGTGAAGGCATCTTCCATCCATGGGTTGTGAGCTTCCCCACACGAAATGTAGAGACAAAAAATGAATAATCAGCTCCAAGTTTGGAGAGTATGGCGAGGATGAGTTGATCATCCTCCTTCTCCACCTTACATTACTTCAACAATAAGACAATGTGCTTGAACTTTGTGAAAAAATAATTTAATGTCTCGAAATTGGAAGGCTGGAGAGACATCAACTCATTTTCAAGCTGGTATACTCTCAAATCATCCTGTTTTCCATACAGGGATTCTAATTTGTCCTAAATTTCCTTTGGAGTCTTCAATCCCGAGAGATGGAAAAGAAGATCCTGGGAAACAGAGAAGCACAAGAATTTGAATGCTTCATATTTCTTGTTCAAGAATCTAACTTTATCTATCACAGAATCAGGCTCTTCTTTAGTGTCGATAGTGACCCTATAGAGTCCTCTGGCATGTAGCTGGATCTCAATGTCCCCTTTCCATGAATGGAAATTGAACGGAGTCAAGATTTCTACTGAAGAAGCCATTTCAAACTGCTGGAGCGAATGCTTTCACCTGTTAAAACCTGCAAAACACAACAAAAGGGGCAATGTAAAGATGGAAAGCTTGCAAATTTTAGGCTTTCATCACACCCATCATAATTGATCAAGCAGGCTTGATCAACAATTTCTTTACTTGGGGTATTAAGTGGTAAGGGTTGGCTTCTGGTGCAGTGCTGGAGTTTTGAGCTTTTGCTCAATTTTTCATGCAAGATATGTCAAAAACCCTATTTTTGAGAGATCTGAGCTTCATCCTACCGTGACCTATGATACCATATTAATTTTTCACAATGGTATAGGAACTGAAAACACAGTCTCACAAAGAATATAGACAAATATGCATAAAATTAGCAAAATGGTGTTGCAATGGAAGTAGCAACTCTATATAATCAATGAATAATTAAAATACAATACAATGATCATGTAAGATGCATGAATTCCAAGACAATTCGAATTCCCAAGGAGGTCATTAGAATTGAGTGAGTGGGTGTAGCTTAACTGACTGTAAGCCACAGTAAACACACTAGTTAACCAACTGATCAAGTCCTGTTGACTCAACTAAGTCCTAACTGAAGTCAAAGTGCAATGAATAACTGAGTATAAATGAAAGTAGCTTAGACACATGTCACTGCATGCCAACCAACAAGTGGTAGCACATCATTAACTCCAATGAACCCCAATGAGGTAAACTGAAGTCAAACTGGCCATCAGAGGTGGTTGGAGGCGCCCCTATTGACTCCAATTGAGTAAATATTAATAAAATAATCAATATAATGAATGGAGGCACCTTCACCACTCCTCTTAACTAATTTTAACCATCAGTTAGCAATTAGGTGCATTTATGACACTCGGATCACTCCCGGAGTGCTCCAATTAGCCTCCCTAAATGAAGGAGAAGGCTTAGTTGGCCTTCTTGACTGAAGGTAGGCATGGGTGTGCTCATGCTGATGTCATACGGTTCTCCTCTGATGCCAATTAAGTCAATAAAACCTAGGATAGTGGTTTAACAAGGCCAAATTGACCAAATTAAGTGTGCATGGTGGGTAAATGTCTCCAACAAGCCTTAGATGGAATTTTTGTCAAAGTTACCACCATATCCTTGATCAACCCAAGACACGTCACCCTTCTAGAATCAAAGGAATATAAATCTTTATATGGTCTAGTAGCTTCCAGTCCCAAACTTTCTACTACCCCCTTAGGCATTAAATTATGAGAGGCACCAAAGTCTAACATAGCATTGTGCACAATCATATCATGAACATTTAAGCTTAAATAGAAAGGAGGGATCTCATCAATGACCATTCTCCATATCTTCAATTTTTGACCCAAAGACTATGGTAGGAGCATCATCTGTCACCTCTACAATATCTAGTTGAAATTCTCCCTGACTCCTAACCATATATGTTATTGTATCTCTATATTCCCTATTTCTCAACAATTCATTGAAAGGAATGGAAATATTTAGCTTTTAAAGTTTTGTTTGCATATTAAAATTTGAAGCAACTTTTTCTACATCCACTAGTGTTATTTGTTTCACTTCTTTTATTTTTTCTATTTTATTCTCAGAATCTTTATACACAATGGGTTCTTTTTGTTTTTCATTTTTCTTTTCTGTATTATGTTGACTACTAGAAGGTTGATTTGAATTGAACCTTCCTTTATTTATAGTAATATCTCTATTTCTAATTTAATCTTTCTCTAGACATCATCTATTTCATGTAAATGTCCTCTTTGGTATTGCTCTGACTCCTCCTCAAAATCATTATTGTCATTTAGCTGAGAAAACATGTTATGCTCTTCCTCTGTGAGGTATATTTCAGAATCCAAGTCACCAAAATGGTGAATTTGATCTTAAATAGGATCAACCTCTTCTTATTCTGTAACGTAATTCTCAGGAAAAGGTGGCCTTATTTGCTTATCATCTGGATTTCTGGGATTCCTCGCATCTCTTTGTCTATTTTGTGGAGGTGGGGGAGGATTTGGCTTCTGGATTTTGGGTTTTTGATTTGAGGTTCATTTTTCTCTCTGTTCAATGGTCTATTATCTACAGTCATCCTATCCATCAATCTCTCCATTGTCTTCATCATCATTTCAAATTTAGCATCATTAGGAGAGGAGGCAACAGAAGTAGAAGGCACATTTTCTTCTCTAACTTTCCTTTTGTTTGTTTCTACTTTTTGCTTTTTCTTCCGCTTTCCATCATATTAGCCTCCACTTCTAGAGCATCTTTAAACATAACAGGGAGACTTACTGATTTTCTCAATATCTCAATTTCAAAATCACTGTCAAAGGCATCAGCATAATGGAGTTTCGCAGCGCCTACAAGGGGTTTGATATCAGCAAGAATAGAGTTATACACCCTCATAAATCGACTTGAAAACTCACGAACAGATTCAAAACCATCTTTCTTGTGATTATTATATTGATAAAGCACTTGTAATGGGCTTTTCTTATCATCCCATCTTTCCAAGAGTGAGGTTTGGAAAGCTTCAAATGTGGAAATGGATCTAGTAGGTAAATCCCTAAACCACTTCTTTGCCTCTATAGACAAAATTTGTGCAAACAACCTCATATTAACATCATCATCGTCAACCTCCTCCAAATCTATGAAGTCATCAAATTTATCAACATGTTGTCTTACTGTGAAATTACCATCTCCATCATACAAGGAAATTCTTTGGGAATAATTTTGGGAAAGGTCAAGCAATACAACAGGTAAGTCTAAAGGAGAAAACGTAGCCTCCATTGGTCTAGGTGGATTTGGAACAAAAGAAGGAGCTTGAAAGGCTTGAGGAGTTTGAACAGTTGGTGGGATATAAGGTTGAAATTTTTGAACAATAAGAGCTCTTCATTTTTCACAAGGTTTGAAGGTTTTTCCAAAGAGAATCAAGAAGATATGATTCTAACATACTGGGATTAATTTATGTTTCCTTCAAATAAGAATTAGATTTAGATTTCAACAAGGACCTTTCAAAATTTGTTTCCCACCCAAAATCTTGAATGTTATGGAATTCTTGAGAAGATGATGCACCAAACTGAGAAATATTTATTTTTTCTTTACCCCTACTTCTAAACCATCTTTCTAGATTATCCACACTTTGTAATATTTTAGTATTAGGGTTACCTCGTGTATCTGACCTCCTCGAAGCCAGGATGCCTTCTGAAATCTTGCTTAGAATGAATGTGGAGTCACCAAGGAAAATGTACAACCTTTTTCAACGTAAGAAATTTTTGTTTTCCCACATAATTCCTTTCTTCTTTGAATCTTTCTCGTCTATCCCCGGGTTGATTTTCACTTTAATTCCCCGACAATGATGCCAATTTGTTATCACTCAGAATATACCCATATTGTGAAGGTAAATCCCAAGGTAACAACAAAACCACTTTAAGAAATAAAGATGGCTTCTTTCTTCCCAGAGAGGGATCTCTCACTAATTTGTTTTAACAAGGCCAGATGTATAAATAAAAATAAAAATTCAGATTATGTTTGTGGTTGAAACAAGGTAAATATACATTGGGAAATGGAGTCACAAATTTTTTTGAATCACGAAATAGTTTGCATGGAGAAAATTCTTCAAAGGCAAGATAATACTTGGATCACAGCCGAAATGTTGTTTGTTTGGTGATAAAGAAGAAACAATGACAGTCAATCAATACAGAGCAGCAAAAAGATGAATTCTATATTAACTTTAGTTGAAGGGATTTGTGAATATCTGAAATAATAGCCAGAGCATAAACATCTATGAATTATGAAACTATTACACACTCATTCCAGATATGAAAGAACACATAATGGCAATTTTAACAGGAAATACATGCACATAAGAAGGGAAATAACAGACTGTAACTACGAAATACACATGAATCTTTGTAGCAAAAGTTCAACATTCGGTTCTATAATTTTATTAAAGATAGGTCACTCCTTACGTCCTCCTTTGTCCTCCTTATGTCCTCCTCTGTCAAACTGTTTAAAGAACTGATTGCATTCTAAGCTGTGTCTCTAGATTTTTTATTCAAGACTTGCTTCACTACCATGACACTTTGTCTAGCTGCTGTCATCACAATATCCTTGTCTAAAATGTAATCTAAATAAGGCCTAATCTTGGTTTCTTGTGTTATAAGCACATACCAGATGATATGCTTAGCTCCCTATAAGGTTGTCTGTCAACTTACCTTCTTTATTAATTTATCATTTTTGGTTAGCAACTCTTGACATTTAGCCTCCCATGCTTGAGGTTTGGCCTCTCAATTTTTCCTCTCATGTTCTCTTTCCAATGCCAGGTTCTCCAAGTTTTTAATTTAATTCTTTAGTCTAGCTAGCTCTAAATATTTTATGCTTATCTGTGACATGGCCTAGACTATAGACTACTCACTGGATTGAGCTGTGGTGGGAATAATCCTACTCTCAGGTTATTTTTCCTTATCCTATAATTTCTTTTCTATCTCCTCAAATTTTTCTTGCATATTCTTCTCACTTTCCATTACCAAGGCCATGTCTTTCTGCCACTTTTTTTCTTTGTGAGCAAATTTCAATAGTTTATCCTTGCAATAAGTCAACTCATTATTCAATATTTCTTTCTCTTCCTCTATCTCACCTAATTCAGGTCCTTGTATCAACTGTGTAGCATGTATTTTAAGATTCTTTTTCAACAACTGGATGTATTTTTATTTCTCATTCAACAAATTCTGGATCCCATCTCCCTTGTCAGTTTGTCTTTTAGCATCCAGTAGAACTATTTGCAACTTTTTTATTTGTGTTTGGTGGGCTTTATTCTCCACCTTTTTATGTCTTAACTAATTTTCAATTTTTCTTTTGAGTGTATGCAACTTTGATAATCCCAAAGTGGCCTTCAATAAATTAGTAAAAAAAATATCCCATGTCTTCTTGTGTAAATGGATCATATCAGGTATTGGGATATCCTCCAAGTTCAACTTCATTTCTACAACTCTGTTCTTGGTTTCCAAGGCCAAGTTTAGATTATTTTTAGCATAGTCTGATGGCCTCCTATTTTTGCTTGTTCAGCACCTTATTTCTAGTTCAAAGTTCCATGAAATCAAGTAATATTCAACTTTATCTAGTTGTGTTTTGTGCTTGAATATGCCTTTTCAAGAGCAACATTGCAAGGTGCTCTAGCAGGTGAATTTTTTATATTTTTCATTGTTTATTTATTATTTTGTTTGGTTTTAATTTATAGAATGAAACTTTAGTTTTTATTTAAAGATTGGTCAATTGACAAGTCTTTATTTTTTTCATGCAGTAGTTCCTTTTGGTTGTTCGACCCAACGCTTGTCCCTGCGCTTAAAGAATATATGTTGACTGAAGAAGGAATTTGGGGGATTTTGTTGCCAGAGAAGATGTCTCGCTTGGTTTCAATTCGTTTCCAGGATGCATGTGAAGTTATCTGGTGCTGTTTTGTAGCTGTCATTTGCTCAAGAAATCATTTCCCTCAATTTTCAGCAATGTATGGATTCTAGGAAATCTGAATCCAATCTTTTGGTTTATGTATGCATTATTGATCGGGATAGGTGTAGATTTGTTGAGATGGGGTCAATCCTTGCTCAAAGGTCGACTCATTTTGTGGTTCAAGTATAAATATGACTTTGAAACCCTAAGGGCACACGGAGAGAAGACACTGTAAAATCTGACTTTTATTAATTGATCAACAATTGCGTTTACCTTCTTAAAGCTTTAATTTCAGATTCGTAGGTGTTGAAGGCAGGGCCCACCTTCAACTCTGATCATCTGTGTATATTGTTGTTTTTACTGCTGTAGGTAAAGTTACACTGTATATTTTGATATTGTCTTTCATGGATATATGCTAATGGTTTTTAATAATTTGTGATTTAGGAATGAAATTCATGCTTACATTAAGCTAGTCGATGTCATTAAAATATGTGTGATGAGCTTGATTGCATTCAGTTTGGTCTGTAGGTTCAATTTAGTAGAGTAGTGAGAGTTGGATTTGGATTTCAGATTTCTTTTACTTCTAGGAGTGATACTAATTATTGAACGGTTACAATTCTTGTCTAGAATTCTTTTATATCATAGAGTTTACAAGGCTGTGGAGTGTTTCAAAGGGTTGTATTGCTTTAAAGAATCTAAAAGAACTTGCAGCATTTATTGAATTCACAGAGGTTTTAGAAGTATATAGAATTTGCAGAGATTTTAGCTTATAGAGTTTATAGGGTTTTCAAAATAGCATTGCAAACTGGTTATATAGAGGATTGGAGTTATGCTTTGCTTATTTCATGATCTTGAATGAAATTAAAAAGAATAATCACAGTTCATTAATATGTGACAGCATTGTTTCCTATGGTTTGAAGATAAGTCTTGTAGGATATGCAAATGAGAGTGAAGTGTGTGTTGTCTGAATAGTTCCAATACATTTTTGTGAGCATAGAATGCAATTAGAGTGTATCCGTTGTTAGCAGAAAGACAAATTTAATTCTAGTAATTGTTTGTGAATGATAAGTGTTTGTATTAATTAGGGTTAAGAAGAGTCATCATGTTAGCATAAGATTCTTTATGGGTGATGAGTGTAGTCTTAGATGCAATGTTAAAAAGGTATAAGACCACTAGGATTGATCAAAAGTATTCATTTTGTAGGAAGGTTTGAAAGCAGGGTTTCCTTTAATGAACTATTTACTTGCTTGGCTGCTTGTTTTAAGGAATAGATCAATAACTAGCATAATTTGAGATAGTTGTAGATTTCATTGGATTTGACAATTTTGTAGACTGTAACACAGGGCTCAGCAAGCTGATTCCCTTTCCTTAGGTTAGATTTAACAACTTTTGGTATTGATTATTCAATAGAGTAGTAGTTCCATAGACGACATTCTGTTCTTTGTCTGTGAGCAAATCAAAATTACCCTAGGCATGAGCTTGAAACCATTTTTCCCTGCACATATGGTGTAGTGACTCAAAGTTTACGTGCCCTGGTTGACAATTAAATTAAAGGTAAATTAAGTAGCAATAATTTTACCCAACATAGTCTCTAACTGAAACCAGATATACATCTTGATTGGCTATCTTTCTCACCTATGAATACAATTTCAAAGTTTCCTCTAAAGTTATCTCTTTGGTTTCTTTATATCTCTCCAATAATTCTATTTTGATTTTGGACTAAGAAGTGGAGTCAGCTAGTGTATCTATAAATGCATACTCCTTTACCTAAAAATCAAGGTCTGTTACTTTCATCTTCTTTTTTCCTTTGTCTTAATCTGTAGCCTAGACAAGTTGTCATTTTGCTTCAGTATTCTTCTTTTTAGGATTTCTAGCAGTGTCTTCCTCTTCAGTGTCCATTTCATCTAAAAAATCCCGCTTGTTATTTTTTTCATGAATGACTAGCCAATGGTGTAATGTTCTCAGCTACTGGAATCAATTTGGAAATGTCATGAAGTAATGAGACAGCCTATCTTATAGGATAATTTGAAACCTATTGCATGTCAACATATTTTGGGGATTCTTTTGGATAGTTATACCAACTGGAAGCATCTTCCAATCCAACAATCTCTTCATGTTTTAAAGGATTTCTCTTTAGAGATTTTCTTATGTTTGATATAGCATGATGAGGATCATAGTTAACTGTAGGTTCTGTCACAAATTCCATATCTTTAATTAAACTCCCAATCATTAGTAAAGCATCCTTATTATTGATGACAAACGGTCCTGCAGCCCATGTATACTTGATTTGAATATATTTCTTGAAGTTTAAAAAGTGTTATGTCACTACTATTAACTTTTGTATAATGATTTCCATGGAGAACACTCTAGGATTTAGGAAATATGGCAACATATAAGGTGGGTGCACAAAACCATACAATTTGATCACTACTCCATTCTCAAACAAAAACCAATCACCTATCCTCTTCTCTATAGAAAGCTGCAAAATAGTTCTCATCTCTAGCATTACCCTGGGGATCTTCTTTGAAAAAATATAAGTATTGTTGGAATATAATCCGTCAGGATTATACGTTATTGTAAATATTAGGAATATGAAGAGACTCTCAGATGTGTGATCCCAAGAGTCATTGTAAATGTATAAATAAATGCATTCTATGGAGAAATAATATGAATTCGGGAGTTATTCCACCTAACAGTGGTATCAGAGCTCCATAACTCCTGCCTGTGTTTCAATCCTGGCATTCTATCTGCCAGTCCTTCGTTCTGCCCTCTACCAAATTCGTTTCAGGCTGCCTGCAAGTTGTCATTCTACCAACACTAGTCTCTCCTGCGTGCTTTCAATACATGCGTTATTCTGTAACAGTTTTAATTTGAGGTATGAGAGATCATTTGGATCCTGCATTTTGATAGCTGCTGTGTTATTAATTACTCCCTCATTCTATGCAAGTTTTGATTGCACTTTACCAAAATGTTTGAATTAGCTTGTTATATACCTAACCCTAATTTTGCATCACCGCTTCATTTTTCATTTTGAGAATGCTCTTATTCTGCTAATGTGTATAGTGTGCTCTTAGTTCCATCCTTACTTTCGTCCTGTGTATAGACTTCTCTCAATAATGTTTAGCTTGATCTCTCATTTTCCAATACTCACTTCACTCAAATGACAGTGTGACAATCATCATCTGAATATCGCTTTATGACTGCTCTCTATCAAGTATTATGCGATATCAGGGAGGAGTTTGTGAGTTCCATATTTGATCCCGTAATAATATTGTGTGCTTTGTGAGCTACGAATTCTGAGTGTGAGTTGCATTCCATGGGTGAATTGCGACCTCAATGAGAGGAACATATCCTAAGAGTTGTGACTTCGACTGATAATTGAAAGTTGCAACCAACAGAAAGACGCCTTGTTATTGAATGTTTGTTGAAGACTAGAGAGAATATTACGATGAAGACTCATGCATATTTATTTGCGTGAAGATTGAAGCATGTGATATACTGCTGCGAGTTCTTTGAAGTTCGGTGACTGAAGATCGTTGGTGGAAGACTCCTGCCTTTACTCAAGAGCATGGAGAAGCCTGTGTATGCTGTGAACTTGCATTGTATTCACTTGGAATGGCTGCGCTTTCCTCCTAGAGCTGCAAAATTTGAAGTTGCATTGTTGAAGAGGAGAGACTCGGTGCTGCAATTGTTCACATTGTTGGTGTTGATTGCATTGATATTGCTCCTGCAATTGGGAATATTGCTACTGTGCAATTATTCTACTTCTGCAACTAGAAGTACTGCATCAAGATGCTGGAGTTGTGACCTGCCTTGAAGAATAAAGTCTATGTGAAACAACTGCATGAAGGTAATAAGTTGCATAATTTTTTATGTATTACCTATGAACGTTGGAAGTGCATAAAACCTAATTTCTGCCCTAATTCCTGTGTGTGGAGTTTTTTTGGAAAGTCTACAAATATTTTCATATGTACGATATGGTTGTTGTGTATTAAAGAGGCCTGTGACTGCTGTATTGAAGGAAATTAGAATTAGTGCATTTTGATTTATGTAGCCCAATGCCAACTCCTTCTGCCAATGGGAATAAGTATTTTATGACCTTTGTTGATGACTACTCAAGAATGTGCTGGATTTACTCATTAAAGACAAAATCAGAAGCATTTCAAACATTCAAGGACTTTCATGCATTGATAGAAAAACAAGCACAATCTAAAATTGGTACACTTCATACTGAAAATGGGAAGAATACACTTCAAATGATTTTGAAGATTATCTTCGCCAACATGGAATTTCACATTAGATTACAGTTCCCTACAATCCTCAACAAAACGATGTAGCAGAAAGAATGAACAGAACCATAATGAATATGGTACCGTTGCACTTGCAACAATCTCCCAGAATTCTAAAAATTTTGGGACCCTCCTTTACTTCGAATTAGTTAGTTCTTCTCTTGGTTTCATATTTGTGATTTTCGCTTATGGATTTTGAAGCGCCTTTTAGAAATTTGAGTGCTATCAATTGACTGGTTTCTCTTCATTTAAATGATCTAAATAATTCCATCTTGAGCTCCTTTTTCTCGATTTGCAAAAAACCTTCAAAGTTTCTTGTGTCGGAATTTAATTTGGTCGACTGTCCCGTCATTGCGGGTGATTTTCAGCTCTTAAATTTCTTTTTGTCCCGCTATTGTGGGTCAATTCCGGAACGTGATCAATTTTTTTCGCCCCGCCGTTGCGGGTGCTTTCCAAGTCTTGGTTGTTGTTTTTTGCGCCGACTGTTGCGGGGGTTGGTCACTTCGTTCCGCCGTTGCGGGTGGTGGACTGTTCCGGTATGTTGCGGGCATTGTTTTCATGCCGCGTCGGAGGGGGATGAACACTGCTGTCGCCGCCATTGCGGGTCAGTAAGAATTCCGAAGTGCTCGTCTCCCGTCGACTACGTGTATCGGAGCCCTGTAGACTGTTGTTTTTCCCTCACTGTGGACTACCGTATACTCTGAGTGTCCGCCGTTGCGGGGGGGGGGGGGGCAGACTATTGGTTGTCTTTTTCGCGCCGAGTGTCGCGGAGGTAGGTCACTTCGTTTTACCGTTGCGGGTGGTAGCTTCTTCCTGTATGTTTCGGGCGTTGTTTTGATTCCGCGTCGGAAGCGGATAAATACTTCCGTCTCCGCCATTGCGGAGCATTGGGAGTTCCGAGTTTTCGCCCCGCCCGACCAAGGTTATTGTTCGCTCGACCCATTATTATTTTTTGTGTTGCGGGTGATGGAGTAGTGAGGATGGTCCGCTGTTGCGGAGAGGGATGAGCTTTAGTCGCCCGACACAACTTTCATGTCCGCTCCGATTGAGTCGACCCATCACACGTGTGAAGTTTTTTATATTTACGATGGGCGTGTGTTGGTTTTTTATTGTTATTTTTCGCCCAAGCTGTCGTAATCCGCTCCGCGTTGTCGACCTCGCGAGTCTTGTGGAAGCATCGTGCCTGTACCCGCGTCCAGCTGTTGATTGAAAGCTCCATCGTTGTCGCCACTTCAGTTGTGCACTACTGCCAGGTAGGCTTTTTAACCCCTTTTTCTCGGTTTTGTATGGGGACTTATGCTGTGTGAAATATTGTCAAGATTACGGCCCGTAGTTCTTTTTCGCTCACATACGGAGTCTTTATACCCACGGTTAGGGTTGTCGTTTTCGTCTCCCTAGTAGTTTGCACCCACGTTTTATCTTTTATTATTTCTGGGGTTGGATAGCTTGTGCGGTTAAAGGGGGGGGGGGTTTCCTTGTAAAAAACCCACATTTCATTTACCTCCTCCGTTTTAGTTCACCCTTAGCGGTAGAAGAAGCCACGGTGCAGGCGGCCGTTATGCCGCCTGCACCTAGTTCAGTTCTTGTTATGATGAGGTCCTTAAACGTCTTTGATGGGGTTTTTGCCGAATTTTTCATGGTAGATACCCGGCTGATCGATTCCCCTATGCGTTTTCCCTTTCCCTCGAGCCCTAACTTGTGCCCGCGCTGCATTGTTCGTCGTTTTCCACCATGCGAAACCCTAGGGCCGCTACGCTGTTGTTTTTTTTTGGCGATTTGAAGGTAGAATGAGCGGCAGTGCCGGTGAGAGCGCCCTGCGCGAAATGTTTCCATGGGTGCCTGTAGTTTACGGCCGCATCGATGTAATTCTCATGTCCGCAGGGGCTTTGCCTTTTGTTATCCTTGCTAAAGCTTTGTATAAGTTTAAATAATAGTCGCGCCTTGCGTCTGCATTTGCATTGCATATCATTTCATTGATAAAAGATGGCATGTTGGGGAATTATGTAGTCTTGATGATAGACCGTTGGATGAAGTAAATCTTTTAGTGTTATGGCTCATTATATTGCAGAAATAGTCTGAGTTTTGTGCTGATATTTTCAGATATTCGGTATATGGATTGGTTGTGCATACATGTGAGGGTCGCTTTCTTACTTACACATTGATATGAGATAATAGCACAGCGCAAAAGATTGTATTACTAGTTCAAATCCTTCAACTTGAAGAGCCTATATCTGATATCATTATAGTCATATAGACAAGGGAGAAAGAATAAACTGCTTCATAACATTCACAAATTTGAAATTGCTTAATATCATGATGTTTTACATTGCAGGAGGATTTTAAAATGTCCAGAAGACAGAAAAAGAAGGCCCCTGTGGTAGAAGAACAAACAGCAATAGAGGCCGTCCTACCAACTGAGTATATCTATGAGGAAACCCAGTGTGTCACGGGGGTTGAACCTGAATACAAGTGGGGGGACATATACAGGCTGATTTCCCGTAGGGAAGTCCCAGATATGGGCCTGGAGGAAGAACCAATTTACGCAAATATAGAAAAATCGGCCATTATGAAGATTTCCACCAGGCCTGAGCTGTTTCCATGCCATGAGGTGATGAGATGGGTTCTACCACATACCAACCACAACTCGATGCTTATCTGTAATGTTAAAGGTCGGGGCTATGCTGCCTTTAGCCCTGGATATGTGGCCTTAGCTTACCACCTACCTGAGCCTCAAGTTTTCTTGACCAATGAGTGGTTGGACAATCTCAGGATGGATTTGATAGAAACCATGAAGAGAATGCTATTACCAGGGAAACTCTATAGACATAGAGCTACTGAAGATTATGACACAGCCAGCCTTAGAGCCCCTTACAGGTTCATAGCTCTAATGCTGAATAGGATCTTCGGGAGGGCTAATGGCAGATTATTCAAATTCGAATGGGTACCCCTGATTTTCTATGTGGCCACAGAAGGGACCATCTTCAACTGGTCCAGCCTGGTATCTAGTAGTCTATCTTCTTGTATAGCTTCAGCAAAAGGAGGAGTAGAACAGAAAAAATCTGAGTTTTATATGAGCTCGATCCTGATTGACTGCATACTATGCCGCCAGCCCTTCCCCGAGCTCAAATGTGTCTGGGACAGGGACAGAATGCCCGTATATGCAGCCTACAAGCTATTGGGGGCTCATCAATACCATAGTTATTACCGAGAAATCTGTGAGCATTTTATCATGCCTCTGCACACTCTTATCTTCCGAAAGGAATGTGACTACATGTCTGAAGAAGCTATGCAGGTAATAGAGGAGTATGGTGATTATTTCTTGACAGAGAACGGGATGTATCTTAGGATATTTGGTGGGTCAAAGACACCTTATCTGCTGCCCAAGTATGCAACAGATTATATAATCCATAAGGAGGCTGTTAGACAGGTGTTTATTGACGGAGTTGGTCATTTCTTATTCCAAAAAAAAGAAGGCTGTCTTTCCACACTTACCATTTAAGTTAGGCAGCTGCAGTTTCGCCAATGTGAAACAAGCTCCAGAATTTATAGAGGAACTAGTGAAGTTCCATTTTGGGGAGATGACTTTCAGGCGAAATGACACTCATGAAAGAATGGTTGAGCATTGCAGAAAGCACAAGGTATTTTATGAGTACACCCATCATTTCGACAATGATGAATCCGTTTTCAGAAGAGCCCCGAACATGGCAGCACTCAGTAAGAGGTTCAAACTGAAGCACTCCACCAAGGGTGGAAAAGGATCTGAACAAGAGAAGGCTGAGCAGGCTCAGGCTGAAGAAACAGCCAAGAGAATAAGGGAAGAGGCCCAGAGGCTAGAACAAGAGGCTGCAGAATGGCTCCAGAAAGGAGAAGAAGAAAAGAGGAAAGCTGCCCAGGAAGCAGCTGAACAAGTAAGGGAAATAGCCAGAGAAGCAGAGGAAGCTGCTAAGCAAGCAGCTAAGGAAGCTCAGAGAAAGCTGGAGGAAGAACTTAAAAAACAGGAAGCTGAGAAGGCAGAGTTGACACAACAGCAGGCTCATGGATCACCAACAGAGCAGAGCCAGGGTGAGGAAATCCCTGAGGTTCAAACCCTTCAAATGCCCACTACCATCACTCCTACAACCCCCACCCTGCAGTTAGTACCCTTTGCACAGAAAAAAGGGGAAGAAGTCCCTGATTTCAGCACAGTATACTATGACAGGGCTACCAAAAGGATTATGAGGAGAACTGAGAGAAAGGTAGAGGCTGGAGGAATGACCAGTACAATGATAACAGATAAAGCCGTGATGGTCGGGACAGATAAAGATCCAAGGTTTGTCATAAGGGCTGGGAAGGCAGCAATACATGCTACAGAGGATAACATAGACCGAATGATGATCGAGATAGAATCATCCAAGAAGACCTCCGCTCAGCTCAAGGACACCCTGAGAAGGGAAAAAGAGGACCGAAATAGATTGAAAAGAAAATATGAGCAGGTGCTTAAGGAAATGGAGGCCACAAAGAGCGAAATCCACGCCATTCAGCAAGAAGCACAAGCGAAAGAAACAACACAAGAAGCTCTGAGAAAAGCACAGCAGGAGATTCAAGATTTAAAGGATGAAAAGGAGCAGCTGAAGGCGAAGATAGAAGATATAGAAGAGCAACAGGCTATTATATACGAATCCAATACCTAACGCGTTAAGGAACTGGAAAAGAAAATGGAAGCAGCAAAAGCACAGCAGGTCGATCTGCAGCCAGTTAAAGAACAAATCTTGGCTCAGAAAGCTAAGGTGCTGCACATGCCAACCACTCTAGAGGAGGAAAGATGTCAGGTCCTCCAGATTGATGGCAGACTGGATGAAATCTTAGACACCGCTTCTTATTTCGTGGACAGGTCACAAGACATCCTTGAAGTACTGACTTCAAGGATAACCAGGATGGAGGATGACAAGGAAGTCCCAACTGAGCTAGTAGTCAAGGATAAACAAGCTTTGAAATGGGACCATGACCTGATAGAATTCGCCGTCAACACTGTAGAAGACTTCCAGAAGAATGTCAAGAAAACAAAGGGAGCATGCGCAGAGTTCTTCAGGAGAGCCCTGGTCACATACAACCATTGTCAGGCAGAAGCTGAGCAGAGATTATACGAGTTCCTAGATCATGATGCATTTGCAGAGATGTTGCAGAAAAGGCAACAAGATGAAGAAGCCAAAGTGCAATGCATCAGAGCTATTGATGAACAAATCCTCAAAAATGAAATAGGCCACACAGCCATTAGTATACAGCTCTTGGAGGAATAGGTACGTTTGAACACGGCCAGGGTTGAGGCCATTCGGAACCAGGTTGAAAAGTTCGAACTGAATATACAGTTCTTAGAGCCCCACTCATTTGAAGGACTCGCTGCTGAAGCAGCAGCGTGGAGAAATTTTTTGGAGAACCAAGCGGGACCCTCTTCATGAGAAGGACCGATCAACTTTTGTATAATTTAATAATTTGTAAAGGGTTGTAGGAAAATGAAGCGTTGGGATGCCCAAAGGTCACTTTGGGCAGCCCAACCATTTTTGCTTTTTGTATAAAACCAGGAAAGAGGGACAAAGAAAGGGATTTTTCCCAGTAATACTGGAGGACCTATTGTAAGAAGAACTACTTCCTTTTGCAATAAAGATTTTAGTTTTCCTATTGGAGAAAGAGCTGTGAAGTTTCCAAATGTTATGCGATGGATGGCAGAAAGATGAACTACTTTATTTTTCAGCTTATATCCATAAATCGTGAGATCGTTCTAACTCTGTGACCTATGTCTTGTTGGATGGTTTCTGATTTATTTTTATGGAAAATTCATTCATAGTAATTCTTGTGTTACATATAACAGTTAGCTATCTGATTGTTAGAAAATATTCTGGTTCATGTGTTGTAAACATAAATAGCAGCTATCTGTAAGGTGTTTATTATACATGGAGATGATGCATTACTCACTAATAATCATTTTCTGGCTCCCCGGGGATAGATAGTTAGGTGTTTAGATTGTTAGTTGTTTTACTTCCTTGTGGTTTAGATGTTCAAGAACCTAAGACGAGAGGTAAGAACCTGCGCAGCACATTGTGTAATTCCTGGCATCTTTATCACCCTGCATGGTTAAGATAGGCATGTGCATTGCATATTTCAAGTCAAAATACAAATTCCGGTGGACCGGGCCACAACCGGTAAAACCTTTTTGTTACTTTGACCTACGGTAGCCGGACCGTAAACCGGATGGATTCCCTATACCAAACAGTCAGCGGGCTAGTTGGGAACGCTGATTGGGGAGAATCCCTTACTATTGCCGCCTGCGAATTTCCAGGCCTCAACAGGTACACTCAATGATGTTTTTTAAGAATGTAAAACTAATGTTTTGGGGTGATGCAGTGAAATGTGCTGCCTATTTGAGAAACAGAAGTCCCTCAAATGCTCTTGATAACAATACTCCACATGAAATGTGGTTTGGCCATCTCCCTTTAGTAAGGCATCTCAGAGTTTTTGGTTCCACCTGTTATGCCTTGATTCAAAAGGAGCAAAGAAACAAGCTTGGTGCTCGAAGCAGAAAATACATTTTCCTGGGGTACGAAGAAAACTCCAAGGCATACCATCTGTATGATGAGGTAAACAAGAAGTTTGTTATTTCTAGAGATGTCATTTTTCTTGAGACTAATAAAAATGACCAGTCCATTGAGAGACAGCTTGATCATTTGGAAAAATATCCTCATCCAAAGAAATATTCTGAAAATGAATATGAAATTCCAAACCTTGAAGGGGGGATTCCTATTCTGGATCAACCTTTGGAATTTGCATATGAAGCACCAACACCCCT
>LPNX010749112.1:394972-414195 GCA_001517045.1 Pseudotsuga menziesii | reverse complement strand
TGCACAGAAGGAAGGAATTGACTATGAAGAAACGTTTTCTCCTACAGCAAAATGGGCTACCATCCGTACCTTACTCTCTTTAGCTACTTAGAATGGGTGGAAATTTCATCAGAAGGATGTGAAGACTGCTTTCTTGAATGGAGACTTGAAAGAGAATGTCTTCATGTCTCAGCCAGAAGGCTTTGTTGTGAAAGGAAAAGAACAAAAGGTATGCAAGCTTTTCAAATCCTTTTATGGCCTAAAAGAAGCGCCTCGCGCATGGTATGAAAAATTAACTGATCATCTTTTGAAGTTAAATTTCGAACATTTTGATCTTGATGATGCAACATTGTTTATAAAGAAAGTTGGAATATCTGTTGTGTATCTTGTGGTGTACGTAGATGATCTTTTGATGACAGGGAACAATGAGAGCTATATAGCATCCATAAAGAAATATTTGAAAAAGATCTTTGAAATGACAGATATGGGACATCTCCACTATTACTTAGGAATTGAAGTCACTCAACATCCTAAGTACATATTCCTATCTCAGAAAAAATATGTTGGAGAACTACTAGAAAAAATTTGCATGACAGAATGCAACCCTATCTCTACTCCCATGGAACAGAAAATGAAGCTCACATCAAGCGAAGGAAAAGAATTTGAGGATACGACCAAGTATCGACAACTTGTAGGAAGACTTATCTACCTTACAACAACTAGACCAGATATTTCTTATGTTGTTGGCATACTTTCAAGGTTCATGCATAAACCTTGTGAAGGACACTGGCCAGCTGTAAAAAGAGTTCTAAGATACTTGAAGGGGACTCAAGACGTTGGACTCAAGTACTCTAAGGTGGATGACTTCAAACTTATTGGGTACTCAGACTCAAATTTTGATGGCGATAAGGAGACAGGAGTATCAACTTCTAGATACACTATGAGTCTTGGATCAACAGTTGTCTCATGGAGATCACGCAAACAGTCAGTTCCGGCAGATTCAACAATAGAAGTAGAATATGTGGCTGCAGCTGAAGCAACGAAAGAAATAGTATGGCTCAGGAAGATACTTGAATATTTGCAAGAAAAACAAGAGAACTCCACTCCATTATTGATCGACAATACTTCTGCAATCAAGCTGGCTAAGAATCCCAGATTCCATGATCAAACCAAACACATCAACACAAAGTATCATTTGATTCGACATCATGTAGAGGCCAAGACAGTCCATCTTTGATATTGTTCCACAAATGATCAAGTTGCATACATCTTCACCAAAGCGCTTGGACGAGAAAAGTTTGAAAGATTCAGAAACATGCTCGGACTTACTAACACCCCTTCGGATTAAGGGGGGGATTGTTCGAATATAATCCGTCGGTATTATACGTTACTGTAAATATTAGGAATATGAAGAGACTCTCGGATGTGTGATCCCAAGAGTCATTGTAAATGTATAAATAAAGGAATTCTATGGAGAAATAATATGAATTCGGGAGTTATTCCACCTGACAAGTATAAACCTATGACATGAGGAATTTCATAAATTTGGTATAATCTCTATTCATTTCTTCAGTCAATACCATTTCTCGTAGCTGCAAATTCTTTTCGTTGAAAGAAAGAAACATCTCCAGCAGTTAAGATTGAAATATGAAGGTTTTGGTTTTGAGGAATTTCATTAACTAAGAATGAATATTCTCAGCTAAGAACTCATTAAACTTAAGGAATGAAACTTGCATTGACTAACTTGAGTCATCTAACTCAATTGGACAAGTACTCAATACAAATAGTAAACTCATAAGGGGCTTAGTAATGTAATTATTTGTGTCTAGACCTAAATACTGACATAATAGGCTTACCATGCACTAGGTTTCTTCTCTGAAAAGGGCGGCATCAAATGGAAATGGTTGGTTTGATGAATCAACATCTGGTTTGAAACACTTCTTGAAAAATTCATGCTTCTTCTCTATTGTGTACTCTATAAAACATTGGACTATATATTCTTCACTGTAATTCTTGTATTTCAGGTTAAATTCATCCGGGGCTAACAAGGTTTTCCTAATGACCAAGGAATTAAAATGACACAAGATTGTGGAACTGGTAATGTCCATTATTGCCCTCTCAGAAAGAGGGAAATTATCAACACAACATTCAATAAACTCTGGACAGTTTAGGGTTTGGTCGGTACTGAAAAACTAGAAGTAGGATTGGTAAACATTGTGAATATCAGTTCCTTTGCCTTTAAGAAAATTTAGCTTATTCTTAACAACATCAATGGGCCCATCTAACAGAATAGGATCAAAAACATCAGCATCTCTATCTTCAAACAATTCTTATATGCTATTATATTCTAGGCTCTGAAATTCTACATTTTCCACTTGAGACATTTTATATAATTTCAAAAGGAACAGAGGCCTATATAGTGTACTACCAAGTGAAAAAAGGACATTGTATGATTTGTTTGTTTCTACACTATTGTCGTCTTCATTTTCCGATGCAAGAGAATAGAATAATACTCAAATTTCATGTGCATAGTATTTTATCACTTTTTATATTCTTATCCATCTCACACCTTTTGCACTTGAAATAATTCCTAGCATTATATCAATCCTAATTGACCCTATGCCATAGATCCATTTACCCACTTAATATGTTGTTTCCCTTTAGTACGACATTACTTTCCTTATTCTTCTTGTAGCTCACCATCTGAAATCAAACTGTGACCATGGATCTTGATACAAACTTTTATAAGTCATTGATCTTCTTTTATTTTAACCTGTTTTGCAAATTCATTTCCAAACTTAGAGTGAGCATGTCTCCCGTGTGAAATAATTCTGAACCTTAGATCTTCCCCAGATGAAATCTGCACTGTTGATTATATCCACCATTTATCTCCATTTCACATCCATTGTCTTTTTATTTCTCCTCGCATCTTTCCATTGCAAAATAATTTTCAGCTGTAGATCTTGATCTACGAGAAAACTTAACCGTCCAATGATGCACCCTCTAGCCGATTTCACAATCTGTTAAATTGATAGACTTCCTGCTCCTTTCCATTGCGAAATAATTTTCACCGATAGATCTTGATCCACCATAAATTTTAATCGTCCCATGGTGTGCCCCCTTCCCGATTTCAGAATCCTTCATCCTGCTAATCTTCGTGCATGTTCCCATCGCAAATCAACCTGGACCATAGATCAAATATTCACCAAGATCTTCGTCGTTCAAAGGTACGGGGTCTACAAGATTTCGCAGCCCTGAAATATTTTATATTCCACACATGTTTTGGCTGCGAAATGCACATCTACCATAGTTATTATTCCATCTTTGATCACCATCGTTAAATTTTATTGGGCCTACTAGATCTCAATGATCAGGAAATCTACTTACCTTGTGCACATGTTTCCCTTTTCTGCACTGTCGATCTTAGACATAAAATTTCCTAGCCATTGATATGAGATCAATCTGTACGTTGCGGAAAATGAAAATCGGTATTTTTGCTTTCACGATGCTCAATTTGAATTTTTTGATTCCGCCTTTCTATTCCCTTCTAGGTCGTTGATCTGTGCGGAAGCTCTCTAAACCGTCGATCTTACGAGTTGGTGGAAAGAGTTCCAACTTCTCATAACCAAATTTATGTATTTCCACTTTTCAATTCTGTTTTTCTGGTCCTTTCGAGCCGTTGATTTATCCTAGCGGAGTCATCCTTGACCATTGGATCTCAAATTGTGGAAAGCGGAACTCGGGTTTACCAAATTTTCACAACCGAAAATTACCTTTTCCGCTTTTCCTTTCAGCAAATTAGCGGAAAGCAGAAAGCGGATTCACCAACTTTTATAACCAAATTTTTACCTTTTTTGCTCCCGATTTTCCCTTGGCGAAAATGATTTGCGGCCTTTGATATTCTCCATTGTGCATCCAGGTCATCCATTCCATGTTATCATACATCTTGGAAAATATTTTCTTCATTCACATACATTTACAAAGTTGAAAATTGGAAATTTTCAATTGCTTTGTATTTCCATTTTAGAAATGGCCCTTAAAAATACCTGCAAAACTTCATTAACATCCTTCAAGATCACATGATAAGAAAATTTTCAAACCTTATTCTTCCTTTCACTTATCTAACCCCCTCCAACTACTTAGCTCAGAAATAGTGCTAACACCCCCTCTGAGATAATGTGACCCACATAATAAATCTTATTTTTATAAAATTCACATTTGTTTTTATTTGGATACAAATTATGGTCTCTTAGCAATTTCAAATCCATTCTCAAATGTTATTCATGCTTCTATTGATTCTTAGAGTAAATAAGAATGTCATCTAGAAATACAAGAACAAACTTGTCCAAATACCTGTTGAAAACGCTATTCATGAGACACAAGAATTTAGTTGGTGCATTAGTGAGACCAAATGGCACCACTACAAATTCATAGTGTCCATACCTTGTTCTAAAGGTTGGCTTGTGAATGTATTATTCCTCGATTCTCACTTGATGGTATCTAGACCTAAACTTCATTCTTTGAAAATACCTTTTCTCCTCTCATTTGTTCAAAAATATCATCAATTTGAGGCAATGGGTAATTTTTTTCATTGTCGCTTTATTCAAATTCCTGTAATCAATACATATCCTAAGTGTTCCATCTTGCTTTTTCACAAATAGTACCACTTCTCCCCATGGAGGCATAGTTGGCCTTATGTTCTTACTTTCTAGTCATTCTTGCAATTGCATTTTCATATCTAACAACTCTAGCGTACTCATTTTGTAAGGTGTGTTAAACACTGGTATTGGCCGTAGCACAAGATCAATTATGAAATAAATGTCCCTCTTTAGGAAGTCCCGACACTTCAGCAGGGAACACATCTTTGAATTCTTGTAGCACATGATAGTCTTCTAATTTGGGGATTTCATTTTATGTTTTATCCATTATATGGGATTCATACAATTGGTAACCTTTTATACATATTGTCTTCAATTGCATCGCTGAAATCTACCTAACAAAAAATTCCTTTTGAATTCCTTTTATAAGCCTTGGGTTTCCTTGATCATCAAAGAATTCAAATTTTTTATTGCAACACTCAAGTTTAACTTTGTGTGCCTTCAACCAGTCCATTCCAATAATAATGTCATATGGTCCAAGTGGTAAAAATTTCATATTTACATAAGTGGACAGTGGATCCATTTCTAATGGACATTTCTCCACCAACTCACTAACGTTTCTCTTGGTTTCTGTGGCTAATTGGAACAACCATGATTTACTATGCTTGGTTTTATTAAAAGCACAAGTATCAACAACTTTAGGAATGATATAACTATGAGTAGATCCAAGTTCAAATAAAATGGAAATAGATTACTTAGAAATATTACCTTCAACCTCAACATAGTTGATTGGTGATCTTCTTGGAAGTCTTTTAGTTCAGCATAAATCCCAGGCATTGTCCTTGCAAATTCACCCACAATTTCAGCCTCTTGAATGCTATAGGCTTGATTTGCACTCCCATTATGATGTGGAGATTTTCTAAGAAAATGGCCCTCTCCACATCCCCAACATTGGATCGGTTCTCTTAGCACTGTTGTATTATCTCCCATCATCCTAGTTGGCTTTGTCGCAACTGATCGTGGCTTTTTTGGCTGATTTTTAAAATGAGGAGGATTAAACCCCTTCTTCCTTTGGTCAAACTTCTCATTTTTCTTGTCCTTCCATTCCTTATGGAATTTTGTCCCGCTATTAGATTGATCATAGCAATTATTATCCTTCCTTATGGTATCATCTAGATTTTGACTCTCATCAAACTCAATTCTATCTTTATACAATTGGGGAATACCACTTAGAAATGTTGAATTTTCACTTTATCATCCTTGATGTACTTCACATATCTTAGCAGCTCCAAAATTTGTTTGCATATTTTTCCATAATCATTTTCCCCAATTTCATCTCATGGAATTCTTTTATTTTTCCATCACAGTACCTATCATAAAGATACTTTTGCTTGAAGTACTTCTTGAATTGCTTCCAAACAATATTCCTTTCATTGATCTTCATCACTTGCCTAAGGTTCTCCCACCATATAGATGCCCTTCCATTAATACTAAATATAACTACTCTTGATTTCATATTTCCTAAGTATTCTTGAACTTGGAAATACTTCCTCATCCCAAGTAGCTAAGCCTCAACTTCTTGACCAGATTTTATCTCGTCACCAAATGTAGGAGGTTTGGACTTCCTAAATTCTCCATGTAAATTATTCTTTGAATACCTCTTCATCCTTTCTTATGAGATGATGAGCTTGATCCTTCAGTAGAATCCTTAGAGTCATATGACTCACTAGAATATAATTATGGAGTGTATGGCCTCCCTTAGAAAATTCTTCTTGAACTATGGGACCTATTGTGAGAGTGCCTCCTTGATTTATTCCCACTCTTTACTTGATTTTTTGAGTGATACCTAGAATTAATATTCCTCTAAATATTTGTCATAATTTGAGTCATAGCTTCATTCATATGATTGTGTTCTTCTTGAGATTTAATCAATGTTTCATTATCTTCTCTATAACTCTCCAGTTCTACCCTTAGGGTCCTCATGGTATCTCCAATGTCTAGGGGAGTCACTTGGTTTCTCCTACCGTTGAGTTTTGTCTCTGCATTTTCAATTTGTATGTTCTCTCCCATTTCATCTACCCCAAAATCATAAGGATCATGTGCATCATCCATGATGATGACCTTCTTGGTCTAACCAAGACCAAAGGGTCCCAAACTGAACTATTCTTAATGATGAGATTTTAACTATCTTTGATATATTTCTGAATTTGCAAAATTTTTCATGTAAACACAATTGTTAGAGTTATTACATCCTCATAAAATAAAGTAAAAAACAACTTTTATACATTCTTGAAAATTTCCATATTGACATTTTTGTAAAATTATGGATTTCAACACTTTTCTTATACAGTGCATTTAACCGAAGAGGGCAACTTTAGACACCTCCAAAGGATCACTTATAGAGAACCATAACAAATTTTGTATTGGATTAGATATTACATATAATGAGGATTAGTCAACACCCTTCAGTTTCCTCATCGGATGCTCTAGCCATCTTTTATAAATTTCTAGAATTTATTGCTTGTGTGTTTTTCTCACTTCCTCCATGCTTATGAATTTTACAGTTTTGTAGCATCCACCCTTATTCTGAAACCTGCCCAATTTTACGCTTCTCTAATGGTTGCAGTCAGATCCCAAATCCAACTTTGTTGATTTAAAAAAAATAATTGGGGGCTAAGGCGGCTTACCCCCTTGCAGGTTGAGGGAAACTCCCTCGTTTTTTTGTAAATCATTCAATTGCATGCAATCTAGCGCATGAATTCATTGTCATTTTCAACTAATGTGGAATGTGTACTAACATGGCCTAATATGTACCTGCTAAGGTTTTAGACATTTTTTACCTGACATCCTATGACAATCATGTCACCCTCCTTTGGCTACCAAGGAACTATACCACTCAACCTTAGGCAGGAACACTCCGATGGTTTTCTCCCTTACCACTAGTGGTAACACATTCTTGCAAAGGTGGTTTGAAAACGTTGTTCTCGGATGCATTGTCAATACAAATTTGACACGCATCCTAGGAATTTTTGGTCCCAATGCATGTTCATCATGTTTTATCTCACGTGCACTTTACCCATGCACAATAAGAATTGGTGAATTATCTTACCTTTTATCAAATAGTCATATATGTGTTTGTCGTTGTTATCCTCCATGAATATTGCTCATGCATTATCGACAACAATCGTTGATATTCCCTAAGAATTAATGGTCAAATATATTCCCACGTCCACACTTCATCCTAGGAAATAATATGGGTGTCAGCATGATGTGGTTGATCCACATCACTTATCCACCTGACACGAGTTGGGACCATCAATTAAACATGTCCCTTCTCCATCATTTAACAGAGTCGAATTCCATAGAGTATTCCATTAATCTATCTACCTCTCCCTTTGGTAGATCATAGATCAAACTGATGGCTTAGTCATGATACTATTCGACAAGTAAAACTACAAATCCTGAAGGTATAATCTTATCTACAACTCACATTTTTCCTATAAGAAAACATTTACGGCCCATACATATCCATTGTTTCACCCAAAATATCTGATATGACTCTATAAGCATAATTATGAATTTCATAATAATAATAAAAATGTGTGCATGTGTAGCATCAAATTACACGACAAAAATCAATATCTACACACACATCTAGCATGCATATGCAAACTTAATCACTATAGGCATATAAATAAATATAATTACACATCATAAAAAAATAATACTTATCTTTAACAAAAGAGATCCAAGAAATTGGTTATGTAAGAGCGATTTTCAACCCAACCATAGGCACTCTATCCAACATATCCTCTTTATGCTCTCATATGCGACCCAAAGTCATGCTATGATGCCCCCAGGGTGAAGGAAACACCTAGATGATTCTCTCTCTCAGTACACAACCCCTTCTGCACACACTACTTAGCCAAAACTCATATAGATTTCTCACTCAGCCATCACAACCATGGCACTCCTTCCGATTGTCTCACACAACACAAAGAAGGTGTTCCCCTTCACTGATCCATAGTTCTCTAAGGGAATCCAACCGTTACAGTTCTTACCAGTGTGTGTAGTAAGAGCCCAACCTGTTGTATGTTGTTAGCCAACCTCACGTAGTGTTAACTATGGCATCTCAATCATTCATAGGTGGTAGAACTCAATGGGTAAGGGTTCCTACCTTGACCAACCTCTCTACTCACTTACAACCATCAATATTCCCTTCCCAAAATGGTGAATAAATTTCTCAGTGATGCAAAACTCTATATGTATATGTCCTCCAAAGAATTCCCCCTATGGAATAGTGGTTATGCATGGCCCTCACGGGAAGACACTTTGTGATGTACACATATGGATCAAAACCATAAAGAAGTCTCTAAGGTTTGCCCTAAGCATTGTTGAAATAAAAGGTGAAGAAACCCATAAACAATGGTGTTTGGTCCACTTTCCTATGAGTTTGGGGCTAAATGACCAATGGTGGAGAAGGCCCAAAAGAGTCCCCAAAATTGGTTCAAAGAAAGTTGGTGTGAATCTTTATGTACCCCCAAAATATTAATGATTGGTCCAGATGACCCCAAACGTTGTGGCACTTTGGCCCATTAGACCACATGAAGTGGCAAGGATCCCCGCAAGAAATAATGGTGTATCCTCCAAGTATGATGATTTGTTCAATCCCTAAGGCTCCCTTTGGAAAAGATACAGAGTGATATTGAAGTTTTTGCATGAAGTGTCATGATGGGTCCTTGAGGTGGGGTACTAACCTTTGAGACCCCCTTAAAACATGGAGATCCACAAATTAAGGATGAGTTTAAGGAGATACTAAACAAAGATATTATATTATGATGCAGTGTATAAATAGAAGACCAAACATTTCATCTTATCATTAATCAAGTCTCTCTTTCTACTGCGCATATTTAGAGAAAAAGTGTGAAACTTTTGGAGGAACAATTTTTGGGCATCTTTGAGGATTGAGGAGATTCACGAAAAATGACATAACTTTCTCATACGGTATTATAATTACAAGGTTCTTAGATCATTGGAAATATGGTTGCGAGGGATATGTGATGAATCTATCCAGATACTATTGTGGTCTCTATATTATCTCTTCATATTGTAATATTGGCAAAGGTATGATTCATGCTTGTGAGTTTCTCTTGTGATGACACATGTCTTTCGTGGATAGAGCTCATCTTTGATCTTGGTATGTGAGTCTCTCTCTTAGTATATCTCTTTGAATTCATTAAATATGGTATGGAGGATACATCCATGGTTATATTGATAGATATTGATGGTTATAATTGGATAGATCATGGTATAATGTATGGATTTATTTGATTGAACATGGAGATGAGATATTTTAATCATTCTTTTTGGGAATTATTGACAATTGAACTAGAGGTATGCACAAAATTATATAAATAGGGATAGTGATATAGAAATAGGGACAGTGATACAGGAACATATAGAGTGATACATGTATGGAGACAAATATACATGTACAGGGGTGCATCCATGGAGGTGGGTTACAATTTTTGGCAAGGCGTTTTCGAAAAAATGCAAAAAGCGCACCCTCGATCGAGCTATCAATACCTCGATCGAGGGTTTACCAAAAGCTCGATCAAGGGTTTAATAAATCCTCAATCGAGGTTCATGTTTAAAAAAATATATAAAAGGGCCGCGGGCACCCGTGGCCATTCCTTATTTTTGCATAAAAACCCTCGATTGAGAAAACACCTCGATCGAGCATCCGCGTCCCCGAACAGCTCACCCGTGTCGTTGCACCCTCAAAAACCTTGATAGAGCTACCACGCAAGCCACACCCCCTTTCACCACGATGTTGGAGTAGAGAGGTAACCCCCAATCGTTGTTTTTTGAAATTGAAATGGAATTTTAGTATTTTTTTTTAAGTTTTAAAATGTTAGGTTGAAATTGAAAAAAAAATCATTGTTATAGATGTTTTTAGGTTTGTTTTTTTTCCTAGTATGTTTGCAATGTGTGCTGACAAGCAGAAATGTTACTGGTAGCGTTTAAATTTGAAATTTGTTTTTTATTTAATATTTAATTTTTTGTTTTTTATTTAATATTTAATTTTTTGTTTTATATATATTTTGTCAACCGGTAGTGTTTATGCTGTCGGTTTAATTTTTAAATGCGTGCCTAGCAAGCAGAAATGCTACCCGAATTTTTTCAATCCTCTGAGAATACACGAAGGATTGAAAAAATTCGAATTTGTTAAATTTAAAAATTAAATTTATAGTTTGTATAAATATTTCTATCAACCGGCAGTCGTTTATGCGACCGGTTTAATTTTGAAATGTGTGTCAGGCAAGCAAAAATGCTGCCCAATTCTTTTCAATCCTCCGAGATACATGGAGAAATGAAAAAAAATCCAAACCCTAGATGCGTGATAATCATGAACCTTAAACCGATGTAGACATTTATCTAAACAACCCATATATTTTGCTTTAAATATTTGATCATATATATTCAAATTTTAATATTAAAAAAACAATATATATATGTATGTATGTATGTATGTATATATATATGTATATGTATATATATATGTATGTATGTATGTATGTATGTATGTATGTATATGTATATGTATATGTATGTATGTATGTATGTATGTGTTTTAATTAAAACACACACACACACACATATATATATATATATATATATATATATATAATATTAACTATTTAATTAAAATAAATTATAATTATAACTGTAATTAAAATATTATATTAATTCATATTCATATTTTTTAAAAATATTTTTTTCATAATAAAATATGATATAGGTATGTTTTGACTTATTAGTTGACATATTTTGATTTTAGTTTATTGAAAAATGTACTTATGTATTTTAGTTCCTTTTTGAAGCTCAAACAAAAGTATGATGAAAATCCAGATCTTTTTTTTTGTTTTTTTTAAGGATAAAAACATTAATAAATAAGTGTCTAAATTTGAGAAAAAAATCAAATTAAAAAATTAATAGAAATTCACGATTTAAATTTTTGTAAAGAATATCAAATTAAAAAATTAATACAAATCCATAATTTAAGATAAAATTATATTTTTTATATTTTTTAGAAAAAATATATGGATTTATATTCAACATTTTGAAAATTATAAATTATAAATTTAGAATATTTTAAAATAATAGTAAAATATATTACTATTAAAATATATAAATTTATACATTAAATTATGGAAAACTGGAATTGTAATTTTTTTTCAAATGGATGAAAAAATTTACATAATTATAATTTTAAAAAATAGTTTAAAAATATAAATATCTATAGGAATTAGTTTAAAATCCCAAGTATTTGTAACTCATTTCCACCCCATCGAAAACTCACAAAGCATTCCTTATAACCCGAAAAACCTTTAGTGACTAGAATTCAACTCGTATTAAATAGAAACCTTCACCCAAATAAGTACCATGTCCATAATCTCAAATTGAACAAGAAATAAATGAGTACTCAACATTATGAAAATAAATCATAACCCCGATCACACCACATATTCGATAGTCTTCTTCACATCACCTTCAAAGCAAAAACAAAAAACACGTCAATCCATTTTGTTTTGTAAACTTTTGGGTGGTTTTTTGAGTAAGAGTTTTTTATTCGTATCCATATATGGAGTTACTTACATTGAGTTATTTACAAAAAAACATTTACTATACCTTATTTCATGCAAATAAATCTCTACAGCGGGGTTCTTCGGTTCGCCGAAGGTAGAGCATTGGCGGATCTGCGGCCATTCCTTACCCCGAAGGTCGACAAAGGAATCGTAAGTATACAATTATGCATGATGTAGTCTTTGTTGTTAGTTGATCAAATTAAATTGTTTCGCACATGTATATTTAATAATCAACTTGTATGTCTATATTTTCATGAGTTCGCCTAGGCGTTCTATGCCAACACACGGTCCTGCTAGGGAGATGAGCAGCAGCCACTCTGGTAACCGCTCTAGCATCCGCTCTGTGTATGTGAGTGACAAGGATCAGGATACTATTGGTGTCGATGGGGAGGTTCCCCACGAGACAAGTACATTAACCGCTTATATATATTTCTTTCAGTTATCAATACCTTTAATTTATATTCATTTCAAATTCATCTACAATTGATGTATGTATTTTGACTGACATTTATGTTTTCATCTAATTTTTAGGTGTTGCACAATAGGGCATTGACCCTCCTGAGAAAGCACCATGGGAGGATGAGATCACACGTATCACGCTGCATGACATTACCAGTCAGCATGAGTGTTTGCAGGAAAACATCCTCTCCATTCCAGAGAACTCTCCTGCATCACGTTCGATGAAGATGATGTTAGAGGCAGTAGACAATCTACTGAAGGTCTACAGGTCCATTGGACCATTGAGTTCTCTTTGTGCCTCTGCATGTCAGAGAAGAAGGTCTGATGTGAAGGGTCCTGATAACTGGGTCGTAGTGAGAGATGCAATAGCTGGCCATGATGTGAAGGGAGCATTATTTGATATCCCTCTTGACCACGCCTCTGGTCAACCGCTTAGACTCAAGGATTTTAAGCTAGAGGTTGTAGCGCCTTATGTATATGACAGGTTCATTGGAGCATGGGGCATGTTTCCCCACCAAGACTAGGTCCCACTATACTTTGTAAAACATATCTATGCAGAGTTTGTCCTAGATATGCACCCAGATTACACTAGCACACCATCGAGCTTCTATGGTGTTGGTGGGGGACGTAGCCATGCACGTCCTAGGGCTAGGAGAGATCTTGGAGCTCAACCAAAGCCAGATCCTTTGGTAGGTCACCCTTCCAGGACCATTATTAGGACAAATGATGTAGCTAAGTCATCTCAGCTAGCAACTGAGGAGTGTAGTGCATTCGCAGATGCGACACGCATGACAATGCATGGTACCATGATAGTTGTGCAGGAAGAGAGACGCAGAGCACCCACTACACCTGCAGAGCTTGAGTTACAGTGGATGGTCGATGATTTTCTCAACATTCTTGATCACGACACAATGCTGCAGTATGATATCATTGCCCACAATGCATATTTTAGACTGCATGATAGATGCAAGCCTCGATCGATGGGACAAGAATATCTTTATTGTCATCATTTGATTTCCATGATTGTTAGGTATATATTTTTTTAACTAATACTTTGCTTTGTGTTAGACCTCCATGCAAGAGTTCGATTTCATGGAGTTCTTGTTTGGCAGTGATGCATCTGTTCGAGGTCCCGATACAGTTCTGTCTACCCACGTCGATGAGGTATGTGTTAACTGTCATCCTAAATTTGAATTTCTAAATTCAAGTCAATTGTTGAATACACAATATTTTGGTTTGTTCCAACTTTCCTCATTTATCTTTTTCATATTGTACAGGATATAGGCAAGGGCATTGCACATGATTCTACACAGCCTCGCTCGAGTCCTATTCATGACACACCAATTGACAAGGTAATAGTTATTTATGTTCGAATTGTTTGCATATTTATGTTCAGATTATAATTTACATGTTCAAATTGTAATTCTCAAGTTCAAATTGTAATTCATTAATATAACTATTTTCATGTCATGGAAATAGACACAGACACAGGCAGTTACAGATGAGAGCGTTGAATTCGTCGTGGTGTTTATGGATGAGTGGGTTGTCGCTCATTGACTGGGTCCTAATGAAGGCTTGTCTCAGTCGATACCCAGCCTCCAAAACCTGACACTAAACTCGAGCGAGGTAAGTTCATAAATCTATGTTTCATATATATATATTTAATTTTTTCTCACATTCTACATGTAATTTAAATATGTGGTATGTAACTAACTTGCAGAGTTCACAGTTTTAACTTCTGCAGTTCTCAGACCTAGGAAATTTTCTTTTTGATGTGCATGAGTAAGACCAGGGGCATAATGCAACTAGCGGTAGTGTCCATGATGGTCAATCTCTCGATCAATGGTGTAGGAGTGATTTGTAGACTGTTATTTGTGGACGTTATTATTTTGGACTATTATTTTGTAGACTGTTATTTATGGACTTTATGATTATCGATATATATATATATATATATGGACTTTTTTTTTAACATGATGGTCTGTTAAATGTTTTAATTATTTGCAGTTATAGTTTAAAGTTATTTATGTTTTACAAGATTAATGTTATTTTTAACAATCATCAATGTTTTACAATTTACGAAATTGTACAATTTTCCAATTTAATAAAATTACAAGTTTACAAAATTTACAATCATTACAAAGTTTACATGTTTGCAAAATTGTCAATCGAATGCAACTTACAATTATAATGTTATAAACTTTATAACTTTACAATGTAAGATCTACTATGTCAATGTATCAATTTATATTTCATGGCATATAACTTTCATTCATCTTTCCAATGGGTTATAGGAATGCATGTCTCCATAATATGATCATGATCAGCTACTGACATCTTCCATCTATTTGGTTCACCCCTCTTCACCTTGATTTCAATGAGATGTATCCGTGTTGCCACCACCAAATGAACGTACTAACAATATATATTCAGGCATGAAGTCTCTTTAAATAAGATAGTCCCCTTGTCTTCTCACTTTTTCAAAAAAGTGCCCCATCACAACTAGGTCACCAACTTGGTACGTGAACTCTCAATCGACATAGGGTCACACCAACCTACTTTTGATTTGTGTACACCGCATCAAAACGTATGCCACATGCTCGTCATTTCCCGATGGTGCAATTACAACAAATACATCACCTGCATCAAGATTTTCAAATATGAAACAAATATTAAATATATATATGCATGTGTACAAGACTAGAGGTTTAAACATTCAATCAACTATCATGTACCTTTCTTATCCAAATCAGAAACCTGATCATGATCTAGTGAAACCACTGCCTCGCTAGTGTGCATCTCTTGCCACATCAGAATTGGATGTGGCCCCTTGGATTAAGAGGGACACATTTCCATTGTTTGACATATGCATCGTTCATGCAATGATCAACCCCCGGTCCATTGGCATCAATGCAGAACTCACAGAAACATGCATACTTCCCCGTTTCAATGGAAAATATGTCTCCCATGTCTTTACTACGAACTGAATGTAGTTCTCTCATACCAGGTATGGTCTCGCAGTACAATGGCATGGATCCATTCACATCACCAAGGACAACATCCCAAAAAAACATGCATCAAATAAAAAACATCATATTTATATATATAATAATACAAACACATTTATTAAATTCCAATTAAGTTGTTGTTCCTACCTGCGCATTGGCCTTTCTTGTTCATGACCTTGGTGACCCAAATTTTGTGTGCACCAATCAACTACTTCTACTGAGCACTTGAGTCGAGATGCACCATGACTCATTTGGTACCTCTGAAGTACTCGTTTCATGCATGCACCTACGCCATCATATTCACCCTTTTTGTGCCCCATTTCGAAAAAGCTCCAGGTATGTTGAATACCTGTCTCTTTGTGAAGATTACTCAACCAATAAAATGAGTGTGCTGATTTGAACTACCCCGTACACCCATCTGACCAAATCCAGTGTTCTATAAATGACACCCCATTCTTTTTGAATGAATCATAAATCATCCCAAAGCAGTGTTGAACAAACAACATGTCATGCTCACGATCATCACTAACATAAAAATGGTATTCCTTGATCACATCGCGTGATTGAGGAGTGTTATCCCTACCATCAATTATCTCCTGAGCATGTCTATACAATACATGTACGAAGATGGGCACTTGGTCAGAGTGATAATACTCACTTTGTATCTCTCTCTGAGGAGAAAATGTGTAATTCTCAGCAAAGTCTACCACCGATAGGATTGTGTCTAGCTCAAAAACCTCACGAGAATGCATAAATTCTAAATATTGCCACATAGACATGTGGGAGTGTTTAATGTATTTGTAAATCTAACTTTGAAACTTTTCCATGAAGTCTAAAATAAGAATATCATCCTCGAGCAAGCCAATCCTCTTAGATGGAACATGTGAAGAAGATGATGGATTCATGGATACATACTCATATCTCTTCCACTTAACTGTGATATCTGACAATCCAGGATGTGTTGGATCGATAGGAAACTTCATATGGAACAATGCCAAATCACCACATTCATGGTATCTTCTCCCACCTACACACCTCTTAATGAAAAACACATTTTCAGGATTCATATTGCATAGTATCATGGAAATAAAATCCTGCACTGTGTGAGGAGCCGGTTCACCATCCCAATGTTTTTTGCAAAAATCCACAAATGTGTCATAGTATAACTAGAATTCAATGTGGTATCGACAACAACAAGTGTCCCGAATCATATTCGACCTAATATATACCATGGTTTCAACTTACTTAACATGGTAAATGAGATCTCGACAACATGATTTTATTCTTTGAATTCCTCAAACAAAGCAACTCCTTTCATCTCCATAACATGCTTGCAATGATCCTTATAAATTCCTCTTCTAGAATGTTGTCGCAGGACATGTTTTTAATTTAGTATAGCACGAGAATGGTTGTCCCAATACTCTATCACCTTCTCTCGGATGCCCTCTTCCATCCTGTCTTTATATGCTTCTCTGCATATAAGAGCCCAACAAGCAGCTTCATCATTTTCATCTATCTTTACCCTAAATTTAGTGTATTTGTGCAGTGTTTTTCTTGAAATGTGGAGCAACTTTGACATTGTTGCGACCATTCAATTTATTGAGGTGCTTCGTGTCACAATAGCAGTTGTAATTTCCCTACATGCAGCGCTGATATCTGTTTTTCTTAACTTTCCAAATGCAGATAGTACAGTTGTTACATTTTCTGTTATATTCTCACATGCATTTTTATTTTTAACATCCTTAAAACCCAACAACTTTGTGGCACGTTTCAATTTTTTGTGCTTTATCAATCCATGTAGGATTTGAGCTTCTATAATCACTGATTGTTGTTCAAAGTACAACTTGATTATGTTACTAACATGCTCTCTAATTGTCCGATCAGGGGTCGAGTTCCCGAACTCTTCTTAAGTGGCATCATCCAACCCTCTTAAACAATTAGCATCCATTCCAACGTCATTGAAGCTCCCAATTACTCTTGAGAAATCAGAGGGTGCACGATCCTGTGATGACTGGCCAAGATCTAGCAATAAATAAATACAAACTCAAAAATAAATGCAAGCTCAAGAATAATATTTTATCTTACTTAACATATTGTAGTAACTGGAGATGAATATGGACCCTGGTTTAAATCGGGTTCCTAATGGTTCAAAGGTATTCACTTGGCCACCAAGGTTATCTCAGGCTTGAGTATTGGGGCAGTACCCCTCACTTCACGGCGCAGGTAAAATTGCTAACCGCTTGGCCACAAACGACCGCTCTTTGGTTTTCCTCACAGGTGAGAATCTAGTCAACCCTGTAGGGTTCGTTGCCCTTTTCACTTGGCAGGTCATCTCAATGGCCAACTACTTTGGGGTTCCTGTGGTTCTCCTCATAATGAGTTTTAGGGAAAAGTCCAAGTACTTCCGTTAGTTGTTATGGATGAGACTTATGTCCCAAACCGGATGTTATTAAGTAAATTATGTTATTAAATCAAATATGTTACTCTACCTTACCTTGAGTAAATTGTAATGTGATTGTAATTGTAATTATGATTCTAATTGTAATTGTTGATTTTCTTTGAGATCATCATTTTCATCAATGCTTAAATCCATATTATTCCTAGTCATTTGTACATGATTGTAATGTAATTGTAATTGTAATTATTTAGTGTAATTGTAATTGTAATTGTAACATGTAATTATCATCATTATCATAATGTAATGTAAAATTGTATTTGTATTTACTCTACCTTATTGTTCCATTGACGTAAGGCTAGTGCCTATGCACGTTAATGTGAGTGTAATTGTAATGTGATTGTAATGTCATTGTAATTGTTGATTTTCTTTGAGATCAGCATTGTCGTCAATGCTTAAAGCCATATGATTCCTAGCCATTTGTACATGATTGTAATTGTAAAATTGTTTAATGCAATTGTAATGTAATTATCATCATTATCATAATGTAATGTAAAATTGTAATTTGAACACTATGAAAATGCTCATATATGAATATGAAATTAAAATCATATTAAAATCGATGAAATGAGAGCTAATGCTATATAAAAGATGAAGAAAATAAGTGCAATGATAAGGCTATATATGCATATTCATTTAGAACTAGATATTATGCTAGAATATTATGCACTATATAATTATATATATTCATCAACCATTCTCTAATTTCATTGGACAACTATAGAACTACTCATACTATAATACACTTACTTTGTATATATGTAATTTAGTGTAGAAGTCAAACATTTTTTTCAATGAACTTTCACAACACATACCATTATTTCACATGTACACATAAGTGGTTCTACAAGGTTGTATATATACATGCACATACAATGTATATAAGTTTATGAATTAATTACAAAATTATAATTAAATTCTAAACAATTTAACATGTATATATATACAAATTATGAATTAGAACACTATGAAATTGAATATATAAGAATATGCAATATGAAATTAACTATGAATATGTGAATATGAAATTATACAATTTACATCCAATTATAAATACATATATATATTATGAACT
>LPNX010749112.1:303529-394914 GCA_001517045.1 Pseudotsuga menziesii | reverse complement strand
AAAACACTATGAAATTGAATATATAAGAATATGCAATATGAAATTAACTATGAATATGTGAATATGAAATTATACAATTTACATCCAATTATAAATACATATATATGAATTCATACATGCACATACAATGTATATAAGTTTATAAATTAATTACATAATTACAATTTTACAAAATTATAATTAAATTCTAAACAATTTAACATGTATATATATATAAATTATGAACTAAAAAACTATGAAATTGAATATATGAATATCCAGTTTATGAAATTATATGAATATGTGAATATGAAATTATACAATTTACCTACAATTATGAATACATATATATATGAATTCATACATGCACATACAACATGTATATAAGTTTATGAATTAATTACAAAATTATATTTACATTCTAAACAATTTAACATATATATTATGAACTAGAACATTATGAAATTGAATATAGTATGCAATATGCAATTATATGAATATACGAATATGAAATTATATGAACCAGATCACTAGAAAAATGAAATTATATATATGAATATGAAATTGCATAACTTAAAAATAAATTATACAAATATTGTTAGAAATGGCATTTAATTCTCCAATTATAGGTTGATTTGCAACTTCTTCTCCTCTCAAGATTGCTCTTTTTTCCTCTTTCTTTCTCTATCTTGCTCTCTTATTTCTTTGGTGTTGCTTTGATTCCTAGAAGATATTTTACTTCGATGCTTTTTGCTTCCCATTGTGATCAAGATCAACAATCCAAATGCGTACCTACAACAATATCTAAAAAAAATTCACAATTGTTTCAAATAGGATAGTTAATTGTGAAAGATAAAATTAGTAACATGTTTATGTATTATGTTTATATAGAATTATGTTTAGGAATTCGGGTGGGAAATGAGGTTAGGAGGGTTGTTGGAATGACATTAATGCCATCAATGCCCAAGTCCATTCCCGCACATTTTTTATGATTTTTTTACAAAATTCGAACCTCGATCAAGGTTTTATCAGAAGCTCGATCAAGTGTTTAACGAACCCTCGATCGAGGGTTTGATAAAACCCTCGAACGAGCTTCCCATAAAACCTCGATCGAGGTATTTAAATACCTCGATCGAGCTTAATACCTTGATCGAGGGCCTGAAAAATAGATATTTATCCCTCTTACAGGAAAATCAATGTTTCTTTGTGTCTTCTAGGGGTGTAAACCCTGCCATTCATGGCACACAACTGAGAGGAGTTCATACCGATAGATTCGTCACCGAATCCTCTATCCATTGAGATATCATGCATGCGTTTTCGCATTCATATGGGTTTTTTTTTTAATTAGTTCTAAAACTTACACTTAGAAAACCAGACAACAACTTCGAAGTAGCTCAAAGAAAAATCTGCAAGTTAAAATGTACACATCCAAAAATTTCTTAAAAATGCACGACCCACACATCGATGTGTCCTCTTCAAAAGGGTATTTTTGGTGTTTCAATTTTTCAAAATAGTGAAAAAAAGATGGGATGGATACACATGTATATAAAATGATGTTGAAAAGAGATGTGGTCACTTTCGAAAAATAATAAATAATTGTATACTGCGAAATAAATTAACAAAAAAATATGCAGACCATAGTGCATTTTGTATAGATCATGCCCATATATATTTTATTTAATTATTGATGTAAGATTGAATTATTGGGGTTGAACACGAGCCACATATTAACTTCTTCAAATTTTTAAGGTCACATGGTTCACTAAATGCAAAATTTCACACATTAAATGACATCGGAATATTTTTTTTTTAAATATCGTTGGGAAGCCAACATAATATTCTACAATTTTTTTTTTACTGCAAGTCAAAATTCACATGGAATATATGTGTTTCGAGGGGTTCTATCTAGCACATGAGTAAAAAATCAGGTTTTCATCACCAAATTTGGCCAAAAAGTGTTACCCACCTTCATGTGTTCACCCACAAGTTGTCAGAGATAGTGATACAATGATCATTACAAATTGTTTCTTATATTCATATCAGAGTGATGAGACATAGCATAGATAGGGGATTGTAGTCTCCTTCATGGTGGTTCCTAATAATTGGGATTTTGTGCTCACTAAGGATTGGAGTCCTCTCGATAGGTTATATCCTGTCACCTTAGGGGGTTGTAGCCTCCTTTCGGTTGGAGCTTATAAACTAGAGGGTTGGAGCCTCCATCTAGTTGGTGCTAGAAAATCAAAAAGTTGGATATTCCTTCTAGTTGGTGCTGGTAAATACATTGAATTTAATATTTATAATATAAAGAACATCTTTTGTGGTTTTCTCCCATTTGGGTTTCCACATTAAATCTCTTGTGCACTGTATATGATTCTTATGTGATAGTGAATGATATTGTTAATTGTTTGTGTTCCATGTTAAAAGTGGTAAAACACTCCCAATATTGATTTGCCACCCCCCCTCAGTATTGTTGAATATTCCAACACAATTCATCTGTCTCTAAATTCAAATTTTTGGGTTCAACACAGTCTAGTAATGGTCATGAACAACTGTAGGAAACTCTGCGTAGTGTATAAACATTCATGAGAGAATTATCCCAATGATTTTGAATCCAAGGGATATGATATGATGGTGAAAATACTACTGACAAAGCTTCTGAACATAGAAGAAAATGACTGTTGGCAGCTGACATAACTCTCACAACCCCCATGCTTCAATAACTACATGAACTTACTTTTCCCACCAACCTCACACATGCATTCAATGATTGGATTTAATAGTCAAGATTAAGTAATTGGCGCATTTAAAGCACAGGGTAGATTTAGATGAGTTCTAAGTTTGACACTTGGTAACATAGGATTTAGTTCCCCCATAGGCCCCCTTTTCTCTTCCCCTATGGTGTAATCATAGAACCTATGATGCTCTTTACACAACCATCTTGGACAATTCTATTAATTTCCAACATAATGTTTACATATGTTTCAAATTTGCATGAGAAATCAATCATATGGTCCAAATAAAAATATATACACCATACATGCCTAGCCATTCACTAGTCAGGCCTTGTCCTTGAGCTCTGGGATAGGAATTCATACTAGCATAATTACATCATTTACATAAATTTGGTTAAATACATTCCTAGTCAAAATTGGGGTATTACATCTGTTGATCCCAAACTAAGATGGCTAATCATCAAAATCTATAGAAACATGTGGAAACACAACAATATTTTGATTCAATTTATAAACAAAACAATAAAAAAATTAAGCACGATGAAAAAATAGAATTAATTTCAGTCACACTCAATGTAAAGTTTACCTTTTGTATCGGAATGAGGTGGTGCATGGTGCATGTGGAATGTGGCATGTGGCATGGACCAACTTAGGAACAAATTTTAAAGCATCCAAGTTTTTCAAATAGCATGTTGCAATATATGTCCATGAACTAAGTTGGGTTTCTATGGTTATATAATCATTTTTCCATCTTGAGGAATTAAATAAGGTAGTCAACAATATTATTGACATCACTTTACTACATCTCAAATTTTCCAACTGCTTCGACATAATTTGTTGTATTGGCCATGTCAAAATTTGAAATATATTCACTTAGTTTCACCATAATCATATTGATTAATAATGAAAAAATATTGGGTAACTAAATTTTCCATATCCGCACATTACTTTGTAGTGAGGTATTACTCTGAAGAACGAATAATTTAGTATTATGAAGATCCTTGTTCATGTTAGGGATGCCATATATTTGAAGGAAAACCCTTCTTGAAAATAATATAGATCAATTGGAATAATAGTTGTGGGATGGATGTCATATAATAGTCAAAAAGATCAACAATGATATATGGGAGGACAAAAAAACCTAGACAAGGTTGTGCTATGGTGATACCCTTCAATTTTGAGAAAAAATACAATAGTTAGAACACCAAGAGCCTAGAAGGAGGGAAGTAACAAGTGTGGGGTGGTAGTATGCAGTAATAATGACTCATACATGTAAGTGAACATTTGTTAGGGTGGGAAGGTTTCTGAATAAAAATGACATCCTTGCACAATAGGTTTAGACTATGATATCTGCAGAGTGATAGAATTGTGCTAGATGCATTTTTAACCATATATAATAAAGATGTTAATTCTCTTCATTCATGTCTCGTGGATGGTAGGAATCTAGTCTTAGGTTGTACACTTGTTTTCCATGCTTTAGTTTTTCAGTGGATGGTAGGAATCTAGTCTCATGGTATAAACTTTTGGAAGATTCTATGCAGATGTAGTGCATGCCATGGAATAGGTCATCTATCAGAAGAGTTACATGAACCCTATAAGATTTTTTACTGATGAATTTTATCATTGTTTACTTATGCATGCATTTAAATTGTTCCAAATAATCAAAATACATGTGTGTGAGGTGTCACAATCTCCATCATTGTTGTCATAGCTAGATCTAGATTGGGAGAGCCTATGTCCTCTCATATCGAAGGAAGTGTCTGATCTATAAACAACTATACATTTAAATAAAAATGGTAAAAAACAAATATTTTAAAATTAACTATATTGAAAAGATATATATTGCATAGGTAAATATATACTCAATGATTGCACACATAAATTCAAAAAATCACTAACCTACTCCATATAACTTCCATGGAGGGGATCCTACGTTAGGACATGACAAGTATGCCCACAATGAGAACACTGATGTGGCACAATACTCATTGATGTGAATGGCCTAGCCTAGTTACAACTAGACATTGATCTCGACTCATTTTGCCTCAAAGACTTGTCACCTATGTCTCTGTCATGTACATCCCATCTGTCTATTCGAGGCATGGAAACAAATGTGGTATGTCTAAGCAAACTGTGTGCAACATGTCTCATCGACTTAATGATGTCATTAATTGTATGAGATAGTTGAAGTGGATGAGAAGGAGGATTAGGATCACACCTAGGAGAGTGTCCCTCTCAATGGTTTATGTCTAATAGAAGGTCGATCCTAGAAAAATACCATACCAACACCCTAGAACTCAATAATGTTAAAGTAGTTGACATGTAAACTAAGAACAAACTCGACCCATATATTTCTAAGGAAGTATAATGGAACCTCCATATTATTGTAGGAAGGTTTATAAAACAACACGAACCACTTTCTCATCCAATTATATTTCCATGGTTGGAAATGAAACCAATCCATGGAAACACATTTCTTCTCGACATCAGGTGGTTGGCTTATTTTGGGATAGTTGAACCTACTATAAAGCTCGGATTTGATAATATTCGAATCTTTTATTTGTTTCTTACTCATGCCATTGGAATAAAAATCTCTTATTCTATCCCTATATTCAATCATATCATTTGTAACACCCCGGTTTCAACCCCCAATTGCATTAAATTATATATGATGTAAATAGCGTTATTAAATCATGATGTCGAACTCAAGGCAAAGGCCCGCCATGGATTTAGCATATTATGTTTCGGAAATTAAAATCAATGACAATGGTTATCGTGCTAGTCGATGGCACAGTATAATTTTCTACATCACGTAAATATGCAATTAATAAAATACCCACAACTAGCTATGTCAATGCAACATTAAAGAGATGGGGGCATGATTTCATAAGGAATAGGGGGGAATACTCAAACCCTTGAGCCAATGGGGAAAATACAAATGTCAAAGGGAAAAACCATAAAATTGTCAACTACCCATTTTGTCTTTTGTGCCCAGTCATCCCAAAAGTGGTTGAGCTAGTTAATGCATGGGGATGGGAAGAGTATGGGAGTGAAATTCGAATTGGGAAGACGTGTTTTTTACTTCTTGGGAAAGTAAATGATTGGAAATGGATGCCCATACCATGGTGGAGGGATCATTTTTGCTCTCTCACGCAACTGGAGCTCTTATTTGTTTCCCTTCATGGCATGGGCAGTTTTCTCCATTTCCTTTATGGTTGGAAATTCGTTTTGGTCTTGCTGAGGGAGTGTGCAGCAAGTATTTATGATTTTGGGGTGTTTATAACCGTGTTTGTCTTCCTCACATAGTTGTATCTTGCTCTTCATTTAGCTCCACATTTTTCTGTCTTTTCCTCATCTTCCCATACCCAATATTTCATTTTTGGTATTTTGCAGAGGATGGGAAAATAAGACCAACGATTTGGGTGTGCATGGGGGTCATTTTAGCTCCTACAGTGCCTAGAAACATTTTGGGAAATCATTTTTCCCTCACAGGTTGTTTTCCCCCCACCTTACCAATCTATTTTGGTTGTAAACCCGTCTTTCTGTTTATGTTCGGTGGCTGGGGAGTTAGACCCATGATTTGGGTGTGAAAAGAGGTCATTTTTTCCTTTGGAAGGCTATCAAACGTTTCCTGAAACGATTTGGTTACTGGTGTAATTTTTCCCCATTTGTTGTTTCGATTTTGGGTGCCTATGACGTTTTTGTCCATACCCAGACTTGTATTATGATGTGTAGTGCCTCCTTGTGTTGGCTTGGCTAAGTAAGTCCAAGAAGCCATTTTTTAGGGGGTTGACTTTGTTTGGATGTGGTTATTGGATTGAATGTGTGTGTATAGTCTTGTTGTGCTTGAGTATGTGTCCCCTAGTTCCTTATGGGAATCATGCCCAGCTCAGGGGTGGCAGTGATGCTGAGAGATTAAGGAGCACGCTGGCCTATGGTTGGGTAGAACGTTGCAGCGACATAGCTAGTTGCCGACAAGCTTCTTCATAAGATAATTAGTATCTCTTGTGTCAATCTCTGCATTTGTATTTGCTTAATGAAATATGATGAACATGTTGAATACTTACATAAATGTAATTGCTTTCGTTGTATTTGCAATTGTCATAAATCTGTACATGTTTTAGTTGAATCCATTTTATTGTCATGTTCATGGGACTTACATTCCCAGATTAGATAGAACCATGGTTGCGTTCCCTCTCTGGTAGAGTGGTGGGGATGTGACATCATTGGACTGAGAATGGGCATGGTGAAAGGAATCAATGATGTTGACCAATAAGGTGGCAAGGGACAATCAATATGGTTCTCTTGTGATTCTCAAATCCATCATCCATCATTCATTGACGAAACAAAATACTATTCTTTTTGTTTATCTTATAACATGAACACTCATATGTTTCAAAGTCTTAACATTCATATTTAGATAACAAGATTCATAATTTGTTTATCATGTATTAATAAAGGAGTGAGTGTTCTTTTAGCAATACAGGATTGCAGAGAGATAACTTGGGTCAATTTGCAAATATAAGGCACGTCAAATGTAAATGCACAAGAGAGACACCAATATACGTGGTTCACCCCAACCTTGGGGCTACGTCTACCAAAAATTGTAAATCTTTTAATTATTTATCAACAAAAAGGGTTACGATTTTGCAGCACAACCGCTAAAATATATTTTTCATTTTCTTCAAAGTTTTGTTCACCAAGAACACCTCCACGTCACTAGTTAGCCTTACTACAATAAATCTCATTTTCTTATTCCAAGTTTCATACCTTTTGTATCATAACTTATTTAATTATACATTTAGATTATAATTCTACACCATTAGTTTTAAATCTTCCCTTCACCCCAACCTAAATAAAAATACATATACCTTATACCTCCTTATACCTCAATGTTAAAGGGTTAAATCTTTTTCCATTCTCAACTATGATTTCTTTTATTATTAATGATACTTGAAATATAAAATAGAGATTAGAAAACAAAGGTTTCACTATATTAAAAACATAATAATTCACATGTTCCCTTGCATAATTGAATCGTGTTGCATGAAGGTTTACTGGACACTTTATGTATATAAATTATATTTACACAAATGATTACTCCCACTTTTCCCCCTTGATCTTTTAATTCCCACATACTCATTTATAAGAAAATTATATTTCATACAAACTAATAACGTTTACATGTCGAACCCCTTCAACCCAAGTGTATGTAAGAATGATGCATTAATTAAAAACAAACTAACATATCAACAAGAAGTAAAGGTGGTAAATCGACTCCTTAAAAATAGCCATCCCAAAAGAAAACGATTAAGTGCAAGATTCTTCATAAAGAGGGAGATACTTCTTAAGAAACAATAAACATATGTTCACTTCACCACGGGGAGGCTCCCTCCGCACATAATTTAAAGAATATTAAAAAATAAATAAAAATAAAACAAAACTATGAAGTATGCAACCAAGTAAAAAAGCATGGCTTCTCACAAGTTGGCTGATAAAGATACCTACGCTAGTGAGAAAGGCGTTCATTAAGTAAATACTAAAAACTCAAGAAGCTACGACCAAGACGATCTACCATCTCATGTCTTAAATTTAACCAATCAACTAAAATATTCCAAAAAGGGGGGCACTCCCCTTGCTCATCTACAGATTCAAGCAACAACATAATCGATACAATGAGTGGTGCTTTCCACTCTATTGTAAAAAGTGGCAATGTGAATAAAAGTATACAAGTATAGAGCTATGCCATCTCTTGAGTTGTGGATTCTTAAACAAATAATCTAATATATAAAAATATAAAAGTGATCAAATAATTTTTACTTCGAAAGGTTGCATCCCATTTTATTGTTTTCATAGTGTGCAAATAATTCATAAGCATAAAAAGGACTAGTCTCTCTTTACCATTCATAGAAATGCAAACAAACAATAAGATTAACAAAAACACATCCATTCATGTATCTTGTTATTGCAAAGAAGGAAACTGTATTTAGGGCTCTAGGGGCTGCACCCTCTCCTTCTCCCATCGACTAAAGTGAAGAACTCCTTCCTTCCCCCAAGATTGTGTTTTTTCCCTTATTTTCAATCAACACAAAATATATGTGTTGCAGGATTTGTCCTCTTGCAGAGGTTGTCTTTCTCTCTCTCTCTCTCCTCGACCTTCTACCTCCCAATGACCACCCTCCAAGAACTTCATATGAAAAATAAAACTGAACTCAACCCCCTAACCGTCCTCTCGAACTTCGTTTTCTTTTTTTAACCGTCCTTTCGAACTTTGTTTTCTTTTTTAACCGTCCTTTCGAACTTCATTTTCTTTTAAGTGTATTTACTATCTAAGGAGTGAGCTTGCTTCCTATAATTTAGCATATAAAATAATATCATTTACACCTTTTTAATATATAATTTTTTTATAAATTTTCAATGAATTTATATATAATAGTGTTTACTAAATAACTCACTCTTTTATGAAATATATATGCTTTCTCACTTTTTCCCCTATTTTTTCATTAAATTACTAATAATACTTTTAATTATTTTATTAGGGATGTTACATACTCCCTCAGGCTTAAAGGTACACCATCATCGGTGTTGGTGTTTTCAAGTTGTTATCTTCAACGTACATTTTCCCTTGTAATATTAAGCTTCAATTATATTTTCTTGCTTTGGCATTTCTTCAGAAAGCCTTTAATGCTTCTTGCATTTTATAAGCTATCGTTTACATAAACACTACAAGGTATCTCCAATAATTTTCATAAACATATTCATAACATAAATTTTCAAATGAAAGAAGCATATTTTCTTTTGCAACATATTATTGTAGCTCCTTGTTACAACTCTTAAAAAATGAGTTTTACCTGCAACATTTATTAGTGATACATAAAATATATAAAAACCATAATCTATGACAAAATCATTCATACATTTTCATTTCATGGTATATAGTTTTGCCTCTTTTAACATCGATACCCATAATTTTCTTATGTTAATATTTTTCCATAAGTACTTTTAATCATTTGCACGTTGCTCTTCAACATAGGTAATCATATCAAACTAACTTAACGAGTGCATAATCATAGTTTTTCTAAAATATTATGAAACATTTACTAATTAAATCATTATCGATGCACATAACAAAAATCATTTTATCTTATTTGTCACACAAGCATTCATTTCATAAATAACTTTGCAGCCAATGTTTCATGATTCATCATATCATCGTGCATAAAATACCAAACATAACATTTACACACATACCTCTTGTATGGCATTGATGTTCCAAGCATTTCTTGCTGAATTTTTTTTTGAGAAGTTCTAGCATGCATATATACATGAGGGTCATCTCCTCACAGAAACACAAGTTCACATGCAAGCCTCCTCAACATGTATATATAATATTCATCTAATATAAGGATGATACCCTTCATTGAATTTTAACAGCTCTCGGGCATATCTCCTATATAGATCATGGAAGCTCTCAAGGTATGAAAACCCACATATCTCTGAGCCTCAAATCTCAACATCACAAAATATATCACTACAGAACCTAACACCTTACCTACGTGCTCTCTTGTAGTTCTGCTTGAGAGCCTAACACCTCCTCTAGGTGCTCACTGGTATCTCTTTTCCTAGGACTTTAATATCATAAGGCCCTCAACAGAGTCTAACACCTCATAAGGGTTCTCAGTGGAAACTCTATACTAACTTATCAAAAATTTCAGATGCTTCAGAGCTTAACACCTCCTATAAGTGCTCACTACTATCTCTTTTTCCTAGTACTTTAATATCATAGGGCGCTCAACAAAGTCTAACACCTCACAAGGGTGCTCATTGGAAACTATGTACTAACTTATCAAAAATTCATATGCTTCATAGCTTAACACCTCCTCTAGGTGCTCACTAGTAGATCTTTTTCTTAGGACTTTAATATCATAGGGCGCTCAATGGAGTCTAACACCTCACAAGCGTGCTCACTGGAAACTCTATACTAACTTATCAAAATTTTAGAGCCAAAACAATTTAGGTGCTCCAGAGCCAACACGCTCAACACCAAACTCCGTTTCTCTTGCTTAATCACATAGTTTAAATATCCAATTTTATTTTTCCTCTTCATAAATTAGTTAATCTTATATACTTTGTCTTAAGAATATTTGTTTAGTGTAAAAAAGATTTCTTAGAATTTAGATCCTTATAAGGGCGTACCCCGTGGTCAACTCAAAAGTTTCATAACTCTTTATCTAATTAATCTTTAGTTGTATTAAGTTCAGTCTTCTTATTGCAGGTTTTATATATTCATATCTAGTTCTTCAATTATGGTATTATTGGATCCACCATAATTCATTACATGCAATAATCTCAATATGTTTCCATTCATAATGACAAATATTTAATACTTTTCCAAAAAGAATATTAAATACATGAAATATTATAATAATCACTCAATGCTCCAGATCCTACCAACTCAACATCAAATCATTCTTTTAATATTCTGCACATTCTTAATGTTCCCGAGCTCACTAGATCGTCACCACATGAACATGGTAATTCAATAATATTGTTGCTTCGGAGCTTACTCGCTCAACATCAAGACATTTAATCTGAGTCTTCTGAGACTTAAGTACATTATTACACATCCAAAATGTTTAAAAAACACATTATCACTTTGCATAACTTGATACTTCTAGCTTCTATACATGCACAAACCATGTCAAATTTTATATGAATCACTTGTCTTGTAACGAATATGTCATATACACAACTGATTATTCTAAAATGATACAGTTACCATACTTGAGTATTTCAATATAATTTTTCTAAGCTTCTTACAAAGTATATTCTTGGCATTTCAAATTATCTAAACTATATTTTTCCCTAATTGCAATTGTTTTATCAAATGATAACATTTTACTAACCTTTCATAATAATCAAGCTAGAATTCATTTTGATTCTAGATGCTACCTTTTTACATCAAGGAATTTATCTTTTTTATTTCAATTATATCACCGACTCTCATTTGGGAGTGCTTCTTGCAACCTTGAGTACTTGCATACTTACTCACAATTTCTTTCCATAAATTATTTGCGTCGTAAACTTAGAAAGCAAATTATAAAATATAATAAAAAATCGTATTTTGAATGCCCATACAATTTTGTTACAACAAAATATTCTTTACATAATCTTAATATATTACTTCGTCAACAATTTAGTCATAACTCCACTTGCATGTACTATTCACACACGTGCACCTTAGATAACACGCTATCGTAGCTCTATAAAATTTCATTTACATTACCTTTTTCCATGCTTCAGTTTGACAAAGTTTTCTTATCACCGAGTGTGCCTATACATTACACTAGCAACCTTTGCAAGGGTTATTTACACAATATTTTCTAATGTAATTCTAGAAGCAAGACATAGATTTATATATACCAAGAAGTTTATTTTCATGTGCATTTAAACACCCATGAGATACAGAATGCACACTATATATGTCATAATATTTAAATCTTTATGCTTAATCCTTGTATATTTATCATACTTAATCTTAATAAAATCAAAATATGTTAGTATACTCTTTCCATGTATCACTCATTGACTTACTTTTTCAACATACTGAGCATGTATTATTGACAAGTTATACATAGATTAGCATAACCATATCTTTTGCATAGATTTGCTAATTGTATCCCCTGGTTAAGCTAAGTATAGTTATCCATAACATTATAAATGTCAACTATAACTTAATTAGGCATTATCACAATTGTTTCTTATTTATTGAAAAGTAAAAGAAAACATATCACATTCTTTATCTTTTGACACCACTTCGCATTTAAGTATTTAATTCGAGTCAAATAGTTTGTGTACTTCAAGGATCAAAAATTTTCAACAAATCTTTTTTATAACACACATACCAATAAGTAAACACAAAGGCTTGTATTCAAATAATTAATTTTTCACAAAATTCACACATACATGTATATAAGCGAGTCCATTAGGTCTGAGTGTTGAGAACCTGCTCTGATACCATTTGTAACATACCCGACTTCCACAATTACCTTTTTAGAGGAAATGGGGTATACAATTTTTCTTAAAACATCTTCAAAACTACGAAGAATGTTAGCAGCAAGGATTATTTTTCATACTAAGTAAAAATAACTCTACATTCATATACATGTAACGAAATTGCAACAATTTTCTCTTAGTTCACATACTCATAATCTTCATCTATTCACTAATTATAATTATAATCTTACATAATTCCTTTGTTCATGCTTCCCCATCTATACATTAGAATCTATAATATTACCATGTTATATAAATTTCCACTAGTAATAAAATATATCATCCATCATTCATAGACGAAACACAATACTATTATTTTTGTTTATCTTATAACATGAACAATCATGTGTTTCGAAGCCTTAACATTCATATTTAGATAACAAGATTCATAATCCATTCATTATGTATAAATAAAGGAGTGAGTGTTATTTTAGCATTATAGGATTGTGGAGCAATAACTTGGGTCAATTTGCAAATATAAGGCCCATAATATGTAAATGCAAAAGAGAGACACCAATATACGTGGTTCACCTCAACCTTGGGGCTATGTCCACCAAAAATTGTAAATACTTTAATTATTTATCAACAAAGAGGGTTACAATTTTGTAGCACAACTGGTGCAATATATTTTTCATTTTCTTCAAGGTTTTGTTCACAGAGAACACCTCCACGTTACTAGTTATTATTACTACAAGGAATCTCATTGTCTTATTCCTAGTTCCATAACTTTTATATCATAACTTATTATTTAATTGTACATTTGGCTTATAATTCTACACAACTAGTTTTAAATCTTCCCTTCACCCAAACCTAAATAAAAATACATATACCTTATGCCTCAAATTTTAAAGGGTTAAAATATTTTTCCATTCTCAACCATGATTTTTTTATTATTAATAGTACTTAAAATATAAAATAGAGATTATAAACCAATTCCTTCACTAAATTAAAAACATAATAAGTTACATGTTTGCTATAGCGTGGTTACGTGGTTGATTCCACCACTAGACGTTCTCGACTAAATNTATATATATATATATATATATATATATATATATATATTATTTTACTGAGTTCTGTATATATTTTTGGCAGGTATTCTTACTACGGACAAAAGTCGCGAACGAACTTAGCAGGCCTCTCCTATCGGTAATCCCTTGTGCTCGTTTTATTTTATAGACCTCCACATTCACGGTCAAGTTATATGTCTCGTTAACTTGTTAGGGTTTTGTACATACACTGAAGGTTGTTATTTAATAGTTTTATGTACATCTGCCAAGCTTGTAATTCTATTGAAAAGAATAGACTTTAATTTGAAAGAAAATGAGGAACCCTACTTGATTACTTTGGTCGTTTTTGTTGTGGGTTTGATACTTTTTAATGGTTAATAAGGGAAGTATTTGAAAGGAATTTCTTAGGGTTTGATTTCATATATGTATATATATATATATATTTTTAGATTATTGGACAAACAACCACACATGGTTTCCATGGTTGTTTTTACAGTGGATTTGTTACTTTATATATATATTTCGATTTTATTTATGCAGTATACTTTGTTTCTAATCATTGTGCTAATCGTATGGGTAAAGTGTATAACTCAATTTTTATTTTCCAAAAGATTTACAGATTCACGTTTTTTGTTATCATTTAATAGGCAAGTTGTTTTACATACTTTCGTCTTATGTTTTGCTCAGAATATTAAGATAAACCCTATATGTATGAACCTATTTAGAAAACAAACATAACCCTCGACAAGAAGAACGGGTATATATAAATAACCTTTCAACCCATAACGTATAAATATTAAACAATGTTTTCTTGAAGCATAATGGTAAACTCTTTGTACTTTAAACTATATTTTCTAACTTATAGTAAGAAAAATAATTATAAACAGTCAATTCAATAGATTAAACAAATGTTAGGTTAAAACTAAATGTTTTTGAATTCATTCTGGAACTAGAAGTGGAGCACCCACGCTCTTCCCAACCTTAAGAGACCTCGAAATTATGTTTTTCAATCTGCAAGGTCTCCACCCCCTTCCCCATAATCCACAGTTTATGTTTTTAATTCCTCGGATTCCCAAGTTACGACCAGTCTATTAGTCAGGGTCAGTTACTTACAACACCTATCACTCTTCTAAGTGATCACTGACAGTTATTTTTTCAGAGCATGACACTATTCAAGTGTTCTCTAGGAGACATGTGCTACTTTTACTAAATTAAAATAGAGCCTACACTTCTTCATGTGTTCTCTGGAGGCTCTTCTTTTTCTTTTTGCATGCCTTTTCCTCTTTGCCTAAGGCTTAATAGCTAGTAACTACACCCCCTTCTAAGACTGGCCACTTGTCTTCGCAAATATAGCTGAGTGTTAAGTTACAAACACAAACTTAGGTTCTGTCAATTAACTGCATGGTTTCTTAACTTCCATATCCAGACATTCACAATTTATTTATTAAAATGATACTTTTACAACATTTACCCGTTTAAATAAAATTAAACGAAATTAAGAAAAATTTGTTACGAGGGGTATTACAATCCTCCCCTCCTAAATTCTTGTCACTGTCATCGATGACTAATCCGTTTCATTTAAACTTTGAAATAGAAATGGATAAAATTGTTTCATGACATTCTCTCTTTCTCATGTAGCTTCCCCTGGAGCATAATGCTCCCAGTGAACTTTAACATGTACAATGGTTTTTTACTGGAGCACGACTTCTCTTCTATCTAGGATGCACACCAGTTCTGCACGAAAGTCTCCTTTCATTTCCACCTATACATTATTGTTGTACAATACATTTCACCCTTGTAACCTAGGGTCTAGGGTTACCAACTTACTATTAGACTTACAGACAATCAGCTTTTATAGAAACTGGAATGAGAATAGAAAGATACCTTGGATTAACCAGTTTATGACTGTTGATCCAAGATTGGTCTTCTCTCGCTCCAATCTTCTCTAAAGCTTCTAGGGATGCTTCTCTTCACCTGCAAAGATCCAATTCTTCAAGCAATATCTCATACATATATAAATCAGAGGTTAGATAAAAGCATATTAATGATATAATTAAACATATTCATCAAACCAATATACATGAGATAAACACAATACAAGATTGCAAGAAGAATTCTCTTTATTAACAAATGGTAAATAGGTAAGAATACAACCTAGCTTCTGACACAAGGACTCCTCTGCAACCAAGGACTCTAAGTTCTGCTACTCCAAGACTATGAAGATATACCACCAGCATAACTTTGCTCTCCAAAAATTGATTGATTAGCCCCACCCCAAGGCCTCTATTTATACTTTGGGAAATAGAGTGGTTTTGAAGGTTGGGATGGTTGAGAAAGTTGGGATAGTTATGGATTAGGTCCCAAGTAATCTCATCTAATATTGATTTATATTTTTTAATGTCGAATTAAGGTATACGCGGGTATTAATATAGGCAACTCACGTATGACACGTGAGTTGCTCAAAGGGAACTTGCGCATGCAAGGTATACGCGGGTTGAAATGCACATAGTCGCGTATGACATGTGATTTACAATGCACATAGTCGCGTATGCATACCAAAACTCATAATAAAAATATATAAGGCAGGTCTGAAAATAATGCATCAAAGGTCATGCAGATCTATAGTGTTTTGGCCACTTCAATCCAAATTGTTTTTTTGTGTACCGACATTGTGAATGTCAGCACTCAGATGGAGAAGAGTCATTTTGGTTGATAATAGATGCCCCCTAATGTGTGAGGTCAGAGCGAAGCGATGGCCGAAATAAATTACAATCTTAGTCTTGAAGAACTCAGAAGTCCAAGGAAGCAAAGGAAGTACCTTAAACAAATACATATCAATGTCATATATAAAATCATATCTAAGGATGCCATGTTCAATATACTGGAATACTAGCTCCTTTACAATATTTGATTACATCATATGATGAGTACAATACCACGTATATTACAAAGGTGGATCAAAGCCACAATATGCAATGACGAGTCTTCAAAATATGGAAGTTGTGTAAGGTGAACACAACAGAATCTTGCGCAACTTAGGTTATAGATGTGAACCCAAGGTCTTCGTCAAAATCCAAAGGAACCAATACAATCCAGGCCATGTGAATAGATGTGTTGAAGTCGAACATGGAAAGGATTCAACATATTGTCAATCAATAGGTGAAACTGACAACTGAAGCAAAGTTGTCCACCAATGATGATAGTGAAACCTAAGGTACTATCGTCAAAACTCTAGGTCTTTGTCTTTAGGAAGTGCTGATGAGAAACCATACTGTGATGAGGAAGGCAATAAATCCTCCAACGGATCACAAAAGTGACTAGGAACTGGATAAGGGAAGGTAGACACAAATAATAGTCAGATAGGATAATGATGGAATCAGGATAATAAGCAGAAACAAGGATAAATCCTTGAACAGTGAGCACAACACAGAGATGACCCAAGGTAGCTTTTAACTTTGCAGATAGGACAACTAGACTTATCTGTCATGTAGGATACATGATCAGATTCCCCATGTATAAGGGACAAGTGGAGGAGTAAGCAAACTCAAAGTGATGGCTAGAACTGAAAGTGTAGATTGAGACATGAGTATCGGAAATTTCAGAGAGTGCTATGTTCAAGGAGGACATGCTACCACCGTCTATAACCCAAAAAGAAAACTTCTTCCTTATCTTTCTTATTAAAGTTCAACGAGTCCAGGAAAGTCAACTTAGGTCTCTCTTCATTTTTGACAAGCTTGAAGAGGGGAGAGAATAATGCTTGATGATGTCACTAATTCGTGGATTTCACAAGCCCGAACTAGTACATGCTCATTGGTTTTTTCATGTTTAGAGAGTATGAAAACTCTGAAGAAGACTCCAAGGGGTTCCTGCTTCATCCAATTTAGTCTCCTGAGGCCGAAAAAGTATAAAAAATACCACAGAATAACTCTCTTATCTTCCGAATAAGAAAAGTCGTACATTTTTCGTACTTAGTTTGGGAGGTCCGAAAAAGGTTAAATTACCACCTACCCAACACTCCTTCAAGAGTAGCATATAGCTTGAGTTTTATGAGTGTGAAGGAAACCAGTATCACTCAGAAAGTTCCATTTAATTACGAGGAATGGGGCTTACAATAGTAAACTCGATGCTTTGTTCTTAGTGTTTAACGAGCATGAAAAAGACATAAAGCACACTCAAAAACTTTTTCATGTTTAGGTCTAGAGCACGAAAAAGAGAAAACTAAGCTCATACCGAGCACTCATTTTCTGTAAGTCCAGTCCGGAAAAGTCCGGAAAAGTGATAAATCTATGCCTGAGAATACTCTTCTCAATTTCGTAGAAAAGAGAGCGATCCTTTCTCATATTATTCCACATGGTCCGAGAAAGCGATAACCTACCACCAATGTGGATGCCCGTTCACATATTCTTAATGAGCCTGAATGAACAATTTTACTCGGAAGTCAAGTCTATTTTGAGGAGTTAGACCTGGTCCTAAAGAAACTCCATAAGGGCGAGGAGCCTTATAAAGGGGATAGCTTGTAAAAAGAGACCAAAATGAGGCTCAATTTGGCATGAAAAGTAGCTAATAAGGCTCCCCTAACCTATGACAAATGCAGCATGAGTACCAAAAGACAAAAATGTGTTCTAAAATAAGGTACTCATGGAAGGAAAGCCCTATCCACGAAAGAACAATGATATATACAAGGTAATAATGGTTAAACACCATAGTCCATGGTCAAAGTAGTGATCCTAGGGTTAAGTTGGATTAGGTATAAATGCAAAAAATGCATACAAATGAACAAAATCCTAACCTGTATGAGTGAATAACAACTTTTAAGTAACCTTGGACCTGTTGCATTAGGCAAACATGACATGGTATTAGTTTGATTTTTTATAAAAAATAAAACTATACGCTAAAAAAACCACATTTTGAATTTATTTCTATAAATAGTTCAAAAATAGAAATCAAAATCACCATTTCATATTTTTACCCAATATAGTCAATTTTTACCTCTAACTTCAATCGCTCGGTGTCGACAAACCAGTGAACAATTTTCAAATCTGCAAGTGCCAACTAAATCAGCTCTTCATGCTCTCTCATTTCATCCATTCAAATTTTCAATTTTATGAAAAAAATGTAATGTTTTAAGCCAATTTTAAAGGGGTCACTCTGTATACGCGAGTATGCGACTTCCACAGTCACGTACACGCGTTTTATACGTGACTTGCTGGAAGGAAACCCACGTATAATACACAATGTGTCTAAAGGACAATTGTGTATACTGCGTGACATAGAAACAGCATAACTAAGGCCAAAATCAAAGTTTCTTAATGATTTTTAATGTTTGATATTGGCTTTATGGACATGCTAAAACATGGTGTTGGAGTGGAGGGAAAGGGAACATGAGACCATTGACCAAAATGCACTTCGAAGTGCCCCACGGTGCACACATTGTGGCAAAGTGGGTTGCTAAAGTTCTTTCGTACTTCACCTATGTGATCCAATGTTTGTTTGTTGGAGCTTTTAATTAACTAATGGGATCATGATCTAGGTGCATTTGACCTCCAAGGTGAGATTCTAGAAATTGCAGTAGAAGACATCTATTTTATTGCGGGTTTGTCACAATGGGGATCACCTGTCAACTTGGAAGGTATCGGCAGGGGCAGTGACCTTCTAAGTGTTCAGAACTATATTGACACTTACTGCACTCCAGACACTCTGAAAAGGGGAACTTGCATCCCTATTGTACATATTCGTAGCTTGCCATTACAGGTGTTGGTAAGCACAATAGCGAGGGTTGCGGGATCGTCATCACTCCATCTTGCAACTCAAAACAAGATGAGAATTTTTGTGGAGTGACTACATGGAGCTTTATTTGACTGGTGCTCGAGAGTAATTCCAATAATGAAGAAGCAACTCTTTGACTGCAAAAGAGGTTGCCGAAAGAAATTTGGTTATTCTAGTATATTGGTGACCTTTTTATTTGAGAGATTTCCCGCCCTTAGCCCTGCAGCACCTCTACCAGCTTTCTTTCCCCATCATCCTAGACTGAGTAGGTGGGGAGAAATGTTTCTCCACTAGGTTTGCGGTGGCTCGGTTCAGAGTGTCTATGATGATGGATTCTACTTATGGTGGGGACGGCAGCTACCAGCATTGGATCAGTTTCCATATGCTGGGATGGATTTTCGGGGTGACAATGACCTTGTCCTCCCTCCTGGAGGAGCATGGGGAGCATCAAGTATTTTGGTTTTTCAAGTTTTTAAATTTTTATGATTTTTTAATCATAAAAGATATATACCTATGTATAAAGTTTTTAATCTTTTTAATCTTTAAAATGCAAATATTGGACCAGTCCAACTTGATGGGCATCCTCGTATGTATGTGTGACCAATGGCAAGAGAGGATCAGGGTTTGATTAGGGTTCTTGAGGGGAAACTAGCTAGGCTTACCCAAAGATTCCCTTCTTTACGCATCGAGCAGATCCCTGCCATTCTGTAGGAATTCGTGGTTGGTATCCCACCTACCTGGATACGCCTTATGAGGAGGGTAACCAAGGCAGTACTTGTTTACATAGAGGTTGCAAAGGTTGTTGCAGCTGAAGAAGCTAAGGAGGCTTAGGAACAGGATGGCCAGGATGACCAGGGTGTTCAAGATAACCAAGGTGGTCAAGATTAGAACTAGTGGCATTTTATGGATTACGATCCAATTTTTGCACATTTTTGTATATTTATACAGCTATGACTAGATCTGAGGATCAATAACTCGACCTATCTATATGGACAGATATTCACACACACACACACACATACATATAGATATATATATATATATATATGTATGTATGTATGTATGTATGTATGTATGTATGTATGTATGTATGTATGTATATGTATATGTATATGTATATGTATATGTATATGTATATGTATATGTATTTCCAGTTTATTTACATGTGGTTTGCAATGTATCTGTTGTATATTTTATGGAATGTGTGTCAAATTCCAATTTAAGATATAATTTACATATGCATCAGTTAGTGAATTTTTATTTCTTGGAATATGATTGAATGTAATCAAAATTTCTTTCCAATAACCTAACTTTCAAGAACTGATGTAATAAAATAGGGTTTCGCACCTGATAAGATCGATTGAGCTGGGAAACCACCAGTTGAGAGTCAAGTCTAACTTCCAACTGGGTGATGCCACGTGACACGACATCCCACAAAAGCTCAATGACCACCCTGTATTCGGCCACATTATTGGTAGAAAGACCTAGGAAAGCGCCTCCAAAGGCAACTAGTTGTCCTGAGGGTGAGTAAATAAGCCATGCGGCTGAAGCCAGGTTGCAATTGTGACGAATAGAGCCATATACAAAACCTATGAACCACTCGAAATACATCTGTACCAACCAAAAGATGATATAAGAACACAAATTGGCTAAGCCTAGGCATAGTACTTCTTCAGGTAGAGCCCATTTCTAGACTCGGGCAGCTTATTCCCTTCGAAATCAGTTAATTCATATGCCCCTTTCTTCAGTACTTTGGACACAACATATGGTCCTAACCACATAGACCAGAATTTCCTTGCCCCCAGCAGTTCTTTGTCCTGATCCTAGACCAAGAAAAGCTCCCCTTCAAAAAAAATCCTAGGTTTGATCGATTTATCATATTGATTTTTCACCCTATTTTTGTGAGCCTCGTTTGCAGCCAATGCATCTCTACACAGTTCATCTATATGTTCTAAGTGTAGCAAACGCTCTTCTAGCTCAGTCGTATTAGGTAACACATGAATTTCGCATTCAACCATAGTTATTGCTTCCACTCCGTGAACGAATTGGAAAGGTGAGAACCCCGTGGTAGTGTTTACATTGGTTTGATAATCCCAAAGTGCAGGATACAGTATGATGTTCCAATTTGACCAGGCTGCGTTAATAGTACGCTTGAGAATAGTCTTCAAGGTCTTATTGAATGCCTCGACTTGATCATTCGCTTGTGGGTAGAAAGAAGACGAATGTTCTTGTTTAAACCCGAGCATAGTAACCAACTCGTTCATCATGTTGTTTTGGAAGTGACTGCCATGGTCATTGAAAATCTCTTTAGGAATACTGAAATGCGCGATAATCTGGTTAAAAATGAAAAAATCTATAGTTTCCATGTCAGCCTTATAGGTGGGCATTTCCTCTGCCTACTTCATGGAGTAATATACAGCGACAATGATGTATTTGTTCCCCCCAACAGAAACTGGGTTGTACGTCACGTAATCTATCCCCCACTTGGTGAAGGGGCCCACTGTGATGATGGGAAATAATGGAGCAGGATGCGACCACATATTTATGGTGTAAATATGACAAGGATGACAACACTTCACGGCTTCCACACACTCTTTAAATATCGTGGGCCAGAAATAACCGACACGTAAAATATTCTGGGTTGTTGCTAACCCAGATAAATGACCCCCACACGCTCTACTATGGGCATCATTTAGGACAATCTAAACCTCTTCGTGGGTGAGGTACCAACGCAAAATAGAGCCTACCCCTCTTCTGTACAAAGTATCTCCAATGATGAGGTAGTTTTTCGCATGCGTGCGTAATTTGCATCGCTCTTCCCGTGAAAAGCTTGCAGGACACTTCAGATTCTGGAGATAGATAAGTATATCTCCATACCACGGGTTATAGGTGGAAATCAAGAAAATGCACTCATCTGGGAATGAGTCTTTTTTAATTGCTATATCTTCTTCAACTGGAAATTCTACAATGAGCTCTACAAAAACTAAGGACTTTTTTGGATTTGGCATATTGAAAATCCAAGTCAAACTCCTAGAGAATGACTATCCACTTGTTAAATTTTCCCCCAACTATGCGTCAGGACAAGACATATTGGAAAGGATTAACATCTGCTACTACTACCATAGTCCTCAGTAAGATATAGTGGTGTAACCTTTGAACAACATACACAGCTGCTAAGGCCAACTTTTTGACATGGGAGTACCTAAGTTTAGGGCCGGCTAAAGCATGACTAAGGTAATAGACAACATGTTATTGGAGCTTATCATCCTCGTGGACTAGAACTACCCCAATGTTCGACTCAGATGCGGCCAAATACAATGTAAAATCATGAGATTAATCTGGCGGACGCAATAAAGGTGCCAACAACAAAGCTTTCTTTAATGCCTTGAATGCAAGTTGTGTGGTCTCATCCCATACAAATGGGGTGTCCTGTTTCAACAGACACATGAAACCTTTGGTGATCTTCCAATAATTCACAATAAAACGTTGAATAAATTTATAATTCCTTTGTAGGATCTGAAGTTTCTTGATGGAACAAGGAGGAGGCAAATTTACAATGGCTTCAACTTTCAAAGGATCCACCTAAATACCTTTGTTAGAAACAATGAACCCGAAGAGCCTACCTGACTCGACACAAAAAACAAACTTGTAGGGATTCAAGCATATTTTATAATGTCTGCATCGTTCAAAAATTAAACCCAAGTGATCCGGGTGATCGATCCTCTAATGAGAATGTGCTGGCAGATCATCAAGGTAGGTTTTGGCAATATACTTAATGTCATGAAAGGCAAAATTCATTTCCCGCTGAAATGTAGCCCTTGCATTTTTCAATCCAAAAGGAATTTTCTTGTACACAAATGTACCCCAAGGGAAAATGAAAGTCGTTTTATGTTGGTCTTCCGGCTTGATTTGAATCTAATTATACCCAGAGAAACCATCCATAAACGAAAAAACTTCACTCCCCGCACAAGCATCAATGATTTGATCTATGAATGGTGTGGGGTAGTTATCCTTTGGACAAGCTTTGTTTAAATCACAAAAGTCAGTACAGACACATATCGTCCCTTGATTTTTATCGATAGGAACAGGGTTGGATACCCATTCCATCAGAGCTATTAGGTAAATAAAACCTGCTTTCAGCAACTTTTCAACTTCAACCTTAACAGCTACCACTTTACGCGAATTAACAGGTCTAAGTTTTTGTCGAACTGGTTTGGCATCAGGATAGGTTCAGACTTCATTTTCAACTATCGATGGATCTATGCATGGCATCTCCTCATATGACCAGGAAAACACGTTGCGGAATTACTTAAACAAGGCCGTATATATAGCAATCTCCTCCAGAGAGCAGTTTGCACCAATATATACATTTTTCCACAACGTTGGGGTTTGCATAGATGTTGATAGAAATAGTAACGAAATTTTTTGGCATATTCCCCTTGGCAAAGATTCCCTCCCTTGGTAATGGATTGATTGGTATATCAGCATCACCTACCAGTCTCACATGGAATTCTTGATTTTCAATCCTACTTAACTCTAGAAAAAAGTAGGATCTATGATGAAGATCTTCGCAGATCTTAGCTCACCCACTCATGGCTTCCAAAATGGCTTCGTCTAAAGGAAAAAACATGCTTAAGAAGTCGTCAGTATACAAAGAGTTATCTTCCCAAGTAGGCAGATAGGCTTCTTCCGGCTCCTCTGAGACTATAGCAGGAAGTGAAACAAAATCAACATTGGTATTAACGATAGCTTGATAGGATACTTCCAATGTTGATAAGGGCACTTCAGGTTCGTAATGGGAAGGAAGAACCCAAGGATTCGTTCTATCCCCAACCGTTGCAATAGACTTCCCTACACTAGTAGAACCTAAGTAGTTAATTGGGGATGGGATATCAAATGTGCCCATTAATGATGAATACATTCCATCCCCTAAGATCTCTAAAGCAGGTTTGACCTGATCAACCAATCGCACAGTGGACTCATTAGTTTCCATGCGTCCCTTCCCAGTGAAATTGAGTTGTTCTACTGTAACCAGCGTCCCTTCATGCAGAAACACTACCACTCGAAGAACGGACAATGCAATAGCATACATGGCATAAGTCCAAATTTCTCCCAGAAGCAAGTTGTAATTCAACGGTGCATCTATTACCTCTACTTCAATAGATACTACCTTCCCTGCCAAATTTATCTCGAAAGCTGGTAGGATACCATGTGGACGAAATGACCTTCCGTCGAAAGCAGTAAGTATGGTATTCGATGGAACTAGCTCTGAAGATCCAAGAGCCTTCTAGCAAGACAAGGACATGCCACGGGTCGGATCACCCTCGTTAACAACTAACCTTCCAATGGTTTTTCCACCATGGATGACATTTATCGACAAGGCCACATGATACGGAAAGAGAATTTTGAGATCAGACAAATTAAACTTCACCATGAGGATCGATGAATCCATACTACCTAAGGCTGCTAAGAGTACATCTCGCTGGGCGAGACAACTATGTAACACTTCCAAAGCTAACATCGCACAAGGGGTTTGGGATAAATCTTCAACTACAGAGTAATTGGATGAAACCCTAGCATTAGGATTGTGCAATGCTTTCTTAAAGACACCTTTTGGTATCTTAGGCATGGTTTCAATAGGTTTTTCAATTATGAGAGGGTTTGAAGTTTCACCTATAGCCTTACCCTTCTCAGGAGCCTCTATCTCATAGTTCTTATTTATATTCTGGAGCAAGGTCTGGGATCGAACCATGTTGATATAGTTTTGGTCAGGGGCATTAGCAGTGCCCCTGCTACATTAGAAGTTGAAGCTGCATTCTGTCCTTGGGGAAAACAATCCTTTAGAATAGCTGGTTGTTGATTTTTTAGCAGCTTCTGAGCTTGATCCATAAGAGGCCATTGATGGGTCAGGTGATCTTCCTAGCACAACTTACAGTGAAATTTCACCTTCCTTTTCTCTTTTCCCCCCCACCATCAACATTATTTCTGGGTTTTGGCTTGTTTTGGTTACCCTCACTTTTCTTCCCCTTTTTCTTTTTCCTACAAGGTTGTTGATTTCCCTTTTGGGAGGATTGAGTAAAAACATTTGCATTTTGGGATGAGGGGGCAGCCTTTGCTGCCTCTGCTGTAGACTGTTTAACGAACAACTCATGGATTTTTTTTTCCAAATAATCTACAGTGGGAGATTTAACTAAACCAACCACACCATCGGCATGGGGTCCAGGCTTAGGTTTCTCGACACTATGTGTTGATTGCGATGCATCAGGGATGATTTCATATAGAATCCCAGACTGAGAGTATATCAAATCTAACTGTTGGGCCCTGAGGACAGCCTCTTCCTCATTAGTTACTCCCAAAGTGGATACTTCCTTAGATATGTATGGAAATAAGGACTTAAGGAACCATTCTAACAAAAACTCGGGAGGAATAATGGCCTTAATGAGCCTTTTCCACCTTCGCCACTCTTGGATGTGATCTGAAATATGAGTGGATCTGTCCTACCGAAAGGTGGACAATAATTATGTGACAGCATCATACCAGACGGGAAGTTGGAAATGGTTAAGGAACACATTAGCTAAGTCCCAAAAACTATCAAACGCAGGAGAGGGTATTTTAATTTACCACTTTGCTGTGGCACTAATCAGAGTTCTTTGGAACAATATCAACCGAACGGTGTCATCATTCAATGAGTTGGAAGAGCACCATAAGTGAATGGTGGTGACATGAGCCCCTCAGTCTTCACCAACTTTTCCTTTGAATTTTGGGATATCCAAGGGTAAATTGGTAGGGACAGGTGGCCAGGTGGTGTCATGTTTCACCGGGCCATTCATTAACTTGGACAAGTTTGGCAAGTTTAAAGTTGTCAGGAAAGGAAGTTTGGGCCTAACCGGAGCCTGAAAAGTACAATCCTAGGAAGTAGAAGGACCTACCCCCAAATTCCCAAATTTAAAAGCAGGGTTGCCCCCAGCTGTCGGTTGTGAAGTAGTCGGGCTACTTTGAAAATGATTCCACCTATAAGCTAGTGGATTGTTCATATGTGGTGCAGTATATGTGTTTTGAGCTGCTCCAGTTGAAACTGGAGTTTGGAAAACAGAAGCAGGTATCCCTCCGCTAAAAAGCAAGAAAAGAGAGCTCGTGAAAGGAGCCGAAAATGGCATTTGAAAACCTTGACCATAAGAGTTAGTGTTTCCAAACTACACCCCTACATATGCAGGTGTGGGGCCTACATATGGAGTGGATGGGGGAATATGCCCCCCATTCCAAGGAAAACCCTGGACAAATGAAGAGGATCCAACAGGGCCCCTCTGAGTAGTGTGTGCAAAAGAAGGTGAAGCAGAAGGTACACTAGGTATCCCAGTGACCACCCCACTGGAAGAGCCTGCTAAATTTTTGGAAGCATGTGGTTGAACCACCCGACTAGCTTGAGTTAAGGGAGTAACAGGTTTTTTTTTTCTAGGAGTACCAACCAAGGGAGGTTGTACTCCTTCAACCGGAATAGCTGGGATGGGGATAGATGGACTTTCTCTTACACTAGCCATAAGTATGCTCACAGGAACACCAATCATGGGTGAATTGAAAGGACGAACCTGGACGGTCACATGATCATTTAGGTCAGTAAGAGGTCAATTAAAATTTCTTACAAACTCATCATCTTGCAATTCTTCTATCTCCACTATGCTTGTATCAACCTGGTTTGTCCTAAGTACTGGTTCACCCAGAACTTCACTAATTCCTACAGGTTCAAAAGAACCATCTGTGTCTAATCTTCGCCTTTGAGGGGGCGGTGGAGGCTCCACTATAGTAAACGGAGGAAGGTTTTGCAACCTTATTGACCTTCTGAGAGGTTGGTCCTCCACAATTGAAACTTTGACTCTTCACACCCTAAGGTCAGCTAATCACAAACAAACCACATAACAATCACTACAAAATTTCCTAAATCCACAACAGACACAATGGGTATAAGATATCTTTTCCAAAAGAAAGCTGAGAGACAGTTACTTGGTCTCCTTGTAGATGTTCTTATGCACAAGTGGAGGAATTACCCACTGCCCTCACATGCCTTCTACTAGGGTTACCTTCCAAACCCATCTAAGGTCAACCAGAAATAGCCTTTCGACGTACCTGTGTATAAACCCTAGATGTCAAAAGAGACTAAAGGCTACCGCAACTATACTAACAGTCTGGGGGGCAGTCGCAAGCCTAGTTCGTACGCATGGGTAGGGTAGAAAATCCTGAAACCCTATCTAAGACAGAAGTCACCAGATGCACAAAAACCTTGGTCTATGCTTTGACAAGGAATCAGAGGGTTATCTCCTTAGTCCAAGCCTCCACGTGGCCTCGTACTTAATTCCTGTTTGAGAGGAGCTTCCCATATACAATCAACATAGAAGAGGGTTTACTTATCGATTGGCCAACTATGTCTAAATTTAAATACTTGTGGAGAGTTAAAAATCCTATTCCATAAGTCTAGCCTAAGCTAGTTGGTGTCGGGACTCCCATTGGCTCCTAAAATGTAGGGATTGGTCTAGGAGGCACCCAAACTGATGCATGCACATGCAGTACGTGGAAGTTAACCTCTAGTAGTGTTCTCCACACTCCAGTGACTGGTACATGTGGCCCCATTAGGCCAAGTAGACCCAATTGTACTAGTGGACCCAATTAACTAATTAAGGTTCCTAAGTTAGGCAAAATTAATCTAATAGATAGTATGGTCAAGGGAGGATTATCAATCCTACAACCCCCCCTGAATCATAACTTGGACAACTTTGGGCCTTGATAACAAGACCGTAGGTCACCCAAATATATTCTAATAGAAATAATGTTGCTTAATACAACCGATGAAATAGGGGAAAACCTTATGGGAAACTCCCCCCACCCCTCAAAATAAGCAGAGATACAAATTTTGAAAAAATTTGTGAAAAATGTTGCCACTTCTATGCAGCAGTAGTATCTTGGTTCTTTTGTGAATTTGAACCCATGAATCCAAACAACATGCTTATGTCTAGAGGAATCTTTCCCTTTGGAAGAAGAGCAATGCACTCAACTGAATTATAAATATAAACAACTGCACGGTGAAAATTGGACCCATGTAGAGTAGCTGAAATCATATGAAGAGAGAGAAAAGGTTCTTGAGAATTAAAACCATGTGAGAAACACCCAAGAACCTAATATATGTTATCCTTGAACAACAAACCATGAGTGGTAAAATCAGCCCCAAGTGTTAGGAGCAAGTGTCCAAGCAGATGCAGAATGTCTCCCTCTTTACTAGTTCTGTGAGGAGATGAGCATGTGACCAAAGGTAGAGAAGCCCTGGGACTGTGGAGAGCGAATGGTTGAGCTCCATAATCTGATATAGCTTCATAAATATCCATTATTTCACAAAATATGATATCATCAAATTCATAAGAAAGAACTAACATCGAATTCTCCATAGCAAAATTGAAAGAGACGTGCGATGCTTGATTTGTCACACCAAAATTGATGAAACCAATTATAAGCAATACTGAAAGCTCTTGAATATTGAAACCTGAATCACATATTATCAGATCAGAAAATAAATTAGATCCAAAAAGATTCATGTCATATCTAAAACTTTTCTCCACCAAGACAGTAGATGCACAATTTTCTCCTTCAAAATTCTGATTTTCAGTGCATGCAATCTTGTAGGAATTTACTGGAAGCTCTAGATTAATGAGAGTGAATGGATCACTTTTATAATCTGATATTATTTACATAATATAAATGATATTACTTATATGCACACCATAAACATAATTATAGATAGAGAAATCAAATTCCTCTACCGTTTCTGAAACAGTCACCGGTAAACTATGCACAAAATTTAAAGAATTACTGGAGAATTTTTGCAAAGAATAGGAAGAATGTTTTTCTTCACAAATAGAGATTAAAATGTCTTCTTCTACATCAGCCATGTGAGGAGGTGAGATATCAAGGATCTCATACACTTCTAGAGTAGCAGGAGAAGGGGTCACTTCAAGGAGACTTTCTTCCATTTGAGTTGACTATAGGGAAAAATCTGCCTCTTCTTCATCTTCAACAATTTGCTTTTCTGTAGGAGAGGGAATGAAATAATCATGATGGATTTTATCTGAACCTCTCTCAACATATGGGATTTTAGAGTCATCTCCCATATGACTACTAGGTCCTCCTGATAGAGGGACAGTGATGAAGGATTCCCTGGAAGCAACCATGTGGTTGGATGCTCCAGAATCTATCACATAATCCTTTAATGGAGAGAGGCTTGCATGCAAGCATATATCATCTTATTCAATCTACTCTTCATCATTTGACATCACTGCCCTTTGTGGAAGGAAATATTGTTCTATACACATAGAGATTTCATCTGGTCGAGGGTCTTCTTCATGCACGAGTCTTCTGGATGAAAACCCCTCATATAGTAGGAACACTTTTTCTTTCTCTTCTTAGAGCCGGAGGCTCCTTCAGAAGTTTGCTGATTTTGTTTAGGCTTTGAATCAGCTGCCTTTGGCTCCTTCTTCTTTGATTTCCCCTTTTCTTGTGCTTGGGAAGAGTCAGAAACTAGGAGAGCTTGATCTTTGGATGTCTTGATGACTCCCATTCAAATCAACTTGTCTTGCTCCTTCATTAAGGACTCGAAAAAATAATCTAATGAAGGAACCTTCCAATCAGGAAAGCTTTCCCGCTTGGAATGAAATATCGAAAAAAATACACAATACTCAGGGCCTAGTTTACCAAGTATGGGAATGACATTATGCTCATCCTTCCGCTCTATTCCGCATTGTCTACATTGAAGTACGAGAGACTTGAATTTAGTAAAGAAAACTGCTCAATGGTCTTGAAACTGCTGGGATGTAAAGATACCAACTCATTCTCCAGAATGTATCCCCGAAACTCATCTTGTTTGTCAAACAAGATATCAAGCTTCTCCCAGGATTCTCTAGGAGTCTGTAGTGCTATGTCTACCCGGAAGAGCACTAAGTCCATTTCTCCATGTTGTTCTCTATGTTAAGCTCATAATAAAATCAAAATATTTTAATCATATTTAGAGGTTTATATCCATGTATGTTCTATTAGTTTTATAAACATATCAATGTAGAAATATAAACTATACATGTGTAATAAACTTCATGAATTTTTGAAAATTAGTTAATAATACCATGCATGAATTTAGTATATTAAATACCTGGCACCAACGATTGTTAGTAGATCCAGCAGGTTGGCGGAGACTTTGTAGGTTGCCTTTTTTTACAAAATGATGAGCCACCCTGCCGACCAGCTCTCATCATGTGCTGGCTCTAGGAAACCCATGGATTTCCTAGCCCCCGAGCCCACAGACCAATAATATCGAGAGAAGCTTCCTTCTTCCTTTTCCTTCTTGATCCTTCTTCATTTCCAACCATTTCTGAGTACTTGAGTTTTCCCCCTCCTCAAGTTCTCCTTCTTTTCCACTCATACCGAGTCTAATTTATAACTTCCAAAATAAGACCAACTCCCCAAATTCCTCACAGTGCAGTCCCTCCCAAAAACCTCATTCCCCCTCCTCCCCCCATAAGTTCTCACCTAAATATTGTTTTTCACCTCCTCCGTTTTCCTCGGGTTTACTCCACCGCCTCCCATCAAATCCCATGAAACCCCATACGTTTATTTTCTTCTTATTTAAAATTTTAAATACAATAAAATAATATATATTTTTCATCCATTGCCTCAAGGAGTTCAATTCCATCATGGTTAATTAAAACTATTTATTGTACACTATTTAATACTTCTCTTAAAGAATTCAATTTGGTATCTTTACGAGGCGGTGGTTTAAATTATAAGACCCACTCAAGGTTCAAACACTGAATTGATTGAATAAAATAATAATTTATTAACATAATAATTTATTAGTGATGAGGTTGACCCATCAAGTTTTGTAGTGGTGAATATCTTTATTATTTTATTCAATTCAAGATCTAAAAATATTGGTATTGGTCTAATGAAATCCTACCCTATCTTGTGGGTTCAATTAATTAATTTAATATACCATTTTAACTTATGATGAAATGATTTGGTTAAATCAAGAATTTATTATATATATATATATATATATATATATATATATATATATATTCAACAATGGTTATGATAAGGGAACTCATTATCACTATCAATAAAAAATAATAACACTAATAATAATAATAATAATAAAATACTAGATGGTGAACTAATAATCATGTATGTAATTATTTGTTTGATATTTAAATATCCTACTACCAATATAGTGCCCTTGTATTTATAAACAATGCACCCTTGAGGGTTTAAGAAATCATGCTAGACAATTAAACAATATAATTATATTATTTAGGACGATTCTGGAGTGAAAATTCTAACTAACAACACTTAGTGAGTTTCCTATCATAGTGTTTATGCGTAATTAATGAATACTTAAATGACTTGTTTAACTTGTATATTAATAACTTAAAGCTCAATATCTATTTAGGATCAATGTATATTCAACTCACGTATTCGCAAAAAGTTACACAATTGTTTAACATGAAGGTATTGGTATAGCGATACTAGCGTACATATGCAAAGTGTACATGTGTGGCAAGTGCATGCACAAGTCGTACATGTACTATAAACATACATAATATTTCCTACGCATAAGTGCTAACTAATACTAATAATCCTTCATGTAATTAGAACAAGTATACATAATAATAGCATTACTAAAACATCATCGGTTACTTTATGAGTTAACCTTATAAGATTTTATATCATTATTTTTATGTTTACATTGGTTTAATCAATAAATTACAAGGAAGGGAACCTAATACCACTAAATCAGAACCAAAGAATTCCCAACCCTAAATAGTACTAGCTAACAATATCCTCCCATCCTAACCTATGTCCGCACCCTCCCTATCCTTCCTCTGTTAGTTTAGAAGTGGATGTCGGCTTCACCGACCTGAACACATAAGAACCTGAGAGCGATAACATCAGCTGAACAGCGGACCTAGCCTCTCCTAGCAGGCATCTGACTGTCGTCATCACAACAACTTGGGAAGCGTGTCTCAGCATGACCCTCCCATGACCTTGGTTATCATAGAAACATAGGGTGGAACACATCCATCCCTCTCAACATCCTGGGTCTATACCCCATCAAAACCATACTTTACTACTATCGAGATTATTGGTCTGTGTCATCGTATCATCAACTTTGGTAAACAAGGCTCTTCTGCAAAATAGGTACTATACCACACTTCATATAAATTATCCATTTATTACATATCCCATGTGTCCTTTAGATTAGTACTTTGCAAACATAAATTTGTAACAATATCTTCATTCAATCATTAGTTGGTCTATATTATCAAAATCATTTCCTTTCGTCATATAAAATCATTAAATTGTTTACATCATGGATTGGTATCCATGTACAACATCATGTATATATATCCCATTTCATTAAGGATGACCATTTAAACATACACTGTCGTTATGAAAGAAATGAATCTCATCTTAACATAGTAATTGCATAACATAATCATAACATCATAATCATAGTATCACTGTCAGCATAGTAAAACCATAAACATAGTAGCAACCTATAATCAGGTCTAACCTGCAGAAAACATAGTTTACTTAATCTAGCTAAGTCCAATAGATAATAGTAAAATAAAATGTAATATGTCTCACAGATAAACACGCGTAGTCAAAATATGGGGCGTTACAACATGTTAGAGACATAATCAAAACATGAACATAATTCATGATATTAACATCACCCACATGCATAAATTTATGCAAAATAACATATCCCAAAGTCTAGAGTGTCATCAAACTAACGAAGCTCCATAATAGTAATAAAATGCAAACAGAAAATGATAGTCCATGTAATAAGGTCAAAACAGGGAATTACAGAGTCCTCAAGCCTTCTAGGCGGAAGAGGAGATCTCTGGATATATAAGCACATAAGTATCTGAATGCTTCATCACAACGGTTCAGAAACTTGTTCCGCTCTACCGGCTGATGAGGCTTAGGCTCCCATCCATATATGATCATGTGGTAACCATGCTTGTGCAAGGTCAGTTGCATATCAATCCTCCAATCAAGATAATTGGAAGTTGTGAGGATCTGTGGTTCAGGAGTTTGAGAACTCATATTTACTCCAGCTGGAAGTACTGCAAAACTTCACACAAGCTATGTAGCACCTGTCAATTTCACTACAATAACACACTAAAACATATGAACTATTAGAATCATGCTTTTCCTCCTATCATGAACATGTTTTCAAGGTCTGTCATGCCCTCTCCACTGCTCTGAATAAATCTAGAGATAACGAATCATCGTACGGGACTTCTGTGGAAACAAAGCTGCTTCTGATGTTTGATGGGGAGAAACAAGCATGAAACCTTCCTGAGAAGGCTCTAATACCATATTAGAATTCGAATGCCATTTAGATCTTCAAGGAGATAGTTATAATAATATTTTCAACAAAAGAATGGAGAAGGAAGATACAAACTGAACAAACCAAACCACACAGGAAACGGACAAGTATTGCTAAGGAATTTGCAGTCTCATTTACAATAATAATATTCGGTGTTATAATAGTTTACATAGGAAATAATTTGAATGGATGGGGTATGAATTCGAATTTCCCAAGCGGATATGACTGTAGCTAACTGAATCTCTAACTCGTGTTCTCTCAATCAATATCAGAGTCCAACATATCAACTCCCAGATGTCCAACAACTCGAACAATCAATGCAAACTAGTTAACTCAATGCACCTGAGTGTGGTAGGTGGGAAAAGGAGCCTACTCCACATGCAGCCATGCATTATTCATGCAAGGCATGAGCTAGCTAACTGATTGTGAACTAAATGAAAGTAATTGGGGGCTAACTAAGACTAACTAGTACTAACTCCAACTAACTGAAGTAGGTTGGTGTCGGGACTCTCAGTGGCTCCTAAAATGTAGGTATTGGTTTAGGAGGCGCAAAAACTGATGCATGCACATGCAGTAAGTGGCAGTTAACCTCTAGCAGTGTTCCCCACACTCTAGTGACTGGTACATGTGGCCCCATTAGGCCAAGTGGACCCAATTGTACTAGTGGACCCAATTAATCAATTAAGGTTCCTAAGCTAGGAAAAAATAATCTAATAGACAGTATGGTCAAGGGAGGATTAATAATCGTAAAAATTCCAAAAGGAATAACAATGAATTCGTAATTCCCATATCTTGTTCGAAATGCAGTTTTGTGACTGTCTTCTTCTTTAACCCATACTTGATGAGAGCCTGATATAAGGTCAATCTTTGAGAAAATTTTAGCTCCTCTAACTTGGTAAAACAAGTCATCAATTCTCGGTAATAGATATTTTCTTTTAATTGTCATTTTTTTTAGATTCATGTAATCTATACACATTTTGAAGGTGTCGTCTTTCTTTTTAACAAATAAAAGTGGTGCTCGCCAATGTGATACAGTGGATCGAATGTACTTATTGTCAAGTAATTCTTGTAGTTGCATTTTTAGCTCAGTCAGTTCTGGAATACTCATACGGTAAGGAGCTCATGATATAGGTGCTAACCCATGCATTAGATCTATAGTAAATTCTAGTTATCTTTCAGGAGGTAGTCCTGGTATTTCCTCCAGAAATACATCCTGAAATTCTTTAAGAATATGAAATTGGTCCACTCTTGTTTTCAATTCTGTAGGTTTGTTTTCTGCTATTTTGATTGCATAACGCGGAAATCCTTTCCTAATACACTTTTTGGGTTACACTATTGAAATTTGTCATATGAATATAGGTCTGTAGATTCCTTTTATGGTATGATAATTTCCTTCCTCACCAATACAAACAAAACTTGTATGTAAACAATTAATGATGGTTTTATGTGATTCTAGCAAACCCATCCCAATCAAAATATCATAAGATCCTAAAGGAAGTGTGTTCAAGTATACTATTGTGTCCATCTCACTAAAACTCAATTTACAATCCTTTACCAATTCTGTAACTTTTCTTTTTATTCCTATTGCTAATTGTACCAACCATGTATTTCATTGTTTTTCCTTAAAAATATTAAATTTTTCAACTATTCTTGGTATAATGTAACTTAAACTAGATCCTAAATCAATAATAATGGAAACATGTGTGTTTAAAATTTTACCTTCTACTTCCAACATGGTGGTTTGATGGTATTCTTGCTGATCTTCCAAAGCAACATTTATTCGAGGTACATTTCTGGCTATATCATTGACCGTGGAAGCTTCCTGCAACATGTTTAAGTGGCCATTTTTCTGTTAGGATTGTGGGGATATTTTCTGTATAAATGAGGTCCATTACAACCCCAATATTTAATTTCTGTTGTGTTGTTATTCCCTTTGCTACTAACAGTTCCTGCACCTTTCAATCCATTTTTGGTGTTTGAACCTGACATGTTATAATTGTTATCTTTGTAACTCATTGCTCCTTTCCTAAAAGGGAAAGGTTTGAATCCCTTTTTCCGTTGATCCCTCTTTTCATTATTTTGTTTTCTCCAAGTCCTATTTACTTCAAATATTTGTTTAAATAAAATGTAGCAAATTTTATCCTTCCTAATTACTTCATCCATGGTCTTGGGCATATCAAACTCACATTTATCCTTGTACGCCAGAGGTAGACTACTGATAAACCGATATACTTTTTCCTTTTCATCCTTATGATATGGTACGTAACGTTGTAAATTGACAAATTTGATCACAAACTCCTCCATAGTTGATTGCCCCAACCTCATATCATTAAATTCTTTATATTTTTCATTATAGTATCGCTCTAACATGTATTTATTTTTAAAGAATTTTTTAAAAAGCTTCCAACTTAACTCTTTACTATGTATATTATTTATGCCTTTGGATTCCTTCCACCACATAGCAGCTTTCCCACTCAGTTGGAAAATAGCCATATGTGCCCTCAAGTTATCATCATAATTGTATACTTGAAAATGGCGCTTTATATTTAATAACCAAGCATCTACAGTCTCTTCGGATTCCCCATCAAACGTCATAGATATTAGTTCCTTAAATTCCCCTTTCATTTCCATATATTTTCCCTTATGTTTCTTATGTCGTGTTTCATCATCTTTTGTTATGTCTTTGGAGATCGTTCGAATATTGTCGACAGTTTCTTCACTACTACAAATTTTTGTATTTTCTTTTCTTTTCTTCCCCGTACTACAAGAGTTTTGACCATTACTTTTTTGTGGTACTTGGTCTGTTAAAATTTTTAAAATTAATTCATTGATCTCTTCGTGAGTCTGATTTAGCATTCATTAGTTTAACATTATCTACCTTAAGGCTATCTAAGTCACCCTTCAAACTTCTCATAGTTTCTAACATTTATGAATGTATTTCTACGTTACGTTTTGTCTCCAATTCGACGTATAATTTTGCATTTTCCACGAACATAGTAACTAATTACATCTATGTATTTTCAACAGATTTATAGGCTATCTAAGTCACCCTTCAAACTTCTCATAGTTTCTATCTAACATTATCTGCCTTAAGGCTATCTAAGTCACCCTTCAAACTTCTCATAGTTTCTAACATTTATGAATGTATTTCTACGTTACATTTTGCCTCCAATTCGATGTATAATTTTTCATTTTCCACAAACATAGTAACTAATTACATCTATGTATTTTCAACAGATTTATAGGTTTGAAGTAGTTTTGTTAAATAAATTCACCATGAGTTTTCCTCCTGAGCAATCTCATTATCTTGACTTTCCTGATATTTGTTGCCATTATCTCGACTCTCTATTTGCAGGGTTACAGTCCAGTTGTTGGTTCCATTATCAAAACCGGGATTTTGAAGAATCCCTCCATTGTAAAGTGGCGCTGCAGGATAGGGTTCACATTGCAAAACAAAATAAAATCAGCCATGCACTTGTCCAATTTGTAACCTAAAATAAAATCATTGAGAAAACTCAAATTAGAGGAAACCCTAAGACTCGAATTTACACAAGCACATACAAAAATACCAATATAATTCACTCATTAGGATTATCCAGGCATTAGAGACCTCCCAACTGTAAATTCATGTGGGAAAACTAAATGTTAAAGGGAAAAATAAAGATACGGGGAGATTCAAAACCTGGACTTATGGAGTTACCAAAACTTGGACTCATGGAGTTACCAGCTCATCCAAAACCCTGCAAGGCGAAGGGACTTCCTTTTGATCATGTTTCCAGCAACTCATTCAGGAGAAAATCGTATGGGATTGAACAATTTATGTAGCGCAGAGTTCTGAAAGCTTGCTTTTTAATTATGGGTTTCAAAATATTTTATATTTTGATTTATTTGGGTGAACAACATTTGTCACTTTCTGATGGCTGGATATCAACACGAGGGCTTCACTTGTTGACCAATGTCCTATCATGTTAGTTCATATTGTGGGTTTTAAAATTATTAAAAATTGAACCAAAAATTTGCAGGTATTGGGGAGATGAAGGGTTTAAGGTGGGGTTGGGTAGGGTGGTTTATAAGGATTGAGGTATAAAAAAGGGTTGGGAGGAGGTTTTAAGTATTGGGAGGGGGTTTCAACAAAAAGAGTTTGGGTCAATATCTCTAGAAATTAAGGGTATTCTTTAATATCCCATGATCGCATGTGCTATGTGAGTTGTTCACTAAGTGAATTCCCCGTGGATATCAAAATGAAACTAAACTGGTTGTGTTGAACTAAGCAGCCCACAGACAAAGTAGAAAAATGCATGCAATGAAATTATTAGAAAGAAAGCCATTAACTATTTCCTTGAATGTTGACATACAAATTCTCTTTGCATCAAGAATTCCAAGAAGCACAGGTGGTGAAATCACAGTCAGACCATCTGATCCTTACATCGGTTGTATGCTGGGATTTGTGGCTATGAAGACCTTCAACAATGGTAGAATTTACATGGAACGTATATTTCAACGTAGTGGTTCTGAGTCTCACACTCTACTTCCATTTGATTGTTGCAGCCTCGGTGGCCTCGTACATTATTGTCTTATAAATCCTCATATTTATAAAGTAAAACACAATGGACGTGACGAGCTCTCTAAACAAAGGCATCCTGGCATACAAAGTATCAAAAATATCTTCCATCTGAACATTTGTGAGGCAATGTGACACAGATATATTGGTCTTGGCCTCAACAGAATAAACAAGAATCCTGTCTGACCTCCTGCTACTGCTGCCACCACCATCAGGATAATCCTGTAAATTAGAACTGTAGCAGTAGTAGGGATTCCATTCAAACTCAAAGACATAGTCAATGAGCTTGTAAACAACATAGAGTAGAGGATCAAGAAGGTCCATAAATGTAAAAACAATATAACTAACAATTGACACAAGAATTCTTCCCCCCATGATCAAATCCATCTGCAACCATTCCATCATAATAAATTGACCGATCTTGAACACCTGTAAATAAATTTTTCCTCTAAGTCCAGGCCCATCCATCTCTAATCATGGATCCAGAAATATTGAATAAATTCCAGCCATGGAGCCAAAGATTATAGCTAGAGATGCCCAGCAAGCCTAAAATACAATCAATCGTGAATTCCAATGCCAATGACTGACTGTCGATACAAACAAAAAGATGAAAAAAAATCATTTTCCCATGTGAATTAAGACCAGGACAAAAATTAACTATACTGAAAATAAATAAATTTAACTAAACTAGATTTATTTATGGGTGTATGTCATGATCCCTACTCATTGGCTAGATCAATAAGAACAAATATTTGTGTCTTAGGAAAGTGCAACAGGGAGTTTTCCATATTAGTTGATTACATCTATGAAGTAGAGATCAACATAGTTCCACTAAATATGTGTGGGGTTATTTTCACTTATCCATACATGTGTTAGTGGGATGCAAAAAACTCTTAGTGTTAGCTCAAGTGGTTTGACTTGCCATGCTGAATTCATATTAGCCAAAGAGGTCACAAAGTCAAATCTACCTTAGTCCCTCAAGTTTAACCATACATGTATGTCAACAAAATTTATTCTAGGCGGCATTCACGAAACGTGAGAGAGTGCTTGAAGAGTTTCCCCAATAATTTTTTCTATGGAAATTTTTTATTGATATGTGTACTACTAATTATGAAAGAACCAATACTAACTACTAAAAATTTCCAAGCATGTGTGGTGATGACGTAAAAATACCTAACCATCTTAGCACTAACTTTTGGAATTAAAGCTAATAAACCGATCAATGCCTCATAATAGTTTTCCTTTATCCTTTTGAGACCCCAAAAGGAAGAGAAATTGACATCTTTTAACTGTCATCAATACCATAGGAACTCATCATACATACTTTTAGTTTGATAGGAGACGTCAAATTAATAGAAACAATTGGTTGAGCTATTACAATGTTATCTTGAGTTGTTATGAGAACCTCATCAAATCCATCCAAGCCATCTGATTGAACATGGGATCAACTTGAAACATAAAGTTGTTATGCCAAACGAGGCTTTATGTAGGGATTCATTCTTCAAAAATGGATTCCATTTAGACTCAAAGACATAGCCAATGAGCTTGTAAACAACATAGAGCGGAGGATCAAGAAGGTCCAGAAATGTAAAAACAATATAACTAACAATTGACACAAGAATGCTTCCCCCCATGATCAAAGCCCTCAGCAACCATGCCATCATAATAAATCGACCGATCTTGAACACCTCTAAATCAATTTTTCCTCTAAGTCTAGGCCCAGCCATCCCTAATCATGGATCCAGAAATATTGAATAAATTCCATCAATGGATTCGAAGATTGTAGCCGGAGATGCCCAGCAGGCCTAAAATGCAATCAAACGTGAATTCCAATGCCAATGACTGACTGTCGATACAAATGAAAAAATGAAAAAAAATATCATTTCCCCATCTACATTAAGACCGGGACAAAAATTAACTATACTGGAAATAAAGAAATTTAACTAAACTAGATTTATTTATGGGTGTATGTCATGATCCCTACTCATTGATTGGATCAACAAGAACAAATATTTGTGTCTTAGGAAAGTGCAACAAGGATTTTTCCATATTAGTTGATTACATCTATGAAGTAGAGATCAACATAGTTTCATTAAATGTGTGTGGGGTTATTTTCACTTATCCATACATGTGTTAGTGGGATGCAAAAAACTCTTAGTGTTAGCTCAAGTGGTTTGACTTGCCATGGTAAATTCATATTAGCCAAAGAGGTCACAAATTCAAATCTACCTTAGTCTCTCAATTTTAGCCATACATGTATGTCAACAAAATTTATTCTAGGCGGCATTCACGAAAAGTGAGAGAGTGCTTGAAGAGTTTCCCCAATAAATTTTTCTATGGAAAATTTTTATTGATGTGTACTACTAATTATGAAAGAACCAATACTAACTACTAAAAATTTCCAAGCATGTGTGGTGATGACGTAAAAATACCTAACCATCTTAGCACTAACTTTTGGCATTGAAGCTCATAAACCGACAAATGCCTCATAATAGTTTTCCTTTATCCTTTTAAGAGCCCAAAAGGAAGAGAAATAGAAACCTTTTAATTGTCATCAAGACCATGGGAACTCATCATACATACTTTTAGTTTGATAGGAGAGGTCAAATTAATAGAAACAATTGGATGAGCTATTACAATGTTATCTTGAGTTGTTATGAGAACCTCATCAAATCCATCCAAGTCATCCAATTGAACATGGGATCGACTTGAAACATAAAGTTGTTATTCCAAATGAGGCTTTATGTAGGGCTTCATTCTTCAAAAATGGACTCCATTCAGAATCAAAGAAATAGCCAATGAGCTTGTAAACAACATAGAGCAGAGGATCAAGAAGGTCCAGAAATGTAAAAACAATATAACTAACAATTGACACAAGAATGCTTCCCCCCATGATCAAAGCCCTCAGCAACCATGCCATCATAATAGATCGACCGATCTTGAACACCTCTAAATCAATTTTGCCTCTAAGTCCAGGCCCAACCATCTCTAATCATGGATCCAGAAATATTGAATAAATTCCAGCCATGGATCCGAAGATTGTAGCTGGAGATGCCCAGCAAGCCTAAAATACAATCAATCGTGAATTCCAATGCCAATGACTGACTGTTGATACAAACGAAAAAATGAAAAAAAAATCATTTCCCCATGTGCATTAAGACCAGGACAAAAATTAACTATACTAGAAATAAAGAAATTTAACTAAACTAGATTTATTTATGGGTGTATGTCATGATCCCTACTCATTGGTTGGATCAACAAGAACAAATATTTGTGTCTTAGGAAAGTGCAACAGGGAGTTTTCCATATTAGATTATTACATTTATGAAGTAGAGATCAACATAGTTCCACTAAATGTGTGTGGGGTTGTTTTCACTTATCCATACATGTGTTAGTGGGATGCAAAAATATCTTAGTGTTAGCTCAAGTGGTTTGACTTGCCATGCTAAATTCATATTAGCCAAAGAGGTCACAAATTCAAATCTACCTTAGTCCCTCAATTTTAGCCATACATGTATGTCAACAAAATTTATTCTAGGAGGCATTCATGAAACATGAGAGAGTGCTTGAAGAGTTTCCCCAATAAATATTTCTATGGAAAAATGTTATTGATATGTGTACTACTAATTATGAAAGAACCAATACTAACTACTAAAAATTTCCAAGCATGTGTGGTGATGATGTAAAAATACCTATCCATCTTAACACTAACTTTTGGCATTGAAGCTCATAGACTGATCAATGCCTCATAATAGTTTTCCTTTATCCTTTTGAGACCCCAAAGGGAAGAGAAATTGACACCTTTTAACTGTCATCAAGACCATGGGAACTCATCATACATACTTTTAGTTTGATAGGAGAGGTCAAATTAATAGAAATAGTTGGATGAGCTATTATAATGTTATCTTGAGTTGTTATGAGAACCTCATCAAATACATCCAAGCCATCCGATTGAACATGGAATTGATTTGAAACATAAAGTGGTTATGCCAAACAAGGCTTTATGTAGGGCTTCATTCTTCAAAAATGGAGAAATTAAGGGGAAAAATCAAGAGTTGTTGGATAGATGGAACATACACCCCTCCTCACTACAACCTTATGACCCTAACATTGTATTAGTTTGAAAGATAGATGGCATGTTGAGTATGTGTAGATTATTGACTTGAATAGTATCACCATTAAAAAACTAATATGTATTGTCACAAGTTAATAGCCTATTACATTTGATTTCTAGAAGTGAAATTATTTAGTAAGATTGACCTCAAGTTTGGTTAAAGCCACTAGATGCCTACAACTAGAGAATAAGTGCAAGACAACCTTCAATATGTGATCACAAGGACCATTTGAATGGATGGTGATGTCTTTTGGCCATATTGATTCCCCTACAATCTTTACAACGATGCAAAATGAAGTGTTGATATTGTCTTAATTCATTCATGATATTGCATCTTAGAAACATACATGTTTTACCTAATAGGATCATTTACACCATAAACCAAATATTTGTAGTGTTGCATGGAGAAAAATTATTGATCAGCATAAATAAATGTACATTTAAGCAACAAGAACACATTTATCTTAGATTATATAAGAAGCAAAATAGATTGAGCATTAAATTGAGGAAGATTTTAACCATTCTTGATTGGCTGCCATTGAACAATATCCATCACTTGTTAGATTTCATGAGAATGGTGAATTACCTAAGAGATTTTACTGTGCATCTTTCCCATGTAGCACATCCACTTAACAAGTTGAATCACACCTATGTTTCAAATGAGGGGGTCATGCAACAAAAGTGTTCAAAGAGATTAAGCATTGGGTGGTGTTTGCTCTTCTCCTCACATTAACTAGCATTAATCAAGTCTTCAATTTCAAAGTAGATGCTTCTAACTAGATATAATTTATATGCATCACAGTAGACCCACCATAAACCACTTTGAGACACATAACATGATGAGATATTTTTGGACATTGCTTTGAATTATTTCAATTGAATGATCAAGAAATGTATGTATTGGTGAAATTATTAGTTCATAAGAGACAATCGTGCACAATTATCATAAGTCTCCCAAGTTCATCTAGACATAATGCAGTTCAATTAGCACAAATCATTATTTACAATAATTTAACATTGTGATTAATTACCATAAATGAATAAAAAATAAAATTGTAGATTTTTTCTATTGCAACCATTGCAACATCTAATGTCCTCAACTAAATTTTTCATGAAGATGGGTGAATTCATGACACATGCTCTACAAATTTGACACTTTGTGAAGTCATAGAGATGTGCCAACACACAAAGCTTTCCTTTTATAGATAATTTTTCAAGCACATAAAATTATATTTTCTACATACACACAACTTTCCCTCATTTGTTTTCACTTATTTTCCTAGACTTGCTTTCATCACACAAACTTATTGGGCGGAGAGGCGCTCTACAACCTAATATGGGGGAGATCTTGTAATGTTCCTACCTAACAAAACAATAAATAAATAAAAATTTAATTATTGGCAAAAAATAATGTCCCTCATAAAAATAACACAATATAGGGGAGATGTTGTAATGTTCCTACCTAACAAAATAATAAATAATAAAAAATTGAATTATCCTTGTAATGTTCCTACCTAGTAATGTTGGCCTTGTCCTAAACAACCCATGGTTTTATTGTACATGGTCTAGGAGGGCCTTGCCAATGGTTTTAAAACCATGTGGAAGGCCTCCTAAACAACCCATGGTTTTATTGTACATGGTTTGGGAGGGCCTTGCAAATGGTTTTAAGACCATGTGCAAGGCCTCCTAAACAACCCATGGTTTCGAGAGGGCCTTGCACATGGTTTTAAACCCATGTATGGGGAAGATGTTGTAATGTTCATTCCTAACAAAATTAAAAATATTAAAAAATATTATATGTCGACCATAAATAATATTAAATATTAATAATAAAAATATTATATGTCGACCATAAATAATTTTAATTATTAATAAAAAAAATATTATATGTCGACCTCAAATAAAAAGATGTATGTGGACAATAAATAATATTAAATATTAATAATAAAAATATTATATGTCTATCATAAATAATTTTAAATATTATATGTCGACCTTAAATAAAAAGATGTCTTTTGGTTTGAATCAAATCAATAGCTCTTTGAGTGCAATACTTAATAAGAGGTTTGCACCCCTAGAGATTTGATCCCTCTCAGTGCTTAATAAAGCCTAGAATTTGGATCTATGCACGTATTATATGCATACAACTTTCTCTCATTTTCTAAACATATCGAAGTTTTTCCCAGCTTTGAGAGTATGCTAGTTTTATCTAAAAAAATAAACTTCTAATGTGAAAGAAAATAAAAAACCCTGCTTGACTACTTCGATAGTTTTTGGTAAGAGTTTGATATTTTTTGTGTATAGCCCTTAATAAGGGCAATATCTTAAAGGAATTTTTGAAGGTTTAATTTTATATATATATATATATCCTCGATTATTGGACAAAGAACCGCACATGGTTACCATGGTTGTTTATACATTACCCTATATAAGGGATAAAAACGGAAGTGTTTTGGAAGATTTATATTAGGGTTTCCTTTAAGTATTTTATTTAGAGTATACTTTGTTCTTACCAGTTTCGCATAGGTAAAAGGTATAAGATTCACATGTTTGGTTATCGTTCAATAAGCAAGTTGTTTTACACACTTTCGTCCTAGGGTTTCCTTTGAATACCTATTTAGAAAACCTTATCTTTATGGACCTATTTAGAAAACCTTATCTTTATGGACCTATAACTTATAAATATTAAAGAATCTTTTCTTGAAACATAATGGTAAACTCTTTGTATTTTACGTATTTTAAATTGTATTTGGTAACTGATAATAAGAAAAATAATTATAAAAAGTCAATTCAAAATATTATACAAAGGTTTTAGGTTAAAACTAAATGTATAGCACTCTTTTAAGTGTTTATTTGTATTTTTTTTTCAGCTCTTGAGATTTTTGAAGTGTTTTTAGTTATAAACACAAATTTAGGTTTTCTCAATTAACTGCGTGGATGCCCAACTTCTATATCTAAATATTCACAATTTATTTATTAAAATATTACTTTTATAACATTTATCCATTAAAAAAATTAAACAAAATTAGTTTCTAAAAATATTAGATTTAAGACAAAAGAAAATACACCTAACAAAATTGGATCCATGTCAATACTTTATAAATTTAAAATTAAAATAGATTTATATTAATTTTGCTATAAAAAATAATTTTTAATTTTATAACTAAATATAATTTCTTTAATTACCTTTTAACCCTAACCTTCTATTTTTAGTAATGTTACCCTAAGTTACATTCTTTAAATGGTAAAAGCCTCTAGCTCCTAACGATACAATCATACTACTTAATTATATCAAAAAAATTACACAAAACCACCAAATTTCACAAGATCATACTACTTAATTATATCAAAAAAATTACACAAAACCACCAAATTTCACAAGAGTTACTCTTCCAGTGGCAGCATTTTTCACCGGGAACATATTTTGTCAAAACACGGGTGACGTGGCCCCTGTCAAGCTGGATAGAGCTGTAACTTACAGAGACTTACAAAATGTTTTATGCCAAATAGTCACCCCTGTCAAGCTGGATAGAGCTGTAGCAGTTAAATCGGTGGAAGTTTTCATCACTGGACCAGGTTCGATTCTCACAGGGGAGTCCTCAGAGTGACATCTATCCCAGGAGTGATTAAAATATAAGTCCCCGAGTCTGGCCAAAAAATCAAAGAGTGTTCTTAAAAAAAGAAAAAACTTACAGGGGCTTACAAAATGTTTTATGCCAAATAATCAGAGTTTCAGTCCGAGCCAGGCTGCGAGTTGAGAAGGATTAAAAATGCCCGGAATGTGGACGTCGCCAGATCTGAGAAAATCTGCAAGAGTATAATACACCCTTTCTTTCTCTTTTCTGCTTTCTGGGCTTTCTTCTTCTTCAGAGGCGGACGTGGCCTTGGATTTGTTCTTATTTTCCGAACGGCCAGTGTTCGAATCCTGCTGCGATGGCGGTGGCGATGGCCACGGGCTGCCCAGCAATGTCCCACGGGTGACATACTCGTTTGCCATAAAGCAGGCCAGCCGCCAATTAACCGGCTTCCCTTCGTTCACCGGTGGCGGTGGCGGCGGCTGCGGCTGCAGACTGGGCTTTTTTTCGTTCACCGGTGGCGGCAGGCTGGGCGCTGCGGCACTCGTATAGATGTTGTGTATCTTATTGGTCCTGGGTTCGAGTTCAGGCCGGGGCGGTTTGCCTCTGGATCGGCCAATTTCACGGGACTTTGGCCTCACAGGTTGTTCCTCAAAGGAGGTGGAAAGGTTGCTCCACGATTTGGCGTTGCCTCTTCCTTCTAGTGCTCTGGGATTCATATCTATGAACGTTCTTTTGTTCCTGGTGTTGTATATCTTATTGGTCCTGGGTTCGAGTTCAGGCCGGGGCGGCTTGCCTATGGATCGACCTATTTCACGGGACTTTGGCCTCACAGGTTGTTCCTCAAAGGACGTGGGAAGGTTGATCCTGGCGTCGACCGCCTTGCCTTTTCCTTCTTGTGCTCTCGGCTTCATATCTGTGAACGTTCTTGTGTTCTCTGACTTCGCTCCTGCATAAAAGTTCCGGCCGGAGGTTTTGCTTATTTTGTTGTGTCGAGGATGAAATTCTGTCTGTCGGGACGGCCGGTTTCTGTATATCCAGGTGGAGTTGTTTCTATTGCTTATTTTGTTGGGCCGAGGATGAAATTCTTCCTGTGGAGGCCGCCGATTTCTGTATATCACGTTGGAGTTGGTCGTAACAGCTGTGGGTTTGATTTCTTCGCGGCTTCTCTTCGTATTGGAATCCATTTGAGTTCAATTCTGTAAAAACTTAAGGACTCGGGAGTGCTACACGGTTAGTATATGGAGCTCTATAAAAAGGGTTTCAGATCAAACTGGTCAGCGGTGGTTGACGAGAGATTCGAGGTAGTTAACGAGAGATTCGAAAGCTGGTCTTCTTTGACTTGAATTCCACATTAGCGAATATAAATCTGGATTATCAAAATTCAAACGGTAGAAGAAGTACACGTAATTTTATATATTCTCAAAGCTTCCATTTTATCGTAAATTTGGCGGTTCTAGCTGAAATTTGGAACTTGAGGAATCAATGTATGAGAAATTTAAGTTTTAGGGTACTGATATTTATATGTTCTCCTCAAGCCCCCTAAATATATATTAATTTAATGTTCCCCCAAGACGGGGGACGCGGGACCTCGAAACTCATGTTCGGGTGTGTGGGGACCATTCCAAATTTAGGGATATTTGGGGATGTGGGGATACGCGGAGTATTTAAAATTATAAATATAAAACAAAATATAAAAAAAAAAAATTGATGTGATGTATATTTATGATTGTACAATGTAAATATTAAATATATTGATTTATTTTTTAAGTAGTAACAAGTAGGGATTGCAAAAAGGGAAAATAATGGGAAAACATTAAAAAAAAATTCTTAGGGGCATGGTGGGGGAAACGTTTGGCCAAGAGTAATTATTGACCATAAATTTAAAGACTTATTTTTTCTTATTTTAATAGTGGAATTTATTTTTCAAAATATACATATATGTAGGGTTAAAATTTATCAGCTTATTTTAATATTGTAATTTATTCATATCTATTGAGATTAGACCTCAAAATTTGGAGTTAATGGATTATCAAGTTTAGAACATGTCAAACTGTATATTTGCTCCATACCTTATGATAGCCACACCTTATGATAGTAACACAAGCACACAAAGTTAGTGGTCTAATGTGTCATGAAAGCACACAAAGGTAGTGGTCAAATGTGTGGGTAAGGTCAACTTATCATGCATAAATACATGATTGGAACAAAACCCAACTCCATGTTCTCGGCCATTCAAATGAAAATGAATTATATTTGTTGTGTATCTTAAGAGGTAGTGGTTGAACTACATGCATATATTTACCTAATACTTTAAGATAGTCATGGGAGCATGTAGAGTAGTGATTGAATGGAGTAAGATAATAAGTGGAGAAACTCCTTTCTTCTATTGAAATCCTTACACATTTATATGAAAAAGATGTTGTAAAAAGTTATAGTTCCACCTAATTGATGGGAAGTTGGACCATGGAACTTTTCCCTTATGGGTTTTAGCCCATTTTAAGAAGTCCCAAATTGTCAAAATTTCAAAAATAGTAGTAAATCAGGGTGAAACGTTTCCTTGTTAGAAAACAAAATAGCTCTTTCTAAAAGGTTGACTTTGGTCACTTATTGACTTACTTTGTGATTGAATGTGTCATGAAGACATACAAAGAAAGTGGTGGGATGTGTAGGTTAGATCAACATCAAATCCTACCCCCATGTGTTCTCCACTATTCCTCTAAATTGATATATTTCCTTGGTACATATATGCAACTGTAGTGATTGAATGTGTGGGTGAGGTCAGCAACAAAGTCTAATACCCCATGTGCTCCTTAAGTACAAACAAATGATATATTTCCTTTGTTCCTTAGGATAGTCAAGGGGACACACATAGGCAATGGTCAAATGTGTTATGGAGGAACACATTGGAAATGTTCTCATGATATATTTCCTTCATTCCTTAGGATAGTCAAGGGAGGATAGTCAAGGGGACACACATAGGAAATGGTCAAATGTGTTATGGAGAAACACATTGGAAATGTTCTCATGTGTGGGTGAAGCTAGTATCAAATAATACCCTCACATTCTCCTCAAGTCCTATAAAATGATATAATACTACTTAAGATAATTGCGAGGCCATGCAAGAGTAGTGGTTGAATGTGTCATGGAGCCACACAAATGTAGTGGTTGAATGTGTATGAGAGATAAACTACATACACACAAGATTAGAACAAAACCCAATCCCATGTTCTCAATCCTTCCAAATGATATATCGACATGGTACCTTAAGATAGTCATAGAATGTATGGGTGAGGTCAATGAGAATGCACAAAAGTGGATCAAAGAACACCGCCATACTCTCCTCAAGGCCCATCAAATGATATATTTGTTCAGTGCCTTAAAAGAGTCATAGGGAGACATATATGTAGTGGTCTAATGTGGGGGGTGAGGTCAACTCACCCTACATATATGCATAAATGGAGAAAACCCCATCTCAATGTTATTGTGTAGGGCTACAAAATGATATATTTCCCTAGTACCTTAAGACCACCATGGGAGAATTTAGAGCTAGTGACCAAATGTTTCAGTGACACCATCTTGTCTTATATGCCCACCCAGGTGGAAACAACTAAAATTAAAAATAACAATGAGTAAATGTCCTAGATAATATCAACTTATTGCACCGAAGAGACACATTCTACAACCCAATAGGGAGGAGATGTGTAACTCCTTCCGTGCTCATCCTAGAGCTGACACATGTCCTTTATAAAAAGTAATAAAATATTATAAAAAATAACATGTCCACTCAATTTAGATTTAAAATATTTAGAACCACATATATAAGACTACAAATTAAAACCATAAACATTGTGTTACACATTTCCTCAATCTTTCCACTCTAAAAAATTGTTTGTAGCTAGAGAGCCGAGAGATTTGATCCCTTTCGAAACTTTATAGATCCTTTTCTAAAATAGATCAATGTTGGTAAATAAGAAAAGCTACATGAGAGCAAAGTCCCTACTATCAAAAAAATTATATTGATGGTTAGCATTAGTTTAATAAACAAGAAAAACTTACATTCAATTTGAGTGCTAAAATATTACATATATTTAAATCATCATACCAATAATTATTATAAATATAATAAGCACCTAATGTCTTATAATAACTCTAATTTGTAATTCATATTATTTTATATATATATTAATATATTAATATTATAATAGGTAATAAACATATAATTAGATTAGAGTAACACATAGTATATATAAAATATGTTATATTTATTGCTCCACTACTTGATGTTTAATTATAACTCGTAATTCTTGGATCCTTTCTAATAGCACAAAGGACAATAGGTAGATTCTTAATGGGTAATATTGAATTATAAAGAACCATATAGAATAGCCATCTAACTGAATTAGGATAGGCTATCACCTAGTTACAAGCGGTTTTTTTTTTCACAAAAAAAATATATATATATATATATATATAGTTTTAATTTTTATAAAACTATGTCTTAAAAGGTGACATTGTTTAGTTATATATATCCATAAGATTGTAGGATCATACAAATTCTCCATTCAGATGTACGGTTTGAAACTAACTAATAGTAAGTCAGAACTTAAAATAACAAGATTATAATCATCAGCCTGCAAAAATGGTGCCAAAATTGTTCGTGTACACAGGGTACTCCCAAAAAACCGAACACCTTGAGCAACCGCTTCACACAAATAGATCACAGATCAACACACCGATGTTTGCCACGTGGTTAAAACCCTCGAGAGGGAAACAGTCCAGGACCCCAGCCAAATAGCTACTTGGAGCAATTTATTATGCAAAAAAAAGAAAGTTACATATGAGCTTCTCATAATCGATCAACTAGCCAAAGACCCTCTATGCTCTTTAAATAGAGATCATAGACCAATTGAGTGTTAAGCCATGGATCAATGGTAGGTATGATCTAAGAGAAGTTGAACTGTCGGATCACTCTATGTCTAGAACATATCATGACCGTCGGATTATAATATTTACAAATGCATACTAATGCATACTAAATAAACACACTTTTACCTAACGGATTTATTACACAAGTTGATCTTAACTAACTCCTAAGTGTCTAAATATCCTAACATCCCCCCTTAAGAACAACTTGGGATAGGATTGAAGGATTTACAAAAGTGACACTATTAGGAGAAGGAAGGAAACATTAGAGCCTATCCCCCCTTAAGGACACATTCCTAAACTCCTAACATAGATTGAAGTTTTGAAAACTTCGCTTCTGTAAGAGACTTGGTGAAGATGTCTGCAACTTGATCATCTATAGGGCAATAGAGCACTTCAATAACACTATCATGAACAATATTTCTGATGAAGTGCATGTGTATCTCAATGTGTTTGCTTCGCTGATGTAGAACTGGATCTTTGGAAAGCTTGATGGCACTTTGATTTTCGCACCAAAGTGGAGTAGGCTGCTGCTGCTCGAATCCAAACTCTAAAAGGATCTGTCGAAGCCATAAAGCTTCCTAATTGGCATTAACTGTGAATCAATATTCTGCTTCTACTGAAGAAAGAGCAAGAGCTTGTTGTTTCTTACAAGCACAAGTGACAGGTCCAGATCCCAGACTGAAAACATAACCTGCAGTAGACTTTCGATCATCAGGATCGTCGTCCCAATTTGAATCAGTGAAACCAACCAACAAAGTTTTCCCCCCTGTACTATAATGAATTCCAAACTGAATTGTACCTCTAATATATCGAAGTATTCTTTTTGTTGCTTTCCAGTGAATTTCATGAGGAGTTTGCATATAACGGACAACACGACCAATGGCAAAGGAAAGGTTAGGATGAGAATGAGTCAAGTATAAAAGAATACCAACAAGCTGACGATACAAGGTGGCATCTACTTCAGGGGAAGTATAAGTGGCAAAAAGTTTGACTCCAAACTAGAAGAGAGAAGGGGCTGGTTTACAATATTCCATGTGGAAGCAACAAAGAAGGTCACAAGCATACTTAGACTAGGAAAGAAAGATTCCTTCTTTGGTTTGCAAGACTTGGAGACCAAGAAAATAATGCAAATGTCCTAAGTCTGACATTTCAAAATTTTGCTTAAGTCTGGATTTCACATGGGTTATAAGTTTAGGGTCACTACCAGTAAGGATAAGATCATCAACCTAAAGAACAAGTATGATGAGATGGTTTCCTACTTTCTTGGTATATACATTGGGGTCAGAATCGCATCTAGAAAAACTATTGTCAAGGAGAAAGATATCCATTTTAGCATACCAAGCTCTAGGAGCTTGCTTAAGGCCATATAAGGATTTCTTAAGGAGACGAACAAGGCTAGAGTTATCCTGAACATATCCAGGAGGTTGTTCCATGTAAATTTCCTCTTGTAAATCACCATGTAAAAAGGCAGACTTGACATCCATTTTATGGACTTCCCAGTTATGTAAGGTTGCAAGGGAAAGAACAAGGTGGATGGAATTCATTTTTGCGACAGGAGCAAAGGTTTCATTGTAGTCAATCCCTTCAACTTAGGAAAAACCTTTGGCAACTAACCTTGCCTTAATTCTTTCAACACTTCCATCTGATGCATACTTAGTTCTGTAGACCCATTTACATTTGACAAGTTTTCTTCCTTTTGGAAGAGGAACAAGATCCCAAGTATCGTTCTCCATTAAGGAACGATATTCTTCATCCATAGCTACATCCCCATCTGGCTTTCCTGAAGCTTTTGCAAAAGTTTTTGGATCATGATTATTGGAAACTTAAGCCAAAACAGAAGAGGCTCGTTGAAACTGAGAACGTGTTTGACGTTGATCTCTAGGATCACCGACAAGATCACCAGCTGCTCCACATGTTGAACGAACCCATCGAGGAAGCATTGGTACTGGTGCAATTGGAGGAACATGAGTAGGCGGAGGTGGATTTTCATCCTCATTGTCATCATCAGAAACTGAAGTTGGAAACCTGTTAAGGAAGTTGGAAGAAGAAGAAGAAGTTAGTAATGTTACCCTAAGTTACATTCTTTAAATGGTAAAAGCCTCTAGCTCCTAACGATTCAATCAAACTACTTAATTATATCAAAAAAATTACACAAAACCACCAAATTTCACAAGATCATACTACTTAATTATATCAAAAAAATTACACAAAACCACCAAATTTCACAAGAGTTACTCTTCCAGTGGCAGCATTTTTCACGGGGAACATATTTTGTCAAAACACGGGTGACGTGGCCCCTGTCAAGCTGGATAGAGCTGTAACTTACAGAGACTTACAAAATGTTTTATGCCAAATAGTCACCCCTGTCAAGCTGGATAGAGCTGTAACCTAGCGGTTAAATCGGTGGGAGTTTCCATCACTGGCTCAGGTTAGATTCCCACAGGGGAGTCCTCAGAGTGACATCTATCCTAGGAGTGATCAAAATATAAGTCCCCGACTCCGGCCAAAAAATCAAGGGGTGTTCTTGTAAAAAAAAATTTACAAAAACTTGCCGAGGCTTACAAAATGTTTTATGCCAAATAATCAGAGTTTCAATCTGAGCCAGGCTGCGAGTTGAGAAGGATTAAAAATGCCCGGAATGTGGACGTCGCCAGATCTGAGAAAATCTGCAAGACTATAATACACCCTTTCTTTCTCTTTTCTGCTTTCTGGGCTTTCTTCTTCTTCAGAGGCGCACGTGGCCTTGAGAATGCACAAAAGTGGATCAAAGAACACCGCCATAGTCTCCTCAAGGCCCATCAAATGATATATTTGTTTGTTGCCTTAAAAGAGTCATAGGGAGACATATATGTAGTGGTCTAATGTGGGGTTGAGGTCAACTCATCCTACATATATGCATAAATGGAGAAAACCCCATCTCGATGTTATTTTGTAGGGCTACAAAATGATATATTTCCCTAGTACCTTAAGACCACCATGGGAGAATTTAGAGCTAGTGGCCAAATGTGTCAGTGACACCATCTTGTCTTATATGCACACCAAGGCAGAAACAACTAAAATTAAAAATAACAATGAGTAAATGTCCTAGATAATATCAACTTGTTCCATCGAAGAGACACATTCTACAACCCAATAGGGGGGAGATGTGTAACTCCTTTCGTGCTCATCATAGAGCTGACACATATCCTTTATAAAAAGTAATAAAATATTATAAAAAATAACATGTCCACTCAATTTAGATTTAAAATATTTAGAACCACATATATAAGACTACAAATTAAAACCATAAACATTGTGTTACACATTTCCTCAACCTTTCCACTCTTTGTTTGTAGCTGGAGAGTCGAGAGATTTGATCCCTTTCAAAACTTTATAGATCCTTTTCTAAAATGGATCAATGTTGATAAATAAGAAAAGCTACATGAGAACAAAGTCCCTACTATCAAAAGAAAATTATATTGATGGTTAGCATTAGTTTAATGAACAAGAAAAACTTACATTCAATTTGAGTGCTAAGATATTACATATATTTAAATCATCATACCAATAATTATTATAAATATAATAAACACCTAATGTCTTATAATAACTCTAATTTGTAATTCATTTTCTTATATATTAATATTAATATTAATATTAGAATAGGTAATAAACATATAATTAGATTAGAGTAACCACATAGTATATATAAAATATGTTCTATTTATTGCTCCACTACTTCATGTTTAGTTATAACTCGTAATTCTTGGATCCTTTCTAATAGCACAAAGGACAAAAGGTAGATTCTTAATGGGTAATGATGAATTATAAAGAATCATATAGAATAGCTATCTAACTTGCGACTAGTAATTTGCGACTAGTGGATTAGGGTAAGGTATCACCTAGTTACAAGCGGTTCTATTTTTTGAGGGGAAAAAAAAGATAGTTTTAATTTTTATAAAACTATGTCTTAAAAAGCGACACTGTTTAGTTATATATATCCATAAGATTGTAGGATCATACAAAATGTCTATTCAGATGTACCGTTGGAAATTATCTGATAGTAAGTCAGAACTTAAAATAACAAGACTATAATCATCAAGCAGCAAAAATGGTGCCAAAATTGTCCGGGTACACAGGGTACTCCCAAAAGACCGAACACCTTGAGCAACCACTTCACACAAATAGATCACAGATCAACACACCGATGTTTGTCACGTGGTTAAAACCCTCGAGAGGGAAACAGTCCACGACCCCAACCAAATAGCTACTTTGAGCAATTTATTATGCAAAAGAAAGAAAGTTACATATGAGCTTCTCATAATCGATCAACTAGCCAATGACCCTCTATGCTCTTTAAATAGAGATCATAGACCTATCAAGTGTTAAGCCACGGATCAATGGTAGGTATGATCTAAGAGAAGTTGAACTGTCGGATCACTCTATGTCTAGAACATATCGTGATCGTCGGATTAGAATATTTACAAATCCATACTAATGCATACTAAAGAAACACACTTTTACCTAACAGATATATTACACAAGTTGATCTTAACTAACTCCTAAGTGTCTAAATATCCTAACATCCCCCCTTAAGAACAACTTGGGATAGGATTGAAGGATTTACAAAAGTGACACTATTAGAAGAAGCAAGGAGGCGTTAGAGCCCATCCCCCCTTAAGGACACATTCCTGAACTCCTAACATAGACCGAAGTTTAGAAAACTTCACTTCTGTAAGAGACTTGGTGAAGATGTCTGCAACTTGATCATCTGTAGGGAAATAGAGCACTTCAATAAAACTATCATGAACAAGATCTCTGATGAAGTGCATGTGCATCTCAATGTGTTTGTTACGCTGATGTAGAACTGGATCTTTGGAAAGCTTGATGGCACTTTGATTGTCGCACCAAAGTGGAGTAGGCTGATGCTGCTCGAATACAAACTCTGAAAGGATCTGTCAAAGCCATAAAGCTTCCTGACTAGCATTAACTGCGAATCAATATTTTGCTTCTGCTGAAGAAAGAGCAAGAGCTTGTTGTTTCTTATAAGCCCAAGTGACAGGTCCAAATCTCAGACTGAAAACATAACCTGCAGTAGACTTTTGATCATCAGGATCGTCGACCCAATCTGAATAAGTGAAACCAACCAACAAAGGTTTCCCCCTGTACTGTAATGAATTCCAAACTAAATTGTACCTCAAATATATAGAAGTACTCTTTTTGCTGCTTTCCAGTGACTTTCATGAGGAGATTGCATATAACGGACAACACAACCAATGGCAAAGGAAAGGTCAGGACGAGAATGAGTCAATTATAAAAGACTACCAACAAGCTGACGATACAAGGTGGCATCTACTTCAGGGGAAGTACAAGTGGCAAAAAATTTGACTCCAGACTAGAAGGGAGAAGGGGCTGGTTTACAATCTTCCATGTGGAAGAGACAAAGAAGGTCACAAGCATACTTAGACTGGGAAAGAAAGATTCCTTCTTTGGTTTGCAAGACTTGGAGACCAAGAAAATAATGCAAATGTCCTAAGTCTGATCACCGGCAAGATCACCAGCTGCTTCACATGTTGAACGGACCCATCGAGGAAGCATTGGTGCTGGTACAATTGGAGGAACATGAGCAGGCAGAGGTGGATATTTATCCTCACTGTCATCATCAAAAAATGGAGTTGTAAACCTGTCAAGAAGTTGGAAGAAGAAGAAGAAGGCACAATCGTCGAATCAGGCTCGCAAGCCAAAGATGGCACACCCGACAAGTTAGGCTCGCGGGCCAAGAGATTTTCATCAAATTTAACATCTCTTCTAATGATTATATCATGAGAATGTGGCTGGAGAAGTCTATAACATTTTACATCTTTTGAATATCCAACAAATATGCACTTTTCACTTTTAGGCTGCAATGCTTTCCGTTTTTCATCCAGAATGTGAGCTCATGCTTCACAACCAAACACATGAAAGTGACTTACATCTAGTTTAATTTTACTCCATGCTTCTTCCGGTGTTATACCTTGTAAAAATTTAGTGGGTGTGCAATTAACTATGTAATTTGCACAATTTATGGCCTCAGCCCAATATTGAAGACGTAGTCCCTTAGATTGGATCATACAATTAGCCATTTCTTTTAAAGTGCGGTTCTTTCGTTCAGCTACACCATTTTGTTGTGGTGTATATAAAATAGTGTGCTGTTGTCGGATTCCTTGTTCAGTGCAAAAAGAAGTGAACTTGTTGTTAACATATTCTCCTCCATTGTCAGATCTTAACTTAATAATTTGATGACCAGATTGTTTTTCAACAAGGGCCTTGTAGGCCAAGAACATGTTAAATACTTCGCTCTTAATTTTTAGGAAGTAAACCCAAGTGCGTCTGGAGTAGTCATGAATGAAAGTTAAGAAATATTTGAAACCAGAAAAAGAAGCAGATGGAAGAGAACCACACAAGTCACTATGCACAAGCTCCAAGGGAACCGAGGCGTGCCAAGAGGCACATCTTTCAAAACTTTTTCGATGATGTTTTTCAAGTATACAACTGGAACAAACACCATCCTTGCAAGATATCATCGGAAGACCAGTCACCATCCTTGCAAGATATCAATGAGCGATAATTTAAGTGACCAAATTGCTCATGCCAAAGTTTGTTCAAGTTATCACTATGAACAACAAAAACTGAAGGAAAAGGTGATTACCCAAAGCTGTTAAAATTGTACAACCTGGTAATATCATCAACAGTTCCAATAGCAAGGACATTTTGAGGTTTTTTAAAATCCTTGATTACAACTTGGTGAGGTGTAAACGCCATAGTTTTACGTTCACTTGAATGAGTAATTTGATAGACTGATAACAAATTGCATGAAATTTTTGGAACACATAGTACATCACTGAAATGACCATTTTCTACTAGAACTGTTCCAGATCCTACAACACTTAGAGATCTATCATCACCAACAAATATTTGTTTGGTGTTACATTCATGCATAGTAGAAAAGATGGCTTGATCCTTAGCCATATGATAAGATGCTCCAGAATCAATGAGCCATTCATTTGAAGTAGAAGAAGAAGATGTAGTATAAGAGTAACGAGAAGCACAAAGTGCATGCCCATGAGAGTTAGATTCTGAAGACGAATCTAGGCTAATGTAGTGTTTCTTCATTGCTGCTTCCAAGGCTGTCATCTTCTTGAAACACTTAGATTCATCATGATTATCTTTTCCATAAAAATTGCAATGACACTCAGTCTTCTTTCTTTTTAGCTTGGATCCTTTGTCATTTTTTAAAGAAGGAGTTGATTAAGAGGGTTTGGGACCCTTGTTGTTTGGCTTATTATTGCGAAAATTCTGTTTCTTGGGAGGCTTGGACTTTTCTTTTCGTTGGGACAATAAGGCTTTCCCAGACGTATCTGCATTGTTAATTATTCCAAAATGAATGAGTTTATCTTGCTCTCTAATTAAGGAATCACAAAATGATTCAAGACTAGGCTCTTGATAGCTAGCTACAATCAGGGACTCTTTCATGGAGTAGAATGTAGATACAAAAACAGAATATGCAGGTCCAAGTTTGGAAAGAATATGATAAATACATTATTTGTCTTCTTTCTTAATCTTACATTCTGCACATAAGAGTCTAAGAGTTTTATACTTACATAAATAGTCTTGAATGCATGAAAAATCATTTGGATTCAAATAAATCAATTCATTCTCAAGTTGATGACCCCGAATTTCATTGTGTTTACCAAACACAAATTCCAACTTTTTTCAAGCTATATCAGGTTCATCAATTCCAGATATGTAGAATCACAAATCAGTAGAGATTGACATCCCAATAAATTCAGGAGCTTCATCACATCTATTTACCCATTTAATTTTTTTATCATCATCAGTGGGTTCTGTTTCTTTCCCTGAGGTTATCATGAAAAGTCCCCTACTTCGCAGAACATCCTCCATACGATATTTCCATGAGAAATAGTTAGAACTTGTAAGTATAATATCACAAGGGGCGTCCATACTGTAAAATAATGGATGAAAGAACAGAAACTAACTGTCTGGATGCAAAGAGCTCGAAAAAAATATGCGGTTTAAAAAAAAACGACACTGAAATCTGATTCTGGATGATGAAGTTATGGTTGATCAGAAAATGTTGAAGATGTCCCCAACAGTGACGTGGCAGATATTAACTTGATCAACTAAAAAAAAGAACCCCCCTCTTTCCAAGATCAACTTTTGACAATCACTTTACAATAAAGTTGTTTTTAAGTGAATCACTTTTGTAGAATAAGTGATGTTCACTTTTACAATAATATTACTTTTAAATAGTGCAGTAATAAATTAAAAGACTTAAGTGACTCACTTTTTATTTTATTTTATTTATGTGAGATGCACTTTTACAATAAAGTAACTTGAAAATAGAAATTGCATGCACTAAAAAGTAGCTTAATAAGACTTGAACTCAAGACCTATTAAGGAATAAAGCAATTTTGGACAAAGTGAGCTAAGTTTAAAAGGTACATAAAAGAATGGAAAGAGGAAGGAGGATTTTTTTTTTAACTCTTCTCTCTCGTTCTCCACGCTTGCCTTTTTTTTTCTTGCAAATCACAAAAAACGAAAAACAAAAAACAAAAAAAAAATTCCACACAATGGAGTTAGATCTTGGTTAGCTTACCTGGAAAGTCTATGTTTTCAAGTTTTCTCACTGTCTCTGATTTTCCGTGATCACACAAGGTGCATGGCAAAGAGCATACGTAGCCGAGAAGACAAGAAAAAAAGTTTTCCCTTACTGTTTCTGATTCGCCACAATCACGCAAGGTGCACGAAAAAGAGCATACACAGCCAGGGAAGGAAACAGTCTGAGACTAAAATAGTAAAGATCTAATAATAAACTGATAAAATATGAGAGATTAAAAAAAAACAAATCCGTCACTGTAACATTATACCTTCAGATTTGCCGAAATGGGTGTTTCTGGAACAAACGGAAATATTTTTCGTTGAAATAAAACCTATTTCCCAATGGAAATGACGCTCTGGACGCAATGAAACAACTCCCATGGGCCAAAAATGCATAAAAAATCTAGAACCAGAAACCCTTTCAAAGTTTCGGCAACACCAGTTCCAGATCTTGATCAAAATCGAAAGCGGCTCTTCATAAACGCTTTGATACCATGTTCAAGTACACAGGGTACTCCCAAAATACCGAACACCTTGAGCAACTGCTTCACACAAATAGATCACAGATCAACACACCAATGTTTGTCACGTGGTTAAAACCCTCGAGAGGGAAACAGTCCACGGCCCCAGCCAAATAGCTACTTGGAGCAATTTATTATGCAAAAGAAAGAAAGTTACATATGAGCCTCTCATAATCGATCAACTAGACAAGGATCCTCTATGCTATTTAAATAGAAATCATAGACCAATCGGGTGTTAAGCCACGGATCAATGGTAGGTATGATCTAAGAGAAGTTGAACCGTTGGATCACTCTATGTCTAGAACATATTGTGACCGTCGAATTAAAATATTTACAAATGCATACTAATGCATACTAAAGAAACACACTTTTACCTAATGGATCTATTACACAAGTTGATCTTAACTAACTCCTAAGTGTCTAAATATCCTAACAAAAATGACATTACCGAAAGGCATGATATCCAAAAAAAATTGACTAGCAAAACTGATCAGAGGTATAGCAGATAAGAGATCAGTGTATATTCAAAGATCCATAGTCCATCAAGCATTCCTCTTTGAATTCTTCCCAGAAGATAAAACCTGCTTCGAGTCCCGTGGCCTTTTTTGATAGTTCATCTGCTAAAGAGTTATACTCCCTGTATATATACTGAAAAGTCAAAGAGGTGAATTGTGCAAAAATATGTTTTACCCGAACAAGCCAGTGCTCCAGATCAACAATGTGAATGTTGTGTTTGTGAAGTGCCTAGTCAATTATTACTTTGGAATCACCCAAAACATGAAGGTCTGAGATCTTCTTCTGAGAGACAAAGTAAATTAATCCCCATAATGCTAATAAATCAGACTTTGTATTTGAGCCCCTGCCAGCATCCATGCGCAGTCTGAAGGAAAGGGTGTTGTCCACAGGAATCACCATCCTTTCCCCACAGAATCCATCTTTGACAGCCCCGTCGAAATGACCCATAACTCCACCCCTCAAGACTAGAGGAGGGTGATAAACCCTGTTGGCTCTCCTAGAAAAAAGGGATAAAAAAGGTACAGTGATGAGTAGACCTTAGTTAGGATATAAGAGAGTGAAACCGGTGTATTCTGAAAAATGAAGGCATTCCTGGTCCGCTAAATTTCCCACAGCAAAAGGCAAGGAACCTCAAGAGGCAGTCTGTATCTCTTCACCTATAGTTTCAAATTATCAGCTAAAGAGGAAAAGTCCCAATTCCAAGAGCTCTTGAGAAGGATACAGAGTATGTTTCCATACCATTGAAAGAAAGAACAACTACCAAAAATGTGTTATGTAGACTCATCAACCAAAAAACATAAAAATGCAGACACCAGGACCAGAATAGCCACGAATTTGAAGACAGTCCCACATAAGAATCTTGCAATTGATGAATAACCTGCAAAATAATTTAATCTTACCTGGTAAATTAGAATTCCACAAGGCACGGTGCCACCATAAGACAATAGGCTCCTCGAAGGATTTGAGGATTTCAAGATATGCAAGATTAGATTTCACCACGCCCGTTTTCACATTAGCTTCCCAAACAATCTGATCCCAAGCAGAGTTCATTGATATACCGGCATCATACAAATTATCCATATAAGTATTCCATTCAATAGCTAGAGCCCCAGAAAGTCCAAAATCGGACGAGGAGAGCCAATATGGGGAGAACTGATCTTTATGTACATAAATATTCCTGAGTATCACAAGGTTTCTCTCATGCAACCAATCCAGAAGTGATTTGGATAGCACCAGCCAGGAAATACCCACAATTGGGTCAATTCCAATATAAATACAATTTCCCCTACCCACACGCCAACTGATGTCAAAAATAATGAAAGACAAGGTATAAAGGAGACTGCGCCAAACTGCCGAATAATAAATCCTGTTGAACTCTACTCTGCGCACCCAAAATTCCAGGGGCAACCTACTCAAATATTTGGACTTGATACTAGTTCCCCAAAGACCAGAGACAATCAAGGCACACCACATAGTTTTAACACAGAGAGAAATGTTGAAACACTTCAAATTCTTTATACCTGGCCCTCCCCACAATTTGGGCTTTCAGAGCGAGTGCCAACTTGCCAAATGAAATTTCTTGCAGTTCAAGACTCACGTCCAGAGAAAATGAAACATAATCTTGCGCAGGGCTTGAATAACCAGAGCCGAAAGAATAAATAAGGAAAACCAATAGATAGGGATATACTACAGAACAGAGGTTTCCAGGGTAACTCTCCCACAGATGGAAATCCATCTGGGGGCCATCAATTAACTTTAATCTAAATTTTTTTAATGATCCAGCTCCAATATCCAACCCGATAGCTATTAGGCTTGAGGTAAAAACCTGAATAAGAAAGGACATCCTCCAAATACTTCCATGAATAAGAAAATAACAGAGAAATATGACTCAATACTCCCTGGATGGTGTTTAAGTATCCAAACACCGATTTGCGGGTATTGATTGTCATCCCCAACACCCCATAAAATAAGTCTATCATAGATTTGTAGTGCATCCACTCTAGAAGACTACCATCACCAAAGAGAACATCATCATCCACAAATAACGTGTGGGTGAGAAAAATAGTATCTGTAACTTTGATGCCAATGATTTTTTTGGAATTCTTAGCCTGATTGATTAAGAGACTCGGGCCCTCTATAATCAGCAGAAATAAATAAGGTGAAAGTGGGAAGCCTTGTCGGATTCCCCAGGATCCCGAAAAGGGAAGCGTTGGAGAGCCATTAATGAGAACTGCATAATTTTCGCTGGTGACACAAGACATCACCCATCTGACAATATCAAAAGGTAGACCAATATGTAGAAGAGTTAAATTGAGCATGGTCTCGTTTACCCTATCGTAAGCTTTATCCAAATCGAGGTTTAGAATGATTTCCAAAGAAAGCTTGGACTTGATGGAATGTAGAACTTCCTATACAATCCCCATGGCATCCATGATCTATCTATCTAGAAAAAATCCAAACTATTCAGAAGAAATGTGCTTCCCAAGGAAAGGCTTCAAATGTTTCGCAATAATCTTAGTGATCAATTTATAGAGTAAGTTGCAAAGAGCTATCAGTCTATATTCGGCAAAGGAAGTAAGCCGGTCCACCTTAGGAATCAAGGTGAGGAAGGTCCTTTTCAGTTCCTTTGGGATCACACCAGAGATACGAGATTCCTTGATAGCATTGATCAGCTCCGGCCCAAGGATATCGAAGAAATGCAGGTAGAACTCGACTGTCCATCCATGGGCCCTAGACTTTTGTCCTTGGTGAATAATTTTAGAGTAACTTCAACTTCTTTTAGTGAAATTGGCTTGTTAATATCCAATCCATCCTCCAGTAAAAAATAAGAAGGAAAAAGCTTTAAAATCTCCAATTGTTCATCAATTTTACACATGCCAGGATCCTTATATAAGTTAGAAAAGTGATTACGGGACACCCTCTTTATTGAAGCCTAATAAAAATCCTTTGTATTATCTGAATCAACTACTTCCTAGACAAAGTTACTAAGGCATCTTTTATTTGCAAAATTATGAAAATAATGAGTATTTTCATCCCTGGCCACCAACCAAATGGCTCTGCTCTTCTGGAGGAGGGTTTCTTCCTTGTGATTAAGTAAATTAAGTCTAGAGGCATGGCAATCCTTTATTCCCCCCCTGTAACCGCTCAGAGAAAGGGTCCATCAACAAATGGTTCTCGAGGTTGAGAATGTCCAATTCAAAATTACATACATTAGATTCCATTGATTTATTCTTGTCTTTCTCCCACCAATGTATGCAGGGTTGAATTTTGTTGAGTTTATACAGAAGGGTCTTTAAAGGATTCAAATGGACCAAAGTTGCATCCAAGATCAACTCCCACTTTGATTTTACAAAAGATAAGAACTCCTCCTCGACAAGCCATGTAGGGTTGAACTTAAAAGGGTAAATCGTGTGCTCTCTATCGAACTCAACCTGTAAGATGATGGCACAATGGTCCGAGACCCCAATGGAAAGATGCCATGTTCTAAATTTTCCGAGAATATCACAAACGAATTGGACATGAATAATATGTCGAGTCTTTTGGCAATGGACAAAGAACCAGTTCTCCCATTATTCCATGTAGGAGAAAGAATAATCAAGGTAATATCCTGAAGAATTGTATTCCCAAAAAGTGTGAGGAAGAAATCAGCTTGAGAGTCATAGGTCCGACCCACCCCCCAAAATTCATCAAGGGACCAAGTGAAATTCAGATTCCCCCCCGAAAATGAGATTAGGAAGGTGAAGTATACCTTTGTTAGAAGCCACCTCCCAGAAAGCCCGTCAATTGTCATAGGGACCGTAGATATGTAGAAAATGGATCGGCTCCTTCAAGCCCAGCATATTTCCAGCGAGTAAAATGCCTGCATTGGAATTGAAAACTTGAAGGTCAACCACGAAGGGGTTCCAAGCTACCAAAGACCCTCCAGAATGTCCCAAGGCATCCCGACCACAAACTCGATAAGTCGGACTCAAATACAGAAAGTAGTCACAAGCACGAACCCCCTTAGGCATAGTTTCTTGAAGAAAAAATACAGTTGGAGATGTAGAACCCAACAGACGCTTAAGGGCGGTGCGTTTGGGGCCCCCTCCTATCTAATCAATCATACAATAATAGTAATAACGCATAATATTCAGCACGATAGTTTTAAAAAATAAAATTAAGACGAACTTTGGCAATAAAATTGAGATGAACTTTGTTTGCCATTTCTATTTTCACCTTGATTTCTCTAGCTACTATCCCATGGATGAGCTTCATATCTATGAGTATGTCTATGTCTGCAACAATGGTGATTAAAACGCCCTAAAACATTTACAATAGCAAATAAAACACAATGAAACATTGACATGGCTAACATAGAAAAGTTATAATGTAGCCAAACTAACAAACACTACATGGTTAGAAATATATTACTTTGTGACCCCATGAAATCTAAAAGTCAGACAAGACATGATTATTTCCATGTGATTCCAAATGTAATTAAACAATGCAAATAAAACATGGGATTTTAAATTTTACCATGCGATTTAAAAATTAATCCATTGGTTGCGTAGAATTTTTATGTAATCTCAAATTTAATCCATGGGATTTTCAAGAGTTTTCATGCAATTTCAAATAATAAGTGGCAAGAAAACTTTTACATTTTTTATTTTCTATGTAATTTCAAATTTAATCTATGGTATTTTCAAGAGTTTTCATGCAATTTCAATAATAATTAGTGAGAAAACTTTTACATTTTTTGCATTTTAGTTTTTCATATTCTTTGCATTTGCTTAGTAACACTTTGGCTTTGTGCATGCACACAAAAATATCTATACATTAAATTAATAATGACATAATTGGGTTGATAGACATTTTTATTTGAGATTTGGGATGGACTGCGACCTATGCTTTTTCATTTGCGAACAAGGATGAGACAAGTACTATGGCAAGGATAGCTAATAATTTTCTAATCAAAGATTATGCAAAGAAACCAATAGCTTGATGGGATTGACTAATTTATCGAATGATGCAAGAGGCGGATTTTGACCGACATGACACACTTTACTTCATCTTGTTGAAACTTTGACCGACTACCAAGAGAATTAAATAGACTCGGTTTTTTCAAACAAAGTATTGGCATGATCAGTGCAATGAGCCAAAAACCATGGCATAGGAACCATGCCATGACATAGCATTTGGTGACAAATGACCATTTTCCAAAACCCGACTTGACTATGACATGACAATGCATATGGCATGACTTGGAAACTGCTATGGAAGGGTCATATGAAAATAAGAAATGTGAAATAAGGTATGGATATAACAAGTACATCGCCCTGGACACAAAATTGCAAACATAAATATATCTTGTTGTAATTCATTTATTCCTACCTTCTAAAGAAAATATCGCCAATAAATTCATTTTCTTGGTAAAGGAGCCAAACCTTTGCTCGATGAGATGAAATTGTCCTTTTCTCAACAAATTTAGTGTGTCCTTTGTGCGATTCTTAGTGAACTAGTTGTCTAGATACTTTTCCAAGATCTTTCCCTTCCTACTTTGTTGAGCAAAGAAAGTTGGGCACTGCAGTCTTACGCTTGTTTTGCTCAACAATGCTAGAATTGGAAAATTTGTTGCTTTCAACTACTAACCAAGTCCTTTTCCTGGTGAAATGAAACAATCATTTCCAAAGGGAACCAACTTAGATATGTTTCTTACTATTTTATTGATTGAGAGGGAGGGTGTTTCTATAAGAAACAATCTTTTTTTTAGACAACATTCTTCGTATATTCTATGCTTGCAAATGATGATTGAAATATTGAAATATCTTTATGATTTTAGAATATGAGGTAAGACATGGGGTTCATAACTAGAAAGCAAGTGTATAGGGAGGTCATACACTATACACTTCTCTAAGATGCCTGCCAAACTGGCTATCTCAATCAATAAAAACTATTCATTGGAGAATGTATATGTGAGGCTATAGACATGTTCTTGATCCATTCCTTGTGAGCTCGAGGTTTTAATTCCTATTGTTATATTTATTTATTTTATATCACATTCTAAAGGCACCTACTCTTGAAATCATTTGTTTAATTATAACATGTTCGATTACCATTGTGTATTAACTTTGAACAAGGTTTTTCACCAGCATTAGAATCTAGAGATGTTGTATTTAATTTTATAAAGCATATGCGCACATGCAGTTATTTAAAAAAAACGTATTCATAATTATTCCATGTTGTAATGGTGTTGTACATTGGATTTGTTTCTCATTATGACTTATGACTTATTAGCACTAGACTCCATATCAAGTTTGTGATGTCAATTTGCTTTGGGTTTCCAGTGTTCAAGATTTGTCAAACATTGTTTTCTAATTTTTTTTAAATAGGTGTTTTGAGCCTCAATCTTAATAGAAAAAACAATTTTAAAACATTTTGTGTAATTTCTATCACAGCGTTTCATTTAAATGGGTTTGCAAAAAAATAGTAAACTTAATGACTGAGTAGTTGAATCTGTATCATATAGTAGAACATTAGGATCATTTTGAGACATGAATAAGGTATCCAAGATACCTTTCTTGACAGAAAATGTTGTTAGAATAATCAACCCATAGTTAGCTACATTTGATATTAATTAATCATTTTTGTCTTATTACCTAGATTCCATTCTATGCTAGTTATCTTCCACATGTCCTAGAAGTCAACACATGCTAAAAATGGGTCATGAAGCATTTGGGAAAAATCCTGGAAACCAATTTTAACAAGTTTATTCATGGTTACTAAAGCGCAGTTCTACTTTTTCTTAAAGTTGCCTTGCTTTACAACAGTTTTAAGGCAAAAGGAAAAGCTAGTCTAGGTGTAACTGCCTTGTTTTTTGCCCACATAATCCTCCCTCCTTTTCTCGAAACAAAAGCATGAATGAGTTTTATTTCCATCACTCTTAATCTTTCCCACTTTCTTTAGCCAATTCGTGAGCATATTCATAGATATGGAAATAGCTTTATGCACCTATGGGGGATTTGAATATTTTTGGTAAGCCTACTTTTTGACCATTTTAAATTGCATCCTTATGCTTTCGAACCACTCATGTAATTATATATTTGAGTATCCTATTACTTCACAAGGTTGGATATTTTACACTTACTCAATACATATTAGTGTTATGCTCCAATTTCAGTCTCCTTTGGTGTGAATTTTGCATGTTTGATTAGCAATTTTGTGAGTGTAATTGTTCTATCACTTGGGTTCAATTTCCACATGGTATCAGAGCCTTTGTATATCTATTTCTCTCATTCCATATTGCTATTGCAGGTTCGACATCTTGACTAGGAGCACATTCTACTGGCTGGAGGGAACAGTTGCTGAGCTATGGACCAATCTCAGAAGATCATATTGGCTCCATTTAATTTCTTTGAGTGGAAAGCTGAGATGGAGATATTGTTGAGATAGAAATTTATCTATAGGGTTACCATGGAAAATGAGGAAAATCCCAATGCAGCTGTAGAGAAAATTAAATGGCACAACAAGAGGGATGAGGCCTATGGTCTTTTGTGTCTGAGCATTTCAAGAGACCTCCTCTTCCATCTTGATGGATTGATATCACCTAATGAGGTTTGGGAGAATCTTGTATAGATTTTTGGAAAGACAGATGAGATGAGAGGACATCAAATCGAGAATGAATTAATCTCCTTGAGTCCCAGTAGCTTAGAATCATTGCAACTCTACTTTTCCAAGTTTAAGGACCTCATTTTGCAGATAAAACAGTGTGGGATCAAAAAGAAGGAAGAGAAACTAGTCTTGGACATACTCTCTAAGCTTGATCCTAACTACTCAGTGTTTTTTTCGACCTTCCATGCCACCAAGTTGAAAGCACGAGCCTGGAAGATGCCTAAGCTTGTAGAGTTCATGGAATCTCTCGCCCAGGAGAAAGATGAATTGGTGATGATGGGCACCATCAAACCTTCCAAAGACCAAGATTTGGTTGTTGGAGATTCAAGGGTGTATTCAAAAGGCAAGAAGAAAGCTAAAAGGCCACCTGAGAAAAAGAGAAACAAGTCAAAGTCTCAAGAGGAGCCCCAAGGCTCCTAGAAGAACTTCCAGAAGAAGAAGAATAAAGGAGAAATGAGCAAGTGTGCATACTGCAGTAAGGGATGCCATCCTGAGAGCTCTTGTATGAAGAACCAAATTGACATGTTGACCAAACTCATGGAGAAGAATAACATCTCCATTCTTGATTGCTCAAAGAAGAGGGAAGGAGGATCAAATTCAGAAGACAGAGAGAGAGTACATGCCTTGGTTGCTGGCACATCAAGCTCACCTAGCTTCATCATTGATTCTGGAGCTTCAAGACATATGGTTTCGACAAGGGAAACATTTTCCTCTCCTGAAATGTCGAAAGGTCCACCAATAGTTTTGGGAGATGACTCTCTCACTGACAGTTTGGGTAAGGGTAGGATTGATCTTGACCATGGTAATTTCAATAATGTGTTGTATGTTCCAGGTCTTGCCTCTAATCTCTTGTCAGTGTATCAGATGACTCATACTGGGTCTCCAGAGAAGGTCATAATGATGATTTAATTGCATATCCTAACAGTCCTACAAGACCGAAATGGGAAGCAAATACCATTCATGCAGCTGGGGAACTAGCTAGAAATCCTAATGACACTAGGAGGACTAGATCTCAATTTAAGAGTGCCCTTTGTGTGAAAGATCCTCTATTTTCTGAGAAGTGCTATATGATGGTTGAATCAGATCCATAGACATATGAAGATGCCTCAGATGATCCAATATGGAAAAAATCCATGCAAGAATAATTCAGCTCGCTCCAGAAGAACAACACTTGGGAATTGGTTGATCTCCCCCCAGGGAGGAAGCTAGTTCAGTGTAAGTGGGTCTTCAAGACTAAGTTTTCTGCTGATGGTTCACCTTTTAAATATAAGGCAAGATTGCTAGCAAAGGGATACTCACAATTATATGGTATTGAATACAATGAAACCTTTGCACCAGTGGCAAAGATGGACTCCATAAGGCTAGCTCTAGCCATTGCAGCTTCGAAGCAATGGGAAGTACATTGCAATAGAAGTGAAGTGTTCTTTCCTAAATGGAGATATCACTAAATATATTTACATGCAGCAACCTGAAGGGTTTTTTTCTAATCCATCTTTAGTGTGCATGTTAAAGAAATCATTGTATGGGCTCAAGCAAGCCCCCACGGCTTGGTATGCCAAAATTGATGGATTTCTGTCGTCATTGAGTTTTGTTTAATGCAAGTCTGATACGAATGTTTATTTGAAGTTGATTCATGGTTATTTGATGATTTTTTTTATATGTGGATGACCTACTGATTACAGGAAGTTCAAAGAAAGAGATTGTCTCCTTGAAGGATGCAATGAACCATGCATTTTCCATGACAGATTTGGGATTGTTGAGACAATTCTTGGGTCTCGAAATTGCTCAATCCCAACATGGAATCAAATTACATTAGTCCAAGTATGCTTCATATTTTCTCATCAAGTTCAACATGAAATATTGTAAGCCAAGCAAGACTCCATTCCTTTCAGGAGTTAAGCTTGAAGAAGCATGTTCGTCTCCTATGGTAAATAATACCTTGTATAGGCAGTTGATTGGGTGTTTGCTTTATCTTACACACACTCGACCTGATTTATCTTATGCAGTTTGTGTGGCTTCGAGATACATGGATCATCCTCATGAGATCCACTGGAGAGAAGCCAAGAGGATCCTAAACTTTGTTCAAGGAACAAGAACTCATGGGATCTTCTACAAACCAAAATCTGATCTTGATTTGATTGGATTTACTGACAGTGATTGGGTAGGTGACAATACAGATCAAAAGTCTACATCAGGATATGTGTTCATGATTGCAGAAGGACTAATCATCTAGTCAAGCAAGAAGTAGAGTGCCATAGCGCTCTCATCTACATAAGCAGAGTATAGAGGAGTTGTAAATACAGCACCTCAATGTTTATGGTTGTAGGGGATACTTGGAGAATGTGGCTTAGAATCAAAGTTTTCAACTATTATCTACTATGATAATCAGATCACCATTCGAATCTACAATGATCCAGTTCAAAGACAGCAAACCAAGCACATTGAGATCCATATGAACTACATCAGAGAGCTTGTGCATGATGGTACCATTCTTCTACGCTTTTGTGCATCTTCAGAACAAGTAGCATACATCTTCACTAGAGTTTTTTGTGAGAAGACCTTCAGCGATCTCAAATCACTACTGGGGATTCCTGGTCATGCCATGAAGTATGATTGATGACAATATTTCAAAATTTTGTTTCATGTCCATGTTTAATGGGGTATTTTTCCCACTGGGTTTTTGCCTCTTTCCTTGGTTGTATGGACAAGCAGTATGTAAAGGGTGACTAAGCCTTGTTTCTAGGCCCTATAGTTTTCTGATATTTACTCATAAATTCAGGTTTAATGGGGGGTGTTATAATAATCAACCCATAGTTACCTACATTTGACATTAATTAATCATTTTTGTCTTATTACCTAGATTCCTAGATTCCATTCTATACTAGTTGTCTTCCACATGTCCTAGAAGTCAACCCATGCTAAAACTGGGTCGTGGAACACTTGGGAAACATCCTGGAAACCAATTTTAGCAAGTCTACTTTTATTCCTGGTTACTAAAGCACAGTTCTTGTTTTTCTGAAACTTGCCTTGCTTTACAACAGTTTTAAGGCAAAAGGAAAATCTAGTCTAGGTGTAACTGCCTTGTTTTTTTCCCACATAATCCTCCCTCCTTTTATCCAAAAAGAAGCATGAATGAGTTTTCTTTCCATCATTCTTAATATTTCCCACTTGCTTTAGCCAATTTGTGAGCATCTTCATAGATTTGGAAATAGCTTTATGCACCTATGGGGGATTTGACTATTTTTGGTAAGCTTGCTTTTGACCATTTCGAATAGCATCCTTATGCTTTTGAACCACTCATGTAATTATATATTTGAGAAGAATATTACTTCACAAGTTTGGCTATTGTACACTTACTCAATGCAGATTAGTGTTATGCTCCAATTTCAGTCTCCTTTGGTGTGAATTTTGCATGTTTGATTAGCAATTTTGTGAGTGTAATTGTTCTATCACTTGGGTTCAATTTCCAAAAGTGTGAAACAAAATTCAAGATGGGATAGCATGTATATTATGAATATTTTTCCGCAAAATGTCTTGGTTCCATTAGGGTTTCCATTTGATAGTTTGAGTTGTAAACTCTACAAGAAGGTGTAAATAATCCTCTAAGAAAAGGGCGATGGAAAAACCTTTTAATGAAAAATGGTATAGTACTAGTTGTACTAATAATGAATGGATATTGAAACAACATAGGAAGTTTTAAATACAAATTGTTAAGGTGACAAAACTCTATGGATTAGAAAACTCTAGGTAATAGTTCTCATCTTTCGATGGTAAGGTTTAACAGTCTCTTTTTGCTAATATTTTAAGTTATTGATTTTGAATCTTCCTTTTTTAGTTCAGAGAATGTATAAATCTTATCATCCACTTGGTTGAAACCTCATCTTACATAGGGAGAAAGTCACCAATCATGGCAATTTACTCTCATTTTTACTCATTATTTAGTGAGGTTTCTACATTCATTTGATCATAGTTAATTAATTATTAATATATCTGTACTTTCTCATATATATGTGTAAAAAGGGATTTATGGACCTCTCCAGGAGTAACCCTATAGTCATTGCTGAGCAGTAATTTACAGGTATGAAGAAAAAAAATTGTCCTATGGACTTCAGAAAAATTGGCATGGATTTCATTTAGAGTCAAACCTTATCTTTTGTTTTCATTCAATGGATTATATTGATCAGAAACTGTAAAATTAAATACATTCATACCAGAACGTAATCTATTAGAATCTATTCATAATTAAATATATATAAGGGTCTATTACAAGATTTCTTCGAAAGGATGATCTCATGCATCTTTTATATTTGTTTGGCTTTAATATTTTTATGATTACTATTGGATATTTTCCTTAATTTTTCACCCTCAACTGTGTTCATAGAGAATTTACAGTCCTTCTATAATTTTGGTTTACAATCATCTTGTTAATGTTTGTAAGAGTTTGTGATATATTCTTAGTTTGAACTTTGATTCAGTGTGAGCTTCGATTTTATTTAAGGGTTCTAGCTCAATGGAAGAACACCTTCCTTACAGGAAGGAGATTGGTGGTTTGATTCCTATGTGCCCTATCTACATAAATCAACGACTAATTAAATGGTGAGTTAACAACAATCAATTACTAAATAATTGACCACTTAACATTAATTAATGACTAAATAAATGACCATTTAACATTAACCAACATAGACCCAAATCCTAGGCTCTATCAAGCGCCGAGAGGGATCAAATATCTCGAGGTGCAAACCTCTTCTTAAGTATTGCAATCAAGGAGCTATCATCTTTGGTGTGTCCTATATATATCCATTGATTTGATTCAAACCAAAAGACACATCTTTTTATTTAAGGTCGACATATAATATTTTTATTATTAATATGTAATATTATTTATCGCCGACATATAATATTTTTTATTATTTTTTATTTTGTTAGGAATGAACATTACAACATCTCCCCCATACATGGTTTTAAATCCATGTGAAAGGCCCTCCTAAAAGCATGGGTTGTTTAGGAGGCCTTGCACATGGTCTTCAAACCATTTGCAACGACCTCCTAAACCATGTACAATAAAACCATGGGTTGTTTAGGAGGCCTTGCACATGGTTTTAAAACAATGTGCAAGGCCTCCTAAACAACCCATGGTTTTCAAACCATTTGCAAGGCCCTCCTAAACCATGTACAATAAAACCATAGGTTGTTTAGGAGGCCTTGCACATTGTTTTAAAAACATGTGCACGACCAACATTTTTTTTGTGGGTAATTGAATTTTTTGTATTTCTTATTATTTTGTTAGGTAGGAACATTACAACATCTCCCCCATATTGTGTTGTTTGTGTGACCGATGTTTTTTTTGGCAGATAATTAAATTTTTTATTTTTAATTGTTTTGTTAAATAGGAACATTACAACATCTCCCCCATATTAGGTTGTTTTTGTGACCGACATTTATTTTGGAGGATAATTAAAAAATTTATTTTTCATTATTTTGTTGCACCGAGAGGCGCTCCTCAGCCCAATATGGGGGAGATCTTGTAACATGATGTAACGTTAGTAACGTTTGTAACATGTTGGCAAAAAAAATAGTGATAGTGAATATTATGGGAGAAATCTTGTAACGTGATGTAACGTTAGTAATGTTTGTAACATGAGATCTTGTAACTTTATGGAGGAGATCTTGTATTATGGCACGCTATGTCAGTTATAAATAATCAATAAATAATAAAAAATTAAAATAAAATAAAAAGGAAGTGTGTATATAAATATCAATGACTATATAAACAAGACATAGAGGTAATACACTTCAGATCTAAATGCTCCAACAGAGACAGAGTGACGAATATAGAGCTGATATAAATGCTCCGGCAGAGGGAGACTGGCGAATACAGAGCTAGAAATATGAAGAATGTTTGTCTCTTCAATTGCAATATAAACAATGTTTTAAAAAAATAAAAATGCAGCCATCCTCATGCAGCTTCACGGAGCCATCTACACATGCTCCCAGCTCCGAGATCCCTGCTCGGCATGCTCCATCAACTATGAACAAAAATATCAAGTGCCTTTCTTTGTCTCTCTGTCGTTTTAAGTAGGTGAAAATGAGAATATTACATGGTTATGGCTGCGATGGAGGTGTGAAGATGAATTTTGTCTTTGTCTCTTTGTAGTTGTAAGTAAGTAAAAACAAGAATATTACAGATTCATTTTAATTTTAAAACTATTATGTATCAAGACATATTCTAAAAAAATATTTATATTTATCTTTAATTTAATAGAATTATCCGACGCCATTTATTAATCAGATCATCAATGAATGTGGAGGTAGTTCAATATTTTCCTTCATGGATGGGTTTTATGGATACAATCAGATTCAGATCTGCCAAGCGGGTTGCAGAACCAACAATGGCGACGTGGGAATTATAAATGCGGAAGGAAATTGCTTGGAAATATTTTGGTCTGGATCAATAAGTATATATAGAACCAGAAGGGCTTAATGGACACACACCAAAATATAGTCAGCCACCATAACACCAACCAATTCACTCTCGGTTTTTTAGCTTATTTTGTGAATTGAATTTGACATTATCTATTTATTATAAATAATTGAAATTGACATTAAAAGAAGCTATGATCTCATATACAGACTGAGTGTAGGCACAGATTCATCGAAGAAATATTCAATCGGGGATGATCATGATGATCCATTTCAAGGTTTGCATCTGCTGCCCAGAAAAACCAAGCTGTGGGAATAAATTTAATTGATCTAGAAAGTGATTATTTTTTTACTCTGCATAAAACAGAAATAGAAATAGTACAATTTATCAATTGCTTCTATCAACATGGATAAGAAAGGATGAAGATTCATGTAAGCCATTAATAACTTCTTACCATTGGCATCAGTCATGTGGCGAAATTACGGTGATTTTTTTTTTATACCAGTCAGAATCACTTGGCAAGCTTGCATACATTTTGAGATGTGCTAAGATTGCATGCATTTTTGAAAAGAAAACAAAAAAAAATTCTTGAATCATTCAACTTATCTAGAACATATAAGATCTTACTAAAATTATTAAATTCAGGAATTTCAAAGTCACTAATGAATTGGGAAAAATTTATTGCAAGATTTTTGTTCTAAATTATTGTAGTGACGATTTCTTGAGGAGCCAGAATGGCCTCTTGAATTTATTCAGAAATTCTCGCATTCCTATTTAAGGGATATTCTTGGCCCTTATCTCTCAAGTGAACGTGATAGTTGCAAGATTTTAATGATTTTTTTAATGATTAATTAAATAAATATTAATTTTAATATTGAGAATCGGATGGTATAATATACCTAGTCTAAATGGACTTAAATCATCAGTCATAAAGCATAATATTATATTTCTATGAAAATTATTCATAATAAAAAGTATTAAATAAATTTACTGTTTTAATTTTAACTTTATATTGTAATAATATTATATTTTTCAGCTTTTATGATTTCATTAATTTTGGTATTGTATTTTTGGAATATTGTTTACTTTATTTATATAGTAAAGAATATTAAAACATCTTTCTTGAGGTATTGCACTCAAGTAGGTTTGCACCTTGGGAGATTTGATCCCTCTCCGCGCTTGATAGAGCCTAGGATTTGGATCTAGGCTGGTTAGTAACAAATATTACTCGACAAACATTACAAGATATCCCTTATATGAGGTTTTTTTTTCACTGACATTTATTTTAGCGGATAATAAAAAATTTATTTTTTATTATTTTGTTTGTAACAAACATTACTCGACAAATGTTACAAGATCTCCCTCATATTAGGTTGTTTTTGGCCGACATTTATTTTGGAGGATAATTAAAAATTTGATTTTTTAAAATTCTGTTAGTAACAAATGTTACTCGACAAACGTTACAAGATCTCCCTAATACAAATTCGACAAACGTTACAAGATCTCCCTCATACTAGGTTGTAGAGTGCCTCTTGGTGCAATCAATGACTAAATAAATAACCAATTGACAACAACCACTGACTAAATAAATGGGAACTTAATAACAATCATTGACTAAATAAATGATCAATTAATAACAATCAATGACTAAATAAACAACTAAATCTACTACCAAACAATGATAACTAATAACTAATTAGCAATAATTAATTACCAAATAGAGATAATTAATGACCAAATAAATGACTAAATATATGACCAACACATGAGGAAATGAAAGCAATTTATGCCCAAGTGATAAATGACCAATCTGGTTGGGTGACAAGTGACTATTAAATTATGACCAACAGTCATGTGACCAAATTTAGTCATTTATCACCCAGTTTTAGTCATGTTTGTAGTCACTTATCACCCATTTTGTACTAGTGATATTAGGGTGTGGGATAATAAAGAAATTAAGAAGATTGAATAATTTATAATCACTAAAGTTATGGTACTATCATAATCAATAAACTATATTACCTTTCTCTTTTCGATATATACTTCTATCTTGAGAGTTTCAGGAGTGATAATTTTGTCCAATGCATGAAAATATTTGGTTGGAGTAGTATCTTTTATATATACCTCTTGAGGTTTTCCAATATTTAGATCATCTTCCTCTTCAAAGTCTATGTAGAATAATTTCTTCTCACTACACTTATGCCTCTTAGTATACTCACTGTTACAATTGAAACATCGTCCCTTTGCTCTTCTTTCCTCCGCTTGTTGAGGTTTTAACCTTGTAGGATTAGGCAGAGTGGAATTCGAAGGGGAAACATTTCCCTCTCTATAGATGTTAGTGGCATCTCTTCTAGTAGTCATATTTTTATTTTCATTCCCTCCTTTTATCGCTATATTTTTACTTCCAATTTTCCTTTCCAATCTAAAATATTTCTCCAATTATTTGAGTTCAAAGATATGTACCTAACGTTGAATATTCTCCTTTAAAGTTCCCATAAAGAGATCCAATAGTTTATCTTCTAGAATGTTCTTCACTCTTAAGACATAACTTGTGAAATTGCTTGATATGCCCTGTAACTGGACCTTTTTGCTTGAGACTTATCAATTGGATAAATAATGTGTTGTTTCTAATATCCCTATAATATGCAACTAGTTCATCTATAAATATTCACCAAGAGACAATAGAGTCCTTTTTATGGTCACAAATCCATCAATACCATACAAATTGATTAGGATCTAAATATAAGGATGCAATAGTTACGCTTTGTATTAAAGTTGTCACTTGGTGTAGATCTAAGAATTGCTCCATTTGGAATATCCATATTATTGGATCATTTCCATCAAACTTTATCATATCAGTATTGGGTATCCATTGGTTCATTTTCCCCATGTTGAACCCATGATGATGTGTATTATGAATTGATGAATGATCAAGTGTTAGAGACTCATACCTCTTACTTTCCAATTGTTTTTAAACTTTCTCAATTGTGACTGGAACATGTCCTTGTTTTCCTCATTATCCTTTTCTTGAGGAGACGAATTAGGGAGAACATTATGTCTTATCTAATTTAGCATTTCCTTCACCTATTGAATATCCATCTTTGAAAGATCCTCTTTACTAGCCATCTCACTGGTCATATTTTCTAGATCCTCTTTACTAGCCATCTCACTAGTCATATTTTCCATATCCTCTTTACTAGCCATCTCATTGGTCATATTTTCCAGATCCTCTTTAGTAGCCATCTCACTGGTCATATTTTCCAGATCCTCTTTGCTAGCCATATTTTCCATATTCTTTTGTATAGCCTCATTAAATTTTAAGAATTCAACATTATTTTCCATAATTTTATTATCAAGGTTTCCTAATTGGTTGGAGAACTTGGACAACTCATATTTCACTCTATCATGCTCTTGTTGTGTCACAATTGAACCTTCACGAGGTTTAAGTGGAGTGTAATTTGTTTATACAAGTATTTGAATATTATTTAAATGACATTTAATATATTTCCTTTCAATTTCCTCTTTAACCCACTTTTTCAATCACCTAAACCAGACGTTCCAATCAAAAGTTATACAAAATTTAAAATAACATTCCTTTTTAAAACCCTGATTTGTAAACTATCATGTTCACCAACCTTCCAACTATTCAATTTTTATCTTAGTTGTGGAATTACAATAGTACTTGAAATAATTGAACAATCAAAAGCATAAGAATTCACACATGGCACGTAATTTATGCTAGGGAAACCATTTATAACTTGAGGGTGAAAACCCCATCAAAATATTCTTTAGTATATTGATAAATAGCAGAGAATGTCCTTATAATGAGAAGATTACATCAAGAACCCTTGGTGCATTATCAAAGAGAAATACCAAGAACCCTTGGTGCAATATCAAATCAAGAGAGAAGAGAGAATAATAGAAAAAACCAACAATAGATCCAACACAACCAATTCAAACTTTTTGGTCTCATGCAAAAAATAGTGATTACCTTCAAGAGAGAATTTGCTCTACACATTAATATCATCAATCCTACATAACAAATATGAAGTCCTTCTCATGCTTGGATTATATCTTTGTCTTTTGAATTCAAGATGAAATCACCCTTCAACTGAATGTTAGGCTACTTAGTTAGGATGCTAACTCAAGTGTCGTCTTTTAGTTTAACTCTATTGTTGTCATGAAAGGGTTGTAACTCAAGTGTCATAACTCAAGTGTCTCCTTTTAGTTTAACTTAAGTGTCATCATGCAAAACACTTAGTAAATTATGTCTTCTTTGTTTGATCCACCTAGAAGTTGGCATGTTGTCAACTTCGACAGGTTCATCATCGACTTTGACAAGTATGAAACTCAACACAACCTCAACAGGTTTCGCATATCGACATGCATCGTTGACCCCAGCATCTCGACATAACTACGACATATTATCTCTCTGTCTTCTAGTTGTCTGTAATGGTTGAAATTTTGTACCATTCTAACTTCTTTGTAAATGAACATAATAGGTAGCCACCCAAGCGTCTCAACATCCTATATAATCATGTACACTATTGTAAAATACAAGCAGGTAATAGAGCAGTTATCGAATAACAGAAATTGGTTCGAATTCTTGCATTTTGTCTGTGTGTTTACTTTTTGTCTATGTAGTGTATTCCCTTATTTTCTTATTTTCTTATTCTTTTTTCCATAATAGTGCTCAATTCATTCAATGAAATTGTTGTCCCCCAACATGCACCTGGGCACTCAGATCATTGGTATTACAGAAAGATTCAAAGCTTAAGTTGTGTAGACACTTCTATTGAAGTTACTGACTTATGATTGTTCAAACACACTAGAAATTCAAGCAGACATTACCTTCAACTTCAGAAAACATGGCTGGAGAAATAGATAGTAGATATGCATCTGACGAGACAGAGAAAATCATAGAAAAATCACTAGCTCGCTAGTAAAAATAGATGTTCATCCATTTCAGCGATATTCTCACGTGATTCTCTTAGACATCCGAAGAATCCTAGACGAGATCCCATTCCAATAAAATCATCCCCTTCAAAGTGCAAATGAATCTGGCCATACCAAATCTTGAAGATAAGATTGATGCGGAATCCGTCAATAATTAGGTACAACAATTTGAATCCTACTACTCCGTGAATCAATTCTTTGAAGCAAAAAAGATTACCATTGCATCCTTAAAGATATCACCCTCTGTGCACTTCTAGTGTGAGAATCTATCGACAAAAATGGAATGAGAAGGAGACCCAATAGACACATGGGATAAATTTGTTGCATACGTCCGAAAGGAGTTCTACCTGCCCAAGTGAATTGAATAATAGTATAAGAAGTGGAAACCGCTAAGGAAATGGAAATACCAATCCATGTAGAGTTACACCGATGAGTTCTATCAACTCATGGCTAGAATTGGGGTCCAAGAAGAAGAAAAATTGCTTGTCCTAAAGTACGTCAGTGGATTATCCCATACATTCAGCAAGAGATGGAATTTCTTACTGTCAGTACACTTGCAGATGCATTCCACTATGCCAACAAGTTTGAAGCTAAACAAAAAAGGAAAAACATGTTTCGCGACCAAGACAACAAGTTGAACATCTAACAAGAAGTCACCATCTGACTCCGCCAAAGCCAAACTATCACAAGAAGCACTATCTGAAAGACAAAACGGAACATAGCAAGCAACCCCATGTTAGTAAATGGTGTGATTATCACAAGTCATCATCGCGAGATATATCTGAATGTAAATCTTGGAAGACATTTTTGGAAAATTATTCGACATCTAACTTGTCTGATAAATCCCTGGTGGAATTTGACCCAAATGCATCGACCCTTTTGGCTTCAACATTGACCACTCTTACAGCCTCTACCATCGTCGAAGAGGAGGAATGAGAACATTTGTTCCATACACAGATATGGGTTCAAGAAAATTAATTACATCTAATTTGTATAATGTTAGCTAGAATAACTTCATTTCTGAAGATCTTGTGAAGAAACTTGGTCTTGTCACCAGTCCACATCCTCGACCTTACAATATCAGTTGGATGAAGGATGGATAGGAACTAAGGACCACCCGACAATGCAGACTCACCTACTTCATTAATCCCTTTGAAAATGAAGTACTATGTGATGTGGCACCACTTTTCGTAGTTGACGCCTTTTCTGGGAAACCTTACCTATGGGATTGACATGGAAGTTATCAGTTACGACCTCAGATGGTGATTGTCAAAATTTGGAATCAATGGTACAACATACCAGAGAGGCAACCTACATCAATGGTTTCCATGATATAGGCCAAACAAACAAAAAAGCTTATCATCCATGTTGATAAATTCGCATTGATTATGATAAAGCCTCAACATTCTAGGAAGACTGTAGCAATGACTCGACTCACCAACCAATGCAGATCTCGAAAACAACAACAAATCAACCAAATTCTTGAGGAATATTGGAACGTATTTCAAGATCCAAAAGAAGTACCTCTACATTGTTAGGTAAAACACTCCATTGAACTTTTTCATATTTATTCATTACCTAACGCATCTGTTTACAGAAGACCTATTCTCAAAAATGAAGAAATCTGCAGAAAAATACAGGATTTGATCAACAAAGGTCACATCTGACCCAGCTCCTCTCCTTGTGGAATTCTAGTCATCCTCATTCCAAATAAAGATGGGACTTGGTGCATGTGCATCGACTATTGAGCTCTCAACAATTTTCCTGAAGAATATATACCATCTTCCAAGGATATAAAAACTCATCGTCTGTCTGAAATGTGCTAAATTATTTATGAAGATTGACCTCAAGTCGAGATATCATCAAATTCCAATCAAGTCCACCGATGTATGGAAAACTACTTTCAAAAACAAGGAAGGATTGTTTGAATGGTTAGTCATGCCTTTCGACTTAACCAATGCACATGCAACCTTCGTGAGATATATGGATGACCTTCTACGACCTTTGATCAGCAAGTGTGTCATTGTCCATCTCGACGATATCTTGATTTTCAGTCGATCACGGGAAGAACACATCAAACAACTTCGACAAGTATTCGACACTCTCCAGAAACATTGACTATATCTTAACATGGACAAATGCTCATTTGCGATGAACAATATCAAATATTTGGGGTATGTAAATGACTCTGCAGGCATTCAAGTCAACCCAGAAAAAGTATAGATCCTCAAATATTGGCCCATTCCTCAACAAATTCATGAACTAAGTTTTCTTGGTTTGGAAAATTACTTTCGATGCTTCATACTCAGCTTAAGACATAGCCTAGCCTTTGAATCAGTTGACTAAGGGAAATGGGAAATCTATCTTCAAATGGACACTGACACAACAATAAGATTTTTAGCAACTCAAAAATAAGCTTTGTACTACACCAGCACTTGTGTTCCTAATTTTCATTAGCCTTTCAATATTGAGACGAAGGCATCATACTATACTTTAGGATCTGTGATCACTCAGTCTGGTCGCCGAGTCACTTTTCATTCTGAAACTTTCAACAAAACTGTCAGAAGGTATTTGACATATGAAAAAGAATTGTCTACCATTGTGAAAGCCCTTAAGAAATGGATACATTACATCCTTGGGAAGGAAATGGTCATCCTTACTGACCACAATCCCTTACATTTTCCCCCATCCCAGTCGAAATTAAAGATAACTCGACAACTCAAGTGGATTAATTACCTACAACAATTCCAGTTGGTAATTAAGTATCATAAAGGTAGAGCCAATGCTACAATTGATTGTCTCAGTCAACCACCCATTACTCTACTTTCTACAGTCATGAGTATGTAGTGTTACAACACCACCACTTAGTCTCAATTGTATTGAGTATACTGCGAATTCTCCACAATTTACCGATAACTTCAGATCGACACGCTGTCTACTACCGATTACTTCCTAAAATACACCTTGCTATACAAGCTTGGACATTTTTTTGTACCAAATAGTGAGCACCGACAAAGCTCATTTGGGACGCACACTACAACAATACCGTAGAACATTTTGGAGTAGCAAAGACTCTTGTTACCCTCCAAAATTATTTTTACTATCCTTCACTTGAATCTGACGTCAACGGGAACATTTGATCATGTGTGGTTTGTGCCATTGCTAAAATATTGAATCGAAGATAAGGACTTTATACATCTTCGTCAATTCCTAGTCGACCACAGGAATCTATTTCTAGTCGACATATTTTCCAAGATGCCTATCCTCATTCCATGCAATAAGACTACGACAACACAACAGACTTCTCATCTCTTCTAACGACCATCACTTCAGATAGAGATGCCAAATTCATCAGCATATTTTGGAAGACTCTCTATAAATAGCTCGACACGAGACTTTATTTGTCGACAGATTTCCATCCTCAGACGCAAGGACAGATGAAAGTTTTGAATCGCTTGGTAGTACAATTTATTTGTATGTACAATGACAAGAATCATCGTACATGGGATGAAATTCTTCCATACATACAACACTGTCACAATTGTGCTTAGAATAACTCTTCGGGAAATATTCCATTTGATATCTATTATGGATTTCAACCCTCAGTTCCCATCGACTTTATCAGTTCATCAACACAGTTGAACGACACTGAATTCGAAGGACGAGAAGTTGAAAAAACATTGAAGTTTTGAGATCAAATATGCAACATTCAGAAGTCAGCACAGGAAATGTTGTAGCAAGCTAATGTGAAATCCAAGTCCTGACACAATCAGCATCGTACTCCTCATTCATTCCAAATTAGGGATCATGTATGTTTACATCTAAAGAAAGAGTGCTTCACTAGTCCATATAGAAAGTTGAAACCTTTGCGATATGGTCCATACAATATCCTTAAGTAGATTGGACAAAATGATTTTCAACTTGACATTCCTTCATGCTTGGGTATGCAACCAGTTTTCAATGTCAATCTACTTCAACCATACCATGCACCCTTGTTGGAACAAAATGACTTGCAAACAATAGAACCCGGAGACATCCATCCAGATGTTCAAGAGCCTCTTCCTTGAGACACCATCGTGGGCTGACGCATATGCCATAGAAGGATGAAATTCATTCCCTTGTTTCAAGTGGATAAATATGGATAGCTCTGAGCTCAAGGAAAGTGGTACTCTTCCACTAAATTCACCACAAGTTTCCTCACCCAAACGAGAAAACAATGGGGACCATTGTTTCTTAAGGAAGGAGGAATGATCCACCCAACAGTTGGCATGTTTTCTACTTCGACAGGTTCAGCATCGACTTCGACCAGTCTTAATCTTGACACAACCTCAACCTGCTTCGCATATCGTCATGCATCGTCAAACCCAACATCTCAACATGACTACAACATATGATTTCTCTGTCTTCCAGTCATGTGTAACAGTTGAAATTTTGAACCGTTCTAAATTATTTGTAACTGAACGTAACAGGTAGTCACCCAAGCATCTCAAAATCCTATATAAGCATGTATACTGTTGTAAAATACAATCAAGTAATAAAGCAGTAATCATGTCACAACCCCAAAATTTCGAAAAATTTAAAAACTTTTAAAAATAGCATATAATCATATTAAAAGAAGTCATTAACTGTTTGATTAGTTTATGTTACTAGAATTGTAACTGAATGATCTTTACTTGTTCTTAATTTATATGATGAGTTCTTTGTCAGTCACTGATTGTTTTCTATTTGCAACCGCAAGGGGGATTGCTATGACAGACTGGGCTTACTTAGCTTCTAAGCTAATGCAGCAATTTTTCTTTCTCTTACAGATATGCAGGTAAAGTTCGGGTCGCTGCTAATAGATATTTTTAAAGTAATAGATAACAATTTGCTGTACCAAATCATTCAGTAAAAAATATAGATATATATGCATGTTAGCCAGTCTATCAAGCTTTTACAGGTAAAGCTTTTCCTATACTATTTCCTTAAGATCTTACTGAAAGAAAATTGGTATTTACTTATAGAAATGATAGCTGTTTTTCCTTTATAATATCAGCATTAAGCATCTCTATGAGGTATTGAATCATTTAATGAATTTACTGTAATGCAATCATAGAGGTAAATAATAATTCTTATCTAGTACAGTAAATAAATCTGGGTTATCATGTTCATACCCAATTTACTTATCTGTTGTTACTACAACCTGTCAAGTTACAATATGTTTTCCAAAGTAAAAGATCAGGAGTTAATACTATCGATCTACATACTTTTCTTACTTTCAGAAATTATAATATTTACTATTTAGTACATGCCTCTTCTTAATATTTAAATATTTACCATGAAGGGAGAACTACTTTTATTTCTAAGATTGACAAAAGAATAAAATCTAAAAGCATCTTAGATTTTAGTTCCAGATTACAGTGATTAAACTCATTTATGAGTTTCCAGGTTATACAACCAACAAGAATAGTATAAACCTCTTATTATACTCTCAATTACATAATCCTTGTAAAACTTTGAGCATAAATATAACAAAAGTCTAATTGTTATCATAAAAATATAAGACTATTATGGCATTTATATCATAATGGTAATAACAAGAAACATAGACTAAAGTAATTCTTATTCCAAATTTATGGGTTATGAAGTTTAAATTCTTCAAGTTAAAATCATGTGAAGAGCAAATTGTCAAGTCCTTTTATCATCTATGCCAAGCTAGGGCAATTAGGCAACTTTCTTTATTGAAAAGTAATCAACTAATCATAACAATGCTTGATTATTTATAGAGTTAAGAATTGATATCTTTGTTGTCTCCCTTTTTGGACCAGGGTAATTGGTTATATGGTCATAAGTCTTATGAACCATTATAACTCAACAATATACCTCTTCCATTTAACTTTTATAATGCAAAGTTTATATTGCAAGTTATAATGCAAAGTTTTAAATGCAAAGTTTTTAACCTTGTACGAAGTATATAATGCATGGATTACAAAACATATACAAGGCTAGTGTTAACATTACATTGCAAACATAGTTTATTGTTTATAAAACATAATTTCACATGCTATGTTCTAACATTGTGAATGTATAACATAATGCAGGTGTGATCATAGGTTAGCGACTCTATGGAATCTCCATTTGATGATTTGCTTGGGAAACAAATGATTGTGAAAACATTATACCTTGACCCACTCGCATGCAATAAATTTAAGTGTTTTCGTGGTCGCTTCTCGGCCATGCACTGGTGGTTTATAACGTTGACTCAACCCTAACATCTATCAGTTTCTCCCTCACCTTCAGGCTTGAAGGCTCTGCAAAACCCTCCTGGTTCATTTTTGTTTAAGCTCGCTTGAGAGCAGCTCCAATGCTGCTTCCGTCCTTCATACTTCTTTTCGGCTCTGCGTGGAAGTCTATATCTTGAAGTTGGCAGCCATACAGTCTTAAAGAACCGAGGGTTTTTATTTTGGGTTCCAAAGTCGACTCTGTCGTGGCGTAAGTGAGATCTTCGACTTGATATCGACAGTCTTTCCATTGGGAAGGATATCCTTTGTTTTTTCCAACGCGTTCTTCACAGAGATAAAGGGAGAGTTATGCTTCCTTGGCTCTTGGTTATTAGACTATTTATCAGTAGCTGCATATCTTTACTCTCGCCGGTGAGTTACAGCTCAATCCTTTTATTTTAATCGTGAATACAGCTTATCCATAATGATAGGGTTTTTAATTATGAACTGTTCCTTCTTTTAAAGGTTTAAACTCTTTGCTGTAGAGCGGAGACACCAGGTTTCGACTATCAACTTCTCTCCGGTAAGCCTGGTCTCGACACGGCGTTCCCCTTGCTAGTTTACTTAGGGCTATTAGTCGAGGATTTGAGTAACACGATGCTAATGGTTACTTCAGTTCTGTTTTAATCTTTATCTGTATATTTAGAAAGGATTTTTACAAGCTCAACCCCTTGCTGTGCAAGGGTGTTGCGACCCCAGTTGATAATGTAATTACTTGTTTTTTTTCTACGTTAAGGTTTCTATAACAGAAGGATTGTATCAACGTATAACGGCAATGGCTGGGAGCCTGCCAGTATATGAGGTTGCGTCCTCTGTACTCTATTTACTTTGTTGTATTCTTAAGAATCGTATAGAGTTTTTACTCGAGTTTTGAATATAGATTAATATAAAGCCTTCTTGTACTTTGGCTTGTATGTAGCATGCGTTTTCTCTATTTTCCAGCTCTATATAGAAATAAATAAATTATATGTTTATAACCACATACTCTGTGGGTTTATAGTGTGGCCGTGGATGAAACGTTGTCTTTTCTCGTAATATTTATTATATTTGTATAACTGGGTTTATAGGATTCAATTTTTTATTTACAATGGAGATTAAGTCAGTTTATGAAATAAAGAGAATAGAAACTCTGTCAGTTTCTATGAGTAAAATATAGATTAATACCCTTTTGATTAAACTCATTGTTGAGTAATGCTCTGATCCTTTACTTGTTTAAATAACAGCTTGGCGGAAAATCTAAGTTATTATTCTAAGTTGCAAGGATATTAATATGACATTAATGTAGTATTACAGTAGTAATACTTTATTCTAATTAGCAAGATAAGTATATTGTTATTAATATAATAACAAGATTATTGCATTTGTGAATACAATTATTTCTAAGGTTATTATGGTCATTCAAAGTCTGTTTTAATTTATCTATTAATTAAAAAGACTGTGTATATCTATATGATGCTCATATAATATCTAAGTTCTTAATTTATATATATACATATATAAAATTTCTATTTATATGTAATAACATTCATTTTCTACATAAGAAAATAGAATAACGGTTTTTGAATTCTGTTTAAGCTATAGTTGTAAATACAAGATTAAATTCACTAATTATCTGTCTGCATTCTTAGCCTACATGCAAACTAACACTACTAGGTTTTAACTGTAAAATCAAACCAATAGGTAAAATACATCCTACTGTTAGTATTATCTTTTCCTACACTAGAAGGTTAAATTCTTGCAACTAGCAGATAACAGTTATAAGCTTTAAACAGCAGCATTACTTAGTCTATCTATTCCTTTCTTTCAGCTAACATTTAATGTAAAATAAGGATATAATATCAGGAAGTAATTTTAAAGACTGTAAGTAAAACAACTTAGGAAATTTATGAAATACTTGTAGTTAATGAAAGTATTTAAATAGGTAACTTGGTTCAGAAGGATTCTACTTCACATTACCGAGATACTGTGCTGGAGTACGGTCTGGTGATACCAGATGTAGAAAAACACAGCAACTATTAACAGATTTAACTACTGACATTCTAGGATACTAACTTTACTGAATTTAACTAACTCTTCAACATATAAAATAAACATATCATGCATCCATTCATACCCAGTAAACATAAAGAAATAAATGACAGAACCTGTTAAAGCTGTGGACAACAACAGCAATGGGAGGCCATTCCTCCCTACCAACTCCTGGAGAGCGCTCAGACAACGACTTCTCAGGACCCCTGAGCTTGCTCTGGTCTCCTTGGCTGGAACTAGGTGCAGCAAAGTCAGATACCAGTCTTCAACTCAGTATTAACTCAAAACTTATCAGTAAGTTCTCCCAGCTAAAAAGCTGTAAATAACCAAGTTACTGCAGCATTCCTCTCAAACAACTTCCTTACTATTTTTCCCTCTTCCTCAATGAATTTCCTGAATAACATTCACCTGAATGCATTCTCCCTGGAAAATAACTGAGCAGCCTCAGTTCTCTTCATTGAGTACTTTTAAAAGATTGCCTAGGTCTTTCTTGGGTTAACTGTCATTTAATGAGCCACCTGCTCTGATTCCACTTTATTGGGGAATCATGACCCCGAATATAGGGAAGTTGCCACCTACAACTTAGGAAGTGTTTGAGGATGCTGCCACTTGTCTTTTTTCCTGCCACCTAGTTCCATCCACCAGTTTGACCAGTAACCTCTTTTTAACAGCTCTCCCATGCTGTTGTCTCCATAATTTATTTATTAAATAATAAAATATTCTGAATTACACTCCATTATTGTTGACTCTGCTGAGTCATCAATCCCTACTTAGGATTAATTTTAACAAAATGTCTCAGAAATATAATAAAACAATTTACATAATTTTACAAAATTGGGGTATGTGACATACACACCCCCTTAAAATGTAACATCGTCCTCGATGTTACTTATTCTTCATCCTCTACTACCTCCTGGAACAGATTCGGGTATGCTCCCTACATCTTACTTTCCAGTTCCCAGGTAGCTTCTTCAGGACTAAGGTGCTCCCTTTGCACCTTCAACTGTCCAATTGTGCGATTTCGCAGAGTAATTTCCCTCCTCCCGAGGATACAGTCCGGTTCCACCAGAACTTCTCCTTCTGGTTCCACCTGTACAACATTCCAATCAATTACATGAGTAGCATCATGAACATATGTTTTCAGAACAAAAATATGAAAATTATTATGCACTTTTAAGTTAAGACGGTAATGCTAGCTGATATGCAACTTGACCAATTCTGGATAAAATTTTCAAACGGATCACAGTAACGTGGTGCTAGTTTTGCACAACTCCCGAGTCTTAGGGAGCTCTTCTTTGGTCTTACCTTTATAAACACGTGCTCACCCACCTGGAACTCTTTAGGAGTTCTTTTCAAATCTGTTTGGCTCTTTTGCCGATCCTGTGCTACCTTCAAATTTTCGTGCACCTGTTTCACAATCTGTTCCATTTCCTTCAATAATTCTGAAATTCTTCTGGGGTACAAACTCTTTTTTCTTGAACTCAGACTGATTACCATTCTTTTTAGCCTTCCAATTGGCTATTCCTTCCTTCTTTTTGTTCTGTTCAAAACAGAAATTAGCTTTTCGCATAGCTTCTTCCAAAGTTTTGGGGTTATCATATTCGATTCTGTCTTTTATATGGTATGGCAGGCAGCTGAAAAACCGTTGTACTTTAGGTTTCTCATCAACTAAATACGGCACATACCTTAACAGACTTAAGAACTTGCTGTTTAAGTCTTTCATATTCATGAACCCAAGCTTTAACTCATAAAACTCCTTGGCCCTTTCTTCATAGTATTGTTCAGACAGAAACTTCTTCTTGAAGTATCTTTTAAAAGTACTCCAATTGACCTCTTTTTCTTTAATCCCATTAACCCTCTTCAAATCTTGCCACCATATATCTGCCTTTCCAGAAAGGTTATAGATGGCCATTCTCGCCTTCAACTGATTTGAATAATTATAAATCTGAAAGTATTTTCTCATCCCGGATAACCAGGATTCTGCCTCTTCTCCTTTTTTCGTTTCTCCATTGAAAGTTGGGGGTTTTATTTTCTTGAACTCCCTAGAAATCTCTTCATAAGGCCTATACTTTTTCTTCCTTTTATACAGTTCGGCCTCACTACTGTCACTAGTAGTGTAATATCTCTGCTATTCCTTACTTCCTTCTGATGATGAACTGCTATCAGGTTTAGCTAGTTTCATCTTTTTGGACCCTTTTTGATGGCTAGCTTCTTCCGATTCAGACCTTCTATTTTTCCCTTCAGTCTGAAATTTCTCTAACAGAATTTGATTTAACTCCTCTTGAGTCTTCATAATTCTTTCATTATCCTTTTTGAATGTTTCTATTTCAGTCTTTAAACGCTTTATGGTTTGCATCAACTCTGAGGAGTGAGCAGTTATCTCCTCAATCACAGGTTCTCTGGACATCTGTCTGGTCTTAGTGTTTGGAGATTCCTCCCCAGCATATTCTCCTAAGTTCTCCATACCTGCCTGTTAGATTCAGAAAAAAAAAATAATTTTCTGCTTTTCACATAAAACAAAATACAGGTTAGTATGTTATTTTTACTGTTCTACGGAAATTAATTGGGCCACATCAAGGCCTAGTGTTTGAACCATGCTCTGATACCACATGTCACAACCCCAAAATTTCGAAAAATTTAAAAACTTTTAAAAATAGCATATAATCATATTAAAAGCAGTCATTAACTGTTTGATTAGTTTATGTTACTAGAATTGTAACTGAATGATCTTTACTTGTGCTTAATTATATGATGAGTTCTTTGTCAGTCACTGATTGTTTTCTGTTTGCAACCGCAAGGGGGATTTCTATGACAGACTGGGCTTACTTCCTTTCTAAGCTAATGCAGCAGTTTTTCTTTCTCTTACAGATATACAGGTAAAGTTCGGGTCGCTGCTAACAGATCTTTTTAAAGTAATAGATAACAATTTGATGTACCAAATCATTCAATAAAAAATATAGATATATATGCATGTTAGCCAGTCTATCAAGCTTTTACAGGTAAAGCTTTTCCTATACTATTTCCTTAAGATCTTACTGAAAGAAAATTGGTATTTACTTATAGAAATGATAGCTGTTTTTCCTTTATAATATCAGCATTAAGCATCTCTATGAGGTATTGAATCATTTAATGAATTTACTGTAATGCAATCATAGAGGTAAATAATAATTCTTATCTAGTACAGTAAATAAATCTGGGTTATCATGTTCATACCCAATTTACTTATCTGTTGTTACTACAACATGT